>JAPPVO010000013.1:128005130-128315061 GCA_030407325.1 Camellia japonica | reverse complement strand
TGCCTCTAGCCTCCCAAGCGATGTCCTTGGAGGTGGCAGCTTCATGTACCTGAAAATGGTGTCCCATATAGGGTGAGCCACAGCCCAGTAGAAATACACTAAACCAACTTGAACAATGACTAAAAGATTAGCAGTTAATAGATGGTCAACACTTATACATTCATTTACATCTTATTACAATTCCATGACAATCAAGTCTATGTTACAATTCACTTTCCATTTCTTATTCAACATTGAGTTTGAAAACAAGGCTCGTACTTGGCCAAAACCTTTGATGAGATTATAGTTCATCACTAGAACACTTTCGAAATCCAAGGTGGATACACATTTTGGTGTTGTATCAATAACACATAAACCACTTCCATACTTCATAATGATATACATTTAGTGCTATATCAAATTAAACAAACATCTCAATAGATAAGCATATGAGTTATATCACTACTACCACAGATAAGCATATGACTATATCAACACTTCAATAGACAAGCATATGAGCTGTATCATCACTCCAATGGGAGAGCATATGAGCTGCATCCCTGGGTCCATCCCCCATCTTCCCTTAACCATTAACCGGTTTAGAGGTACATCTCCCATTTTCCCCTAAACCGTGGAGTACATCCCCCATCTCCTCCCATACACAAGCAATGCATATAAACACAGAATCATATACGCAATCAATCAATACATAAAGTTAATGTATTCTATCAACCGTCTACACATAATGCACATAAACACATTGGTCATATGCACAATCTATCAATACATAAAGTTAATGTATTCTATCAACCATCATACTCTATGACACATCCAATTGATTAGTTTTAGTTTGCCTAAACATCATGCATTGTCTACAACAATCAACACTACCTCCACCGGTAGCCCAAAGCAATTATGTCTAAACAGGAAATAACTGCACAAATGGATAATATATCAACATTTCAACTAGATGAGCAATAAAAGATTCAACTACACTCTTTAGTCCCATACATTCCCAATTTCAACATTCTCAATTCAATTCCTCATTTTCTTTAATAATTATATACATTAATTAATTAAACCAATTAGGGCAACTTACCATAATTCACAAAACAACCCTAAGGTTCCATTTCCATCAATGTTCCAACATTAATTTCATTTCCCTATGCCTAACTTGCATATAGGTTTATATAATTAAAACCCCAACTTTTGTAAAATTACACAAAGGCCCAAACTTTCTCCAAAATTTACCCAACAACCCCCAACATATCAAAATGCTAAAATTTAAAGACGGCAGACATTTGTGGTTTTGGTTATCTTTTGTTGTATTACATGTAATTCAAGCCAAGGGCCTAATGTGTATTTGAGTTAGTACTCTCCTCTTTGTAACCAAGTGTTAGCTTGGAAAGCTATAAGCCCATAGGGCATTTGATTCTATTATTAACTGTAATGCTTTTTGTAAGAATTACTCTGTGGAATAGAATGATGTTTGTCTCTTATATCGATGCATGTCTAAATGGATGGGTTTAATGTTATTATTTTGAGGGCTTGACAAAGAAGAATAATTAGAAATCATTTTTTTTTTTATGGTTGATATTTAAGGTATGAATCTCATTATGAATATTAACCAATTCACATAATATTTGTAATTTTTTGACATTTTTTAATATAGTTTTCTGCAATTATTAATGAGCACATGTGAACTAAAGAATTTGCTTGTTAGAGCAATTTTTTACAACATGTTATTCATCATATTATAAATTCATTTTAATGTGGTTACACTGTACAAAATAAAATCTCAACCACACAAAAGTAAATTAAAGACTGTGTTGCCCAAAATAATTTAAACACATCAAGTTATTAATGTCTCCTATGGCAAGTTTAGCATAATAATGTTGCGTTTGATTGAGAGATTTGGGAAAAAAATTTAGAAAAAAAGAAAAGAAAAAATTACGTGAAATAAGTGAAATGCAGGTAAATTTTATTCATATTGCACCTATTTATTCTCTTTTTCTTTCTAAATCTCTTTTCAAATCTCTCAACCAACACAACCTAAGAGTATCGTGTCAAATTTTAACACCATAATTAATGTTTGACTAATGACTTTTAAGAGGTACTAGTAATATATTTGTTGGGAGTTTTGGAATGCTTAACATTTAATTTGAATATTTCAGTGAATTTTGAATGGATTATATATATTTTTCGCATAAAATAATTATTATTTATGATTAAACAAAGAATTTCAGTTGGTTATGCACATTTGATAAACACATTTATGCACTATTTAATGTAATATCATCATATATGATATTAAAAATGTCAGTAAATATCTCGACATAACACACGTAATTAATGACATGTAATTAATCATATCTTGTTATAATCAAATGTATTTTACCTTAGCATTATTGAATCATTTTGTTAGATCTGACTTGGGTCATTTTATGACTATTGACTTTTCCTCTTATATTTTATACCCAAAATATCATATATTTTTAAATCAGTAAGATTGAGAAAATTAAATGCAATGAAGCAAACAAATCATCAACGTGTGTGTAGGAATAATTAAATGGAGGATATTTTCTTATCATAAATAAGCGCCTGCAGTTGTGCTTTGGCAAATAGTAATCATCGTGCTGCTGTGAATAATTTTTGAAGAACAGGTATCGATTTTCTTAAATGTGATCTCTCTATTTTTTTATTTTTTTTTTTTAAAAAAAAAAAGCATTTTGCTTCCTTTTCTTTTCTTTACTTTGCAAAGTAGGTTTACACCTTTTTTTTTTCCTTCAGATTTTTATTTAAGTGTGTGTAGTTGTTAAATCACGTATTCCTTTAGACAAAAAAAAACTTTGTTCTATTTTTTAAAAGCTTATTTTTTTTTGTTAAATATTAACATTTTATATATATATTTTTTAACATTTTGTCTACCTTTCGCTTTCTAAATTTATTCTCAAATTTTCTAACCAGACATAACGTAAGAATAAATTAAGGTGCTTAATTAAAACTCTCAAATATTTTTCCTAATTAATTAAGGACTGTTTGGTACTAATTTGAAATTTTATTAAGAAAAATAATTAGAAATCATTTTTTTTTTTATGGTTGAGTATTTAAGGTATGAATCTCATTATGAATAATTAAACCAATTCACATCAATATTTGTAATTTTTTGACATTTTTTAATATAGTTTTTCTGCAATTATTAATGAGCAAATGTGAACTAAAGAATTTGCTTGTTAGAGCAATTTTTTACAGCATGTTATTCATCATATTATAAATTCATTTTAAATGTGGTTACACTGTACAAAATAAAATCTCAACCACACAAATGTGAATTAAAGAGTGTGTTGCCCAAAATAATTTAAACACATCAAGTTATTAATGTCTCCTATGGCAAGTTTAGCATAATAATGTTGCGTTTGATTGAGAGATTTGGGAAAAAAATTAAAAAAAGAAAAGAAAAAATTACGTGAAATAAGTGAAATGCAGGTAAATTTTATTCATATTTCACCTATTTATTCTCTTTTTCTTTCTAAATCTCTTTTCAAATCTCTCAACCAACACAACCTACAAGTATCGTGACAAATTTTAACACCATAATTAATGTTTTACTAATGACTTTTAAGAGGTACTAGTAATATATTTGTTGGGAGTTTTGGAACGCTTAACATTTAATTTGAATATTTCAATGAATTTTGAATGGAATATATATTTTTGGAATAAATAATTATTATTTATGATTAAACAAGAATTTCAGTTGGTTATGCACATTTGATTAACACATTTAGGTACTATTTAATGTGTAACGCCCCAAAATAATACATAATACTCATCATTTTAGACATGCAATGATATAAGAGAAATAAACACCTTTCTATTCATCAGAGTAGTTCTTACAAAAGTATTACATGTTAACAACAAAAGCAAATGCCCTACGGGCTTACAGCTTTCCAAGTCAACACTTGGTTACAAAAAGAAGAGTGCTAACTCAAATACATATTAAGCCCTTGTCTTGAATTTACATGTAATACATCAAAAGAAAGCAAAAATACAACACAGTCTGTCTGCCTCTAGCCTCCCAAGCTATGTCATTGGAGGTGGCATGCTACCTGTACCTGAAAATAATGTCCCATATAGGGTGAGACAACGCCCAGTAGAGATATGCTAAACATAATATGAGCAGTAACTAAGACATTAGCAATTGATAAATGTTTGACTCACTAAATCAATTCACAAATCATTTCCATTACATGACAAATGTGTCCATGTTTCATTTCATTTTCCATTTCCTTTCAATTCTCAATTTATAACTATGGCTCAGAACCGGCAAACGATTTGAATGAGACAGTAACTCATATTAAACATTTCCTACTTCACAATAGATAAGCATACTAGCTGTATCAACACTTCAACAGATAAGCATATGAGCTGTATCAACACTTCAAGAGATAAGCATATGAGCTGTATCAACACTTCAATAGATAAGCATATAAGCTGTATCAACATTTCAATAAATAAGCATATGAGCTGTATCTACGGAGTTCATCTCCTATCTCCTCCCAAACATTACCCGGTTTAGAGGTCCATCCACTATCTTCCCCTAAACCGTGGAGTACATCCCCTATCTCCTCCCACACAACACAATGTATATAAACACAGATCATATACACATTCAATCAATACATAAAGTTAATGTATTATTTCAACTGTCATATTCTATGACACATCAATTGATCAGGTTTAGTTTGCCTAATCATCATGCATTGTCTACAACAATCAAGACTACCCTCCACCGGTAGCCCAAAGCAGTTATTTCTAACAGATAATAAAAGCACTAACAAATAAATATCCACATTTTCAAAAGTGAGTGATTTATAATCCGACTCCACCTATTCCATCTCATAATGAGCCAATTTGTTATATTCAACTCAATTTCACAAACCCATAACTTTCCCAAATTAATTACGCCAATTAATTCATGCACAATTTAGGGCTTTCTCTCCCATCTCTCAATATAACCCCAAGGGTCTAAATATTACCAACAACATCAATATACTCATTTTGAAACCCAAATACATGTTTATGGTTCAAAATAAACATAACCCTCTATTCAAAATTACACATTTGAAACCCTAACTTTCAAAACCCAAAACCATTTATACAAAAGCTCAAAATCTAGGTCAAAGCCCATAAGAGTGAGTAGGAATCCCTACCTCAAATTCGGAGCTCAAAGGAAGAAGAAGACCAAACTCAAAGTGCTCCAAACTTCAAACTTTTTGGATCAAAACGAAGCCCTCGACGATCAACACACTTTTTATAAAGGCCAAAGAGTGAAGAATCACTCCTACTAGATCAACACTTAGAGAGAAGGTAAGTTTTTAGAGAGAGAAGCTCTCCAATGGCTGTTTTCGAAAAGTAAGAGAGAAAGGAAAGTAAAAAGTGATTTAAAATAGCCTAACTGTCAACTGATATACGACTCTCCCGCTCGAGCGGAGAACATGACGCTCGAGCGTCAAGAACAAAAAACTGGGTCCGCTCGAGCGCAAGAATTCTCGCTCGAGCGCCAAGACACAAAGACAAAACACACCCGCTCGAGCGCGAAAGACCAGTCCGCTCGAGCGTAGATTTTCATCTCCCAGAACTTTTCAGAAAAAGAACTACCCGCTCGAGCGTAGGAAACGCGCTCGAGCGTGAAAAACACACTTGCAGAAGTTTTGCAGGGACACGAAATACTGGGAGTGTGTAAACCCCGCTCGAGCGGACAACCAAAAATGAAACTCCGCTCGAGCACAGAATGGCCCGCTCGAGCGTAACACCAAAATTCTGGGCAACAACACTTGAGACCAAAACTCAACCTACCTGTTCGAAACACGCCCAACACATCCTAAAACTCAAACATATGGAATTAAAGGATGACAACAAGATATACAACACCAACTCCACAGAACCAGTCCGGATACAACAAACAAAGAAAGGGAAAGGGATCGCTATATAATGTAATATCATCATATATGATATTAAAAATGTCAGTAATATATCGACATAACACACGTAACTAATGACATGTAATTAATCATATCTTGTTATAATCAAATGTATTTTCCTTAGCATTATTAAATCATTTTGTTAGATCTGACTTGGGTCATTTTATGACTGTTGACTTTTCCTTTTCTATTTTATATCCAAAAATATCATATATTTTTAAATCAGTAAGTTTGAGAAAATTAAATGCAATGAAGCAAACAAATCATCAACGTGTGTGTAGAAATAATTAAATGGAGGATATTTTCTTATCTATAAATAAGCGCCTGTAGTTGTGCTTTTATAGCAATCCCGGTTTTCCCTCCATTGTTTATTGTATTCCGGACTTAGGTTCTGGTGTTGGTTGTTGTATAGTTTCATCTCCTTCCTTTAATTCTTTGTATATGAGTTTTAGGATGTGTTGGGCAGGTTTGTTACAGGTTGGTAGTCAGTTTGAACCAATAGTTACCACCCAGATTTTTGCTTCTTCGCTCAAGCGAGGCTTTTGTTGCTCGAGCGAGCTCTTTGTTTTGGTTCCTTCGCTCGAGCCAGGGTTCCTTAGCTCGAGCGAGAGTTGAGTGGTGTGTTTGTGGCTCAAGCGAGAACTCTTTTGCTCGAGCTTGCGTCTGCGTCTGGTTCTGGACCTGAAGGTTGCATTTCTTGGCTCGAGCGAGCTTTCCTTCGCTCGAGCGAGCGAGCTGTATGTTTTGGGTTTCTTCACTCGAGCGTGCTTCTGGGTTACAGACCTGAAGCTTTGAATTTTTGGCTCGAGCGAGGCTTTCTACGCTCAAGCGAGGTTTCTTTGTGTCTGGTCACTCGAGCAACCACTCCTTCGCTCGAGCGAGCCTCGAATATATCAGTTGGCAGCAGCAGCTTCTTCTTCACTTTTTCATCCTCTTCTTTTACACAAACCCTAGACCAGCTGCTCTTTCTCTCTCTATATACCTTCTCTCTAGGGTTTCATCTATTTCTAGAGTGTTTCTACCCTAATCTCTTTGTAAGAAAGATAGAGGGTAGCGTGGGCTTCACTTTAATATGAAAATTTGTGGATTTGGAGCACTTTGGGTTTTCATCATCTTCTCCATTTGGTCACTTCATTTCGAGGTAGGGATAACCTCCTCTATCCTATGAGTTTTGACCTAAATTTTAGTCATTTTGATTAGATGGTGTTGTTTGGTAATTTTGGGAAAGTTAGGGTTTGATTGAGGTTATAGAAAAAAAAAAAGAGGGGGGGGTTTTCAAAAGTTAAAATCCATGTATATATGAGATTATGAAAAATGGACTTATTGTTGTTGAATTTATGAAAATGAGCCTTAGGGCTAATGTTGGGAAAAATGAGAAAAGCCCTAATTAAATGTGATCAATTAATTCGAATAATTAATTTGGGGATTTGTGTAATTGAGTTGCAAACCATGAAATTGGGAAATAAAGGAATAGAATGGTGTAGTTGGATCAATTAATCACTTACCTATGAAAATGTTGATATATATCTGTTTGATGCATTTATTATCTGTTTAGAAATAACTGCTTTGGGCTATCGGTGGAGGATAGTCTTGATTGTTGTAGACACTGTATGTTGATTAGGGAAACTGAAACTAATCACATTGAATATGTCATTGAATATGACGGTTGGAATAATACAGCAAATATATGTATTGGTGATCATTGTATATGACAAGTGTTTAAATACATTGTATATGCATATTGTTTGGGAGGAGATAGGGGATGGACTCTCAAACCTGTTTGGGAGGAGATAGGGGATGGACTCCATTAGTACAGCAAATATGTGTACTTATTGAAGTATGGAAGTGGGAAAAAAGGACTTACGGAAGTCTTTTGCTAGTTGGGGAAGAGCTACAAGAAAAACAGACATTAGAACAAACGAAGTATTGAAGACTTTAAAAACAAGTAAGTATAAACACTAAGCTCTTACCATTACCCTCTACAAAAACTGTTCGAGGAAGAGGGCAGAGGTGGAGGTCCTCATCTGAAGCGAACTCCCAGTTCGCCGAGATAATGAAGTAATCGTCGGCTCCCTTGTTGGAGTCTGGGAGGTCGGCAACAATTTTGTACTCTATGGACCTTGGTTTGAGATAGTAAATATAGCATTTCTCTAATTTGAGGCCACACATGGTGTACCAGTATTGAATGTCGGCTAAGGTAACCCTAGCATTCTCTTGTTTGGCTAAGGCTATTATACCGTTGATGACTCGGTAGGAATTGATGGCGAGCTGCATTGGGTTCAATTTATAGTAATGGAGTATCTCACGGAAGAGGATGTCGAATGGGAGCCTAAGTTCACATTCAATAAAAGCTACAACGGGGAAGGGCATAGAATCAGTTGTGGGCATGATGGAGTCGTCCTCCCCAGCAAACCTTAGATAGACGTTGGCGGGGATGGAAAACTCCTGCCTAAAATATCCCAACTTGGTTGGGGTATCTACCCGATGTTTCCACATACCCATGACGTTGGCCAAGGGGGAAAGTGTATAATTTGGAAATAAAGTGTTCTGTAAAGGCTCAGAATACCTCGGCAAAACCTAAACAAGTGCTGGGGTAAAGATTTTTTGCGATGTAAAGTGAAGTTTGTTTAAGTTTTTCCCTAAGATTCGTGTGTTCTATGGCAAATCTTAAACCTAAGTCTAAGCAAATGGAGATTGAAGGCAAGAATCTGGAGAAAATACAGAAAACACAAACAAGAGCAATGATTCAGAATCAAGAATAGTGGTGAATCATCAAGAACACTATGACAGAGTATGTACAAGGGTGCAAGGCCAAGAACAGTGGCAGAATGAACAAGTATGTGGGTATTGTGTGTATATTAAAGAACGGTTTGGGCAAAAAGCAAAATCATGAGATAAATATACTTAGAATACATGGTCGGATTCAAAACACAAATGTGAATGACGTTGCAATTGCAGTATACAGATGTAACAGTTTGAGGAAAAACAAAGATTGAAACGAAGGAACAGTGACTCACAAGGGAAGATTAAGGTCGCCGAGATCAGACGGTGGCAGCAATCGGAAAAGTGCGGCAAAAATCCTCGCCGGAGGGGGAGAGCGAAGCTGGTTGCAGAAAGCCTCGCGAGAACGACAATGGCAGATTTGGGAGAAAAAGTTAGAGAAAGAAAAAGCTTCAGAAACGATGGTGTAAAGTGAAAAGACAGAGAGAGGAAGGAAGTTTTGTTGAAACACAAAAATGGCGGCAAAAAGGCAATTAATGTGCCTAAAACGACATATGTGTCAGACGACGCACGCAAGAGAAATTCGACTTAGTGGCGCGTGTCGGGTACGGCCCAAAGAGAGAGAGACGCGTGGCAAGAACGGTTGAGTAGTCATGCGTGACAGCTCATACGCGTGTTGAGGCTCTTAGAGTTCTCGATTTAATGGAGTAGAACCTCGGCTTAGAGGATGATCTCAGCTGAGAAACTTGAACAAACTTGGTTAATGATTTTGAGGCATTAGTAAAAGCAGACTGTAAGTTTTTGGTCATATTGAGCCGACGTATTATGACCTCGGTAATGAACGAATGGAGTGATCTTAGTCGACATGTTAAATGAAAGAAACGATATAGGTTCCATCACCTCAGGATGCCGAGGTAATAAAACCTAGGGGCAATTGTGGAGACATAATTTTTGAGTGCCAACACGTGGCCAAGGTGACGCCGAAGTGTCAGCCGAGGTGCCACGCGTCCTGGTCATAACGCCGAAGTAATCTTGGATAGGCCGAGGTTAGCTACGAGAATATCGGAATCCGGAATAAGCGGATAAGGGACAAGAGTCCTAGAATGAGAGAGGACTTCAGTTTGGATAAAGATAAAACTCTTATAGAGTTTATCTCAATCTTACTGGGAGTCCAAGATTAGTAGTAATCCTAAGTCCATTGAAGCTAGGCGTCTATTGGGACTAAGATTGTGTTGGCTATAAAAGAGAGGTACTCCCATGGGTTTAAGGTACGCAATTTATATTCTGAATAGTGAGTTAAGCTCTTTTGCTATCTTTGAGAGATAACTGACTTAATCATCGGAGTGTCCCCGGGTGGACGAACCACCGCCAGAATCTCTTCTTTCTGTTGCAAGTTGTTCGGAACTAATCTATTCTGTCAATGCTCTCCAGCTAAGTACTAATTTGACAGTGCGGTCGGAAATTGACACACACAACTTTGATTTATTAACACATCCTTCTGCTTTTTTTTTAATAAAAAATTGATATGTTTAACATTTTATATGTAAGAAACTAAGTCATTGCCCTTATTTGAGTAAAATTTTTAATTAATATCACTTCAATGGACAAATTTATATTTTAATTTGATATAAGTTTAAGCAAAGGAATTGTTATAAGATAAGAAAAATGATAAGGATTTGCTTCGAAGATGAATTTAAGTAAGAGCATGAACAATTTTCGTATTCTTTTCATTAATATTCTTAAAAATGAAAATTTTTGGGCAACAAATATAGGTTCAAAATCCAATATGTTAGTTTTGGAATTGGGATCATATTAAAAAAAAGAGTTATGTTATGGATCCCAAATAAATTATCAAATTTTTTATCAAACCTCTCACATGGGTGTGAGACCCACACATGTAATTTGTGTAGGTCTCACACCCATGTAAGAGGTTTGGCAGTAAATTTGATAGTTTATTTGGAGTCCATAGAATTTTTCTTAAAAAAAAAAAACAATTCCCTACCCATTAGAATTTGTCTTTTAATTCTGTGATGTTATAAATTTATTCCACCGTTAAGAAGAATTAATTGCTCAAATAATTAATAATCTCTCAAAATCATGAAATAACTTATCTCAATTTTCTAGCATAATTAATTATACTCTATAAGTTATCGCTTATCCTTATCTAACAATCAAATTTAATTTTTTAAATCTCACTACATTTTTTTTTTTTTTTGACATCCCTATAGTGCAATAGTCCAATAGCATACATAAATCCATCTAGTATATTATGATATTAAAATATACATATATTACTTATCATAAAATATACATATATTACTTATCATCCATCGCCTCCTAATTCTATACCAAACCAAAGAAGAAACGGTTTCAAAGGGACAAGAAAGGCAGTTGAAATAACCATAATAAAAATTAGGCAAATGTTTGGGTTTTTTGGGGTTTTTTTTTTTGTTTTTTTCACTACAAGATAAATGTTTTACAAAACTAAAAAAAAACAAATTCAAACAAAATATCACATTAAATCTCATAATCATTTTACTTTTACTCTCACAAACATCACATCCAACCACAAAAAAATTCAACTATCTTTCCAAACACAAAAAAAAAAAATTCTCCAATAATATCCTACAACTACCTAAAAAAAACCCACTTCCCAAACACCCACATAGAATAAACAATTATGTTGTTTGGTTGGAAAATTTTGAAAGGGATTTGAAAATGAAAAGAGAAAATGTATATGAAATTAGTTAAAATATAAATATATTTTATTCTCATTTCACCTACCTCTTCTTTTTTTATTTTTAAATCATTTCTCAAATCCTCTAACTAAACACAGCGTTAGGCAAAAGATTACTAATATTGCTAAAACAATAATCAATTTATAATTAAGGTCTCAGGAAGCTTGGTGTGGCTCTTAGTGGGTTATAATACACTTCTCATATTATAACCCACTTCCCTCTCTCACAAAAAGTTGATTATAATCAGTTTTTAATCAAAAAGTTGATTATAACCATCTTCTCAAAATAGCCTACAGTTAGATATGTTAAGTTTTTTTTATTAAATCTATGTTTTTCAAAGAAGAATAGAAGGTTTCACTTATACAAACTTTTTGTCAATTAATTATTTTGAAATTAGAAATATGGTTATCTTATTAAAGCAACTTGGTGAGATTGTTACGCTTTTTTGTCAGCATTAAGGCCTTGTTTTGGATGGTGAATTTTTAGTCAAAAAATTATTATAAAATTTTAAATTATTTTATTTATTTTTCTTAAATATATTTTTGTTAAAAATTAAAAATTCACTAGAAAAACTCAATTTCCAAGTATTCCTTAAATTGGAGTCTCTGGTGGTGTCATTAGTGATCAATCCTTGGCTTAGTGCATCTTTAATATGGATAATTATTCAATAATTAACTAATGTGTTTCGTAGTTTCTTATTTATTGAAAACACAAATATCATAAGATATTTGGATAGTTTTTGTGAGTATGTTTTGAATTCAATTGTGTTCATTAAATTCAAAAAATGAAACAATTTAGAAAAAAAAGAAGAAAATAAATAATAAAAAAAACTATTGAGATATTTTAATTAAATTTAAAATAAAAATTTATCATAAAAAATAATAGCCAGTCATGAAAAATAATTATGGGACATGAGATGAAAGTAATTATTTTGTCTTTTTAGAAGACTGCTGAATCAACAGAAATAAGTCCATGTGTTCATAAATAAATAAATAAATAAGTCCCCTTTTTTAATTTTTTGTTATTAGTGTTTTTTTTTTTAAACTTACATCAATTTTTTATGTCTAATCTAAAAATATCTATTAATTTTTTTAAAAAAAATACTAAAAATTAAAAATTAAAATCAATTTATTTAATTTTTTTTTATTGTTGATAAACTTTTTTAAAAAATTTATTTTATTTTTTTACTTTTGATCTGTTTAGTTGAGTTGAGCATAAAGCAAAGCATTTATTTAACAAAACCATTACAAAAAAACTAACTTTAAAATATTATTTATATATATATATATAAGGTTCAAGAAATGACAAGCTACAAAACATTATTTATAATGAAATACATAATGACATGTCATCCGAGCTTCCTAGTTAGATCATCCTCCATTTTCTCAGCCATGCTCTCCAACATAAGTTGGTACCTCTTCACCAAGTCTTCCAATCTCCACCCTTCAACCGGATCAACGGTGACAGACCACTCGATCACCACCCTTCATCTTTCCCATCACCACCGCCTCCCGGAACGATCTTGACCGTCGAAACATATGACTTGAACCCAACGTTACAGTCAACGATCTCATAACGAATCATCCTCTCTACTGGATCAACAGCTGTCAATCTCTCAGTGGACCAACTAATAGGGCTGTCACCGCCTTGTGAGGCGAGTCGACCCCCGGAACAGTATCGGATGCAACCGACCTCACCGTTGGTACCATGGATGCCATAGCAAGTGGGTAGGCTTGGAAACCATTTGTGGAGATTGAAGAAGTCCTTGAAAAGAAGTCATATTTGATCTGCACTTGCATGTTTTAGGTTTGTTGAAACCTTCCATTCCCATTTGGGTTGTGAGTTTTGCTCCATTAGAGAGATATATATATATATATATATGGGGTTAGTCAATTTGGGAATTGACATAAAGTTTTCAGGGCACCTTTGTGTAATTTCTCTTGGAATGTTAGGCATACAAAGTTTGTTATAAGAGTTAGGTTCGAACTTACACAAATAGTAAAAGACGAATTGAATGTGGAGGAAAAAGACTTTAAGAGAGAGAAAATATGTCTCTAGCTGCTTCCAACGGCATAACCGGTGATCAACGAGAGCAACAATCCTCAGAGGAGAAAGATCATCTTTCTCGGAGTACTAAGAAACTGAAAGCCCATGGGGGCGATGATGATGATAACATGGCAGAGCCTCCTCCAGCTTCTGAGGGTCCATCGGATGCTCTGAATACTCTCGAGGCCATCACAGAGGTTCGAAGCCTTTCGAAGCCTCATGCTCCGAAGTCCTTCAAGGAGGCACTAACAAATAGATGCTACGATGAGCGAGCCTTTGACGACGATCTTGATCGATTATCCACGGATGACGATGAATCTAACCCAGAGAGCATGGAAGAGGAATTTTGTCTAGATGGGCCAGATCTGGGCATCCCCCGAATTAAACTTCCCAGAAATTTGCTGAATAAGATTAGAAGGCCTTGGAAAGATTGCCTCATTGTTAAACCGCTTGGGAGAAATATTGGCTACAAACTCTTAACTCTAAAAGTTAGGAAAATTTGGGACGTCCATGGTGACTTTGAGGCAATTGATTTGGGATTAGGGTTCTTCCTTTTCAAATTCCAAATGAAAGATGATTACACGAAAGTCTTATCGGGGGGGCCTTGGATAATTTTGGATCACTACCTCACTGTACGTAAATGGTGCCATGATTTTAAGCCATCTCAAGCGAGAGAAGTCACCACTGCTATTTGGGTCAGATTTCTACAACTACCCATAGAATATTATAATGAGAAGGTTCTTTACCACATTGCCAAATCCATTGGCAAGCCCCTGAAAATTGACATCAACACAGCAACGTCCACAAGAGGTAGGTTTGCTCGGGTTTGCATAGAGGTTGATTTGAGTCAACCCTTAACAGCCTATTTTGCTATTGGGAAATATTCTTATGGAATTGAATATGAACACCTTCACTCCTTTTGTTTTAGTTGCGGCAGAGTGGGTCATCGGAAGGACCGTTGCAACGCTGCTCCGGTGAATCCATCCGGCGCTTTTGCTCCGGAGGAGGTGCCTGCAAAAAATTTGACCGTTAAGAATGGGAAGGAGAGTAGGCCCAGCTGTAGTGAGAGTGGTAAGGCCCACCCTTCAGACCCAATTTCAGATCAACCTGCAGAGGGCTTTGGCCCATGGATGTTGGTTAGTCGGAGAAGCCCAAAACAGAACCATGCCAACAAGAAAGAGCCTAGATCAAATTCTAAAGACAAAGCCCATGGAAAGGGGCCAGGTAAGCAGTCTCTTTATAACCAAGAGGCTATGAACGGAACTAAGTCTTCCAAGTCAAACCAGATCACTCCAGATCTTCCAACTAATGTCACTTCAGTCCCTGCAAAAAGCACTGATGTGCATAATCCTTTCACAGCCTTGACAGACACAGATGTTATGATGGACAGTCTAGCCTCAAAAAGTTTAGCTCCTCCTGTAGCTCCATGTCCAGATGCACCGCCCTCACCCTCTACTCCTTTGGTCCAAATAACATAGCCTCATACGGCCACCACAAAAAAACCCCCTGACCCCCACCCCTCTTTGCCTGTGACTATCCATTTGTCTAACCCAGTGAGTTTACCCAGATATGGAGATTCCATTGGAGAACCAACACAGAGTCAGGGCTTGCATGATTATTGTAGACGTCCCGAACACCCCGGGAGGGTTAAGTCCCGTTCCGTTCATATTGGGGTCACTACAGTTCAAGGACTCAAATGTCACGGTTCTTAATCTTGAACCAAAGAGTCCAAATCCGGCAAATCGATTTGAGAAAACAGATTTTTGAAAAGAAGTGCCAAACATAGACTGCTTTTCCAGATACAGAGTCGCCACTAAATGTTTTTTTAATGGGAAATTTAGGAAACCCTGACTCGGTGCCAAAGGCCACGTGTCCGTCATCACCAAAGTTGCCTCGGCTCGGGAACTTGGGTACGATTGGGGAAGGTCACTTCGTGAGCACCCCCACTCGCCCGGTCAAAGACCGCCTCTACTAACCATGATATGTATTTTTGAAAACATTGTGTGTTCTTATTCCGGTTATTAGCCTAGGTTACTATGTGATGCGCACAGCATACAAGTATAGACTGAGTCGCCTGAATTGAAACAAAACATTTCATGTTTGTTTGTTTGAAATGGTTTGATGGTGCTACCCGCAGGTAGGCTAAGACGTGGATTTGCCACCCTCGGTGGGCTTAGGAAAACATGATTTTGCCACTATCTAGTGGGCTTAAAACAAACAGTCAATAATTTGTTCTATTTCAAGTAACTCAACCTCCACCCACAGGCATTCAAGGCAGTTATATCACATAAGCACATAGCCTCATGGTAAGCATGCTATTCATGGCAACACTCACACGCATGCAAGGATGCTAAAGCATAAAAACTCACCGAGTACTCCAAGCCAAAACAGAAACTCATTAGAAATCCATGCATGATCCTAGATACACAGAATTGCCTAATGTAACACATGCAAAAATGCAAACTATAGCAAGCTCGGCTATTCTAAACATGGCATGTGGAATGCTACAACTAACACGTATTCAATTTGGAATTGAAATACAAATGCAGTTTGTATGATGCGCCGAGCCCGGTGCGTACAAAACAGATGAATGGTGCAAACATGTTGTCATACTGTATGTTAATTGAAATATGCCCTAATCTAACCATCATAAGCAGGTAAATAAAAGGGAAGAAAGACGTGGGGTTGGAAGACATACATCACACTCACCCACGCTTATTACAATTATGCCCTCGCGCAGAGGGTCCGAATAAATAATACAGTCCCAAAATGAAAGAATAATACAGTCCAAAATATACAGTCCAAATAATATACAAATCCCTAATTAATTTACAAATTAACTAAGAAAATAATGAAACTGGCATGCAAGCCAGGGACTGTCTTGATTCTGATGAATGATGTATGCTTGGGCTACTTTGTGCGGAAATCCACTGGGATGCCCCAATTAGCCTCTGTTTGCAATGTTTCTCGAAATGCGTGCCAGACTCCGAAAAGTTGCTGATTCTTCATTTTGCTGCAACAGAGAGCAGGAAAGGGGCATAGCAATGTATTTCACAAATATATGCATGCCTCGATCCTCGGGCCACCAATCATGCATATCGATGCATGATGGCCGAGGAGTCGAATTGCACAACTCAATATAGGATGAATGCATACGAATGCTACAACAAAACCTAACTCCATCATGAATAATCCGGAGTGTCGGTGACTTGGGAATTGAGACCCGTTTCGTCGCTCGGAGTACGAAACGTACCTCGTTTCCCGTGCCCGGGTTAACTCCTATCCCGAACATGATGCAATATGCATGATATGCATGAAATGCAGCTAATATGCAATCCTAACATACACAATGTCATGGAATGGCATACACGCTGCACGAGGTAATACACAACCGGGCATACACAATGCTATGGATGAAATGGCATACGCAATGCAATAATGGGCTTACACCAACATGAGAGAGCCTCAGCCACACTCACATAGGAGGCCATTAGATGAAAACAAGATACCTCGAAATGCGTGCACGTGTGTACGCAAACCGAGAACGGATTCTCAGGCACCGAAATGCCACTCTAATGAGACATGGCAAAGACATGGAATATGATATGCAAACATGCAAAAATCAGTAGCAAAAAGAGGGGCAAAACAGCCCCGAAACCCGGTAAAATGAAACCCGATGCATGGAATGACCCCGAAACATGGGTTTTGGTGCATGAAATGGCCTATAGCTATACTAAACATGCATAATCTGGACATGGGGTGAAAAAGCAGAAGCAAGGCAGCCCCAAAATAAGCATCTTTACAGTACAAAACAAGGCCAAACAGCAATCACAAATAGGGCTAAAAATGGCATACAAAAAATGGCTCCGCAAGGGAGGCAATGAAGCAAGTGGTACATGAAATGCCCAAACAGAAAAATACCCTTCTACAAAACTGAAGAGGGACCAAAAATATGAATATTTACAGTTTATGACAGCCTCCAAATCAGTATGCAAACATGCTCAAAATGCAATGCAAGATTAAGGCCTTAAGAGGGTATAACATGAAGTGCACAAAAAATTCATCGAATAGCCAAAGACCCTTAATGAAACATGACAAGGGGGTCAAAATATAGCCACTTTTAGTTCTGATCATGGCCGAAAACAGAAGCTAAAATGAGCTAACAAAACATGCAAAAATAGGGACCAAAGAGGGGCAATGAAGCAAGTCATACATGGAGGTCCCAAACAGTGTTGATCCCTTCTTCAATGTTGAAGAGGGGCTCAAAATAGGCCTATTTACAGTTTACATCAGGCCCCAAAACAGATCACACACAAGCTAAAAATATCATGCAAGAAAATGGCATTCAAGAGGGTATTGAAGCAAGTGCAACATGGGGAGCTCAAACAGTGTTGAGCCCTTAATGAAACAAGAAAATGAGCTCAAAAAAATGAACTTTTCAGTTTTGGTCGGAGCTCAAAACAGCAAGCAAATAGGTCTAAAAATGATACCAAAATGAGTCAAAAAGAGGGGAAATGATGCTTACCCTTGAAGACTACCCCTTGGCTCCCTTTTGGATTGAGATATGCTGCCTCCTAGCTGCTGGAAAGCTCCCCAAGCTGCTGGAAATGGAGTAGTGGTGGTGGTGCTAGGTGGTGATGAACAAAGGGTGTAGAACTTAGGAATTTTTGAAGGAAATGAGAGAGATGGAGAGGGATATGATGCAAAAGCTCCAAGACCAATTTTTTTCAACCCTAAAACCAGACCTTAGCAGCTGGTTATATGGTCAAGAGAGGGGGAGAAAGGGAGGGAAAAAGTGGGGGGAAAACAAGCCAAGTTTCCCCCCAAAAGTTGTTCCCTCCGGATACAGATTTTGGAGAGAAAACAAATATACAGCTGTAATGTATTCAACCTGAGGATCATGGCCGGCTAGGTATTGGAGCTGCAGGTGGCCGGCCGGCCAAGGGCAAAAATGGAAAGTTGAATTAATAGCCGGCCACCATATATTGGTGGCCTCCCATGTCTCCTCAACACAACCCTGTGGTTGGAAATTGGCAACTGTAAAACAGGAGAGAGAACAAGCCACTTTTCAAAGGGGTTTCAAAATGGGCAAAGGAATTACTGGCCGGCCATAGACTTTGAGGGTCCTCCCATGTGTGTACAACACAAATATGTGGTTTGGGTTTGAAGAAAGTGGCCCTAGGGTGGTCAACATTGGCTCGGAAGCAAGAAAAACGGGCGTCGGAGGGCGCCGGAGGAACATAACTGGTTGCTGAGACAATTGCTGGCCTCCCACCCTTCAGTGACCTTCCTGGTGATAAAACAGAAGTACCTGCCAAAAATGAACGAAAACCGATGCAAAACGAAAGCTCGGGGGCCAAAACACGCAGTTCGGGGTCCCGAAAATAGGTTGTTAAGCACCGAAAGTGGCATTCGACCACGAAGTGGGTCTCTCAAGCCTCAGTGTCCCTCAAAAGGGAGTAAATGAGATGCATGCCAAAAACCGGAGCAGTCGGAGATGGTTAGGCGGTCCCGAACCGAGGCACACGGCCTGACGGCTCCGAAACCGGGAACCGGGTTCCAAAATGGGCAAAATGGCCTACGGCCACGAAATGTAGCCCACGGCCACTGAGAGATGGTCTACGGGACCTCTCCCTCCCCTCATGAAGAGAAACAGAGAAAATCGAGTCTGGTTCGCAAACCGAGGCAAGGCACAGAAGAGGGTTCGGGGGTCCAGAGGCAGGGCTCACGGCCGCGACTCTGAGACTTCTGAACGAGCGCGACATGCAACATCACCAAGCGCTCCATCGGTGACATCTGAGTCTTAAGGTCGGTCAAAAATGGGGTGTCTACATCTATCTTGCATTCGATCAAGAGAAAGAAGCCACTCACCTAGTAAGCACAGACTGGTGGATCGGCGAAGCTCGCCTCATAATCAAGAAAGAGGAGATGAACCACTATGGCATCCAAAACACCATAGTCAGAGTGAGTTCCCTGAACTCGGATGTCTTCGACCGAATGAAAATCAGGAAGACTCTAGGCATTCCTGAATCTACCCATTTTCCTAACTTCCCAAATTCTGTCTCTATGAAGTTGCTCGTATGGAATTGTCGTGGTGTCGGTAACAAGGTTTTTAGAAGAACCATGAAGGAACTTGTGAAAACTCACAGACCATCTATTATTGTTCTGATGGAAACAAAAATTGAGCTTAGTTCAATGGGTTCTTTTTTCAACAAATTGGGGTTCACTGCTTCTTCCCATGTGGTAGGAGTGGGGGCATCTGGGTCCTTTGGGATCCTTTTAAAGCTACTGTAAAAGCCCTTGAGGTTAATGCCCAAGTCATCCATGCAAAAATTCAACGTGATAATCATGCAAATTGGGTCCTGTCAGCGGTCTATGCCAGCCCCATTCCCAGAAATCGTGACCTGTTATGGGATAATCTTGAATCTGTTGCCGACAACATGAATCTGCCCTGGCTTGTGGCTGGGGATTTCAATGACATAGCTTCTCAAGGGGAAAAACGTAGTCTCAGCCCAACCCTCTCTCATGCTCGAACCCGTAAGTTCAATGCCAGAATGAATAGGTGCAATCTGATGGATCTTAGGTGCCCTGGGCCCCATCTCACATGGTCCAATGGAAGGCAAGGACTAGCTAACACATTGGAGAGACTAGACCGTGCTGTTTGTAATTCTGAATGGCGTATAGCTTTCACTGAAGGTGCAGTTCGTAATTTACCTAGAACCTACTCTGACCACTCTCCTTTGATTGTGTTCACACAAGGTATGGACTCTCCTAACCCTTTAGCCAGACCTTTCAGATTGGAGGCCGCTTGGCTTACTGATATTACATTTAAATCTATTGTTGAAAACTTCTGGGCTGCTAATAATGAATCTATTATTGATACTCTGAATTTGTTCACTAAAAATATTTCTGCTTGGAACAAAAATCATTTTGGCAATATTTTTCGAAAAAAAAAGGTGGCTTCTTGGACGTATTGAGGGCATCCAAAAAGCTCAATCACTTGTTTATTCCCATAATCTATTCTTACTTGAAAAGGATCTTGTTAGGGACTATAACAATATTTTGTACCAAGAAGAGCTATTGTGGTTTCAAAAGTCCAGGGCTAACTGGATCACCATGGGTGAGAGGAATACGAGATATTTCCATGTTTCTACTATTGCTAAAAGAATGAGGATGAGAGTGGTCACTCTGAAGAATTCTGAGAATGGGTGGATCACTGACCCCATTGACCTCAAAAACCATGTTCACAACTATTTTTGTAACCTATTTAAGAAAGGTACCAGTGTCACTCTGAGTGTTGGCCCTGACCCTCTGCAGCCTAAAATTAGTCTGGATGATAACAGGGCCCTCTGTAAGCCTATTTCTGGTAAGGAGGTGTGGCATGCCATTAAGAGTGTTAAAGCTTTTAAAGCACCAGGTAGTGATGGTATTCCATCCCTCTTCTATCACAAGCACTGGGACATTGTTGGATTTTCTGTTTGTAAATTTATACAAAATTGCTTTGCTAACAAACACATTCCTGATAGCATTAATAAAACTCTCCTCACCCTTATTCCTAAAGTTGCTAACCCTGAATCTATATCCCACTTCCGCCCCATTAGCCTTTGCAATGTTCTCTACAAAACCCTCACCAAAATTCTTGTTAGTAGACTTAGACCTTGTTGACCGATATTGTTAGACCTTTCCAAAGTAGCTTCATTCCTGGACGTACCACTAGTGATAATGTTATCATTGTCCAGGAGATCCTCCACACTCTTAAAGGTAAGACAGGCACTAGAGGTGATATGATTCTTAAAATTGATCTAGAAAAAGCCTATGATAACGTGTCTTGGGAATTTTTATATCAAACTTTAAATAATCTTGGTCTTAATGATCATTGGGTGGACCTCATCATGAATTGTGTCACAAATGTTTCTGCCTCCATTTTGTGGAATGGGGAAAAACTTGAGGAATTTTGTTTTGAGAAGGGGTTGAGATAGGGGGATCCCCTATCCCCTTATCTCTTTGTGTTATACATGGAAAGACTCTCTAATATGATCCTCGAGAAAGTCCATAACAAAGTATGGATAGGGGTTAAAGCATCTAAGAGAGGCCCTATGTTTTCTCACCTTTTCTTTGCTGATGATCTGCTGTTGTTTGGGAAAGCTGATGAAAATATGTGTAACTCTGTTATGGGGGTGTTGAAAGAGTTCAGTGAGCTCTCGGGCCTTAAGGTGAGCCTTCATAAATCTAAGTTTTTTGTCTCACCCAATGTAGGGATCCAGAGAGCTAGAGCTTTGAGTAATTGTTGTGGCATTTCTCTCACCCAAGATTTGGGTAAGTACTTGGGCATTCCCATGTTACATGGCAGATGTAATCGTGCTCATTTCAATCATACAACTGAAAGGATTCAAAACAAGCTGTCTGGGTGGAAAGCTAATATGCTTTCTTTGGCTGGAAGGGCCACCTTAATTCAATCTGTCACTTCTGCCCTTCCTTCTTACAGTATGCAAACTCTTGATCTCCCTATGAGTATATGCAGAGATATTGACAAACTCAATCGTAATTTTCTTTGGGAAGATTGTGAAAATGGCAAAAAAGTTCATCTCATGAATTGGGATATGGTCTGTAATAGTAAGAAGATGGGAGGGCTTGGTCTGAAAAAAGCTTACCTGCAGAACCTTGCCCTCCTATCAAAGTTAGGGTGAAGATTGTTATGCAATGATACTAGCCTTTGGGTGCAAGTCCTGAAGGCGAAGTATCTCCGAAAGGAGTCCTTTATGAGCTATTCTTCTAAGAAAAGGTCTTCTCACACTTGGAGAGGCATCCTCAAAACAAGAGATATCTTGAGGAAAGGTACTCAATGGAGAGCGGGTGATGGTGCTACTATTTCCATATGGTTTGACTGGTGGTGTGGAGAGGAAACTCTTGCTACTAAATTTCCAAACCACCAGCTTACTAATAACGCTACGGTGGATGTCCTTATGAATGAGGAGGGCAATTGGGATGTGAACCACATCCAGTCTCATATTCCTAGTAACGCTATTGCAAGTATTTTAAAAATTCTTCTTCCCCAATTTGTTACCTTTCCGGATAGCCCTCATTGGAAGGGTGGTTCAGGAGGGTTTTCTACGGTTGCTGTGTATAAAACTGCTTCTGGGCAGCCTGTGTGTAATTTGGAGATTGCGTGGGTGTGGAAACTTAAAATTCCTCACAAACTGAAAGGTTTCCTATGGTTGATTTGCCATGAGAGACTCTTGACTAATGCTATGAGAAAGAATAGAGGCATGGCTTTGGATGCTAATTGTCCCAGATGTAATTGGCATAATGAGGACATGGATCACCTTCTTCGTGGTTGCATTGTTTCAAAAAACATATGGACTAATATTGCTGGTCTGCAGTGGGTGTCTACCATCAACCACCTTAATCTGGTTGACTGGATTAGAAAGAACTTGAAGACTCATAAGAGGAGTGATCCTCATTGGTGCTGTGTTTTTGTAGTGACTCTTTGGCAGATATGGAAAGATAGGAACAAGAAAGTTTTTGATAATATTGAAACTACTGTTTTGAATGCTTGCACCTGTATTCTTAATTATGTTGCAGAGATAAATCATGCTTTCCTATCTTCTATTGTCCATGCTCATAAACCTGCTGATGTGATTATTTGGCACCCTCCTATTGCAGGAAAAATCAAATTAAACACGGATGGCTGTGCTCGGGGCGATCCTGGAGCAGGGGGGTTTGGAGGCCTATTTCGCGATGAATCTGGCATTTGGCTATGTGGTTTTTTTGGGAAGTTAGAGTCATGCTTCAACTTGAAAGCGGAAATGTGGGGCATCTACAAGGGTCTTACCATAGTGCTCGAGAAAGGTCTCGCTGAAGTTGTCATCGAGACTGACTCCATCACAGCCCAAGAAATGATCACGAAGGGGCCTCCCCAAACTGCCCGTATAGAGCCATTGTGGAAGATGCTCGTCACCTTCTCCTGCGGTGCAATTGTTCCATCCAACACATCATGAGAGAGGCCAACCAATGTGCGGACAAGCTCGCCAACATGGGTGCAGACCAAGTGGAGCACTTGCTGGTTATGGAGGATCCTCCTCCAGAAGTTCGAAGCTTGATTGTTGCAGATATGGTGGGCACAGCGTTTCGGAGGCTCTAGCTTAGCTGCCTCCTTTGTCTCTGTTTTTTTTTTTTTTTTTTTTTGGTTTTTTTATTTTCCGATGCATCGAAAAAAGAACTTACACAAATCACATATCAAGTTTGTTATACGAGCTAGGTTTGAACTTACACAAATCACATATCAAGTTTGTTACACGAGCTAGGTTTGAACTTACACAAATCACATATGTGTGGTGTGAAAGGCTTGATAGAATATTTGATAATTTATTTGAAATTTATAACATTTTTCTTGTTATGAATATAAATATTCAAAATATTTAATGTATGACCTAAATTTATTTAAGTAATAAATGAGTAATGTTAGAGATCTCAAAATTTCTATTAAAATTTTTAAAAAATATCTCACATGGATATAGGACCCACACCATATGGGTCTCACACTCATGTGAGACATTTGATAGAATTCTTGAGATCTCTAGTATTTTTTATAATAAATTAGGTAAATTACAAATATACCCTCTGAGATTTGATTAAAATACTAATCGCCTCATGTAGTTTTCAAAATTACATTTCACCCTTTAAGGTTTCTAATATCATAGCAAATCGTCCTTTTTATCAATAAATTATCAAGTCAATTAACAGTTTCTAATGATTTTTAAAATATGTTTCAATTAATAATTTAGGTAATTTTATTATTATATAAAATAACAATTATAAATTTAATTTTTTTAGTTAATTCTGTTAAATTAAAGATTCTAATAAGGAGATATTTATAATTTTTCAAATCACAATGGGCAATCTGTATTTTAAACACACCTCAAAGGGTGTATTTGTAATTTACTCTAATAAATTTCATTCCCATAATTTGAATTCTGAATAAGTTTTTGATTTTTTGTTGTTGTCATACAAGAATTGAATTTCAATCACATATTATGTTTCTCTATATTTATTTTATTTTTATTTTTTTATTGAATTTTTCTCAAATTTAAATTTAAATTTAACCATCATATTCAAGTTAATATGGCTTATCAAATGTCTCATTTCGATTATTTAAATTATTTATTTTATAAAATCAGTCATAAAAAAATAAAAATAAAAAAATCGATTCGATAATTTAAGAAGTATCCAAAAACCAAATGACAAACAGATTTTTGAAAAACCATCCGCACGCCACAATCCGACAAATGTGAGTTAGCAGTAGTTTGGGCTTAGAAATGGACCTGAAATCTGTAAAGGCAAGAGTCCAATCCAAGAAGTAGTTTGGGCCCTTTCGGTGTTGAGAGCTCGGGCTCAGATTTCAGGCCTGATATGAAAGTTAGGGCGGTTCTAAGCCCAGGTGACCTTTTCAGTATTTGGTAATGTTGATGTCTATTTTTTTTTTTTTAATTTGAAATATATAAATAAAAACATATTAGATAACTGTTTTTATTTCAAAAAAAATTAAACAGATTTTAAAATTTACATTTACAAAATTTTAGGAAATAAAAAAAAAATTCATTCTCTCCATCCTTTTCCACTCCATTCGGTTGCCATCTTCAAACAATTTCTTCGTCTGACGGTAATATATAACTACTTACAAAATATATTTTCTCACATATATATATATATATATATATATGTTTTTTTAGGGTTAATTAAATTCTTATAATGATGACGAGTTCATAGAAAGAAAGCAAGATAGTTACTTGAGAGCGACAACATTTTAAGGGAATCAATTGTTGGAAACACCAATAGTTACAAGGAGGAGATAGTTACTTTAGTTGAGAGCAACAGTTTCGTGGGAATCAATTGTTAGACAACAACAGTTAGCCTCCGTTTGGGAAGTGGGTTGGTTTTTTGACTTTTTTACTTTTTTGGCTATTTTAGCCTGGGCTAAAAAGCTTGGTTTGGGAAGGGCTTTTGGCTTTTTGGCTTTTTTTGACTTTTTTGTGAGAGAAGAGTGTAATGATTATGGGTTGGATGTGATGTTTTGTTTGTTGTAGCTAAAATAGCCTATTTTATTTTTTGTGGCTAAAATAACCAAAAAAGCCTGAAAACTTTCTTCCCAAACGGTGCCTTATTAAAACAAAACCAAAAAAAAAAATTAAATATCTAAAATAATGGAGTCATGTATCAATGTGAGAGAGAGAGATCAACAGTGTTGGGTAGTTTTGTTTTTTTTTGGAGGGGTGTAAATTCTTCCGAGCTCAATATCAATTCATGAAGCAAGAAATTTTAGATGGGTTTGGGAAGTGGGTTGGCTTTTTGGCTTTTTTGCTTTTTTGGCTATTTTAGCCTGAGCTTAAAAGCTTGGTTTGGGAAGGGCTTTTGGCTTTTTGACTTTTTTGAGTTTTTTTGTGAGAGAAGAGTGTAATGATTATGGGTTGGATGTGATGTTTTGTTTTTTTGGGGCTAAAATAGCCTGTTTTGTCTTTTGTGGCTATTTTAGCCCCAACCCACTTGACAAACGGGCCAAAGTCTTCTTTGTTTATTCCTTTTCAATCATGGAATGATGGATTTACTATACTATGGTGAACTTACTATACTATGGTGAACCTATGTTTCAAAGTTACTCATTCAAAATAAATTTGATCTACATATTCTTAATATTAGATATTTTTTAAAATATTTTTACATGTAACGTAGTTTTAAGTATATAACATTTTTATTTTGCATAAGATCCTAATTTATACATATTAGGATTTTCATGTGAACAATAATATGTATCTCATGATTGCTAATCTCATAATTTTTAATCTAATGATCAAATAATCATTTCTATCCAGCCACCTAAATATATATTATTAATAATTTAAAAAACAAAGACTCAACAAGCAAGTCCATACATTTTTTCATTGAATTTTATTAATTTGGACAAATAAACTTAACTTTTCAAATGATCTCAACTCGCTTCTACTTTTTCTTTTTTCTGGTCAAGTCCCAACTTGCATCTACACCACAAAAATATTGAGATCATCATGAGACGATCACTACCACCATGCCGTGATTGGTCTTTGTAGATATAGTTGAATCCTAATTTCTAAGTTGTTTCATTTTGGATTGAGAAGCCTAACTTTTCCAAAGCAAACATAGAACAAACACAACACATGGCCAATGCCATCATTTTCAATATCCTTTTTACATGATTAGAGAGTCCTATGCATCTACACCCAAAAAGGTGTTGCCCCTCTTTTATTGCTAGAGCTATTCGTATCTTGTTTTATATTGTAAAGCATAGCTTCTATTTCACTACATTAGACATGAACCTTGTTAGGTGGGGCATTATGCAAACAAAAAATTATGTAAAACAAATAGAATTTATATACAAAGATTTTAAATGGAATGATGTGATTCATTTATATATATTTATTGAAAGTTATAAAGTCCATTACTTTGATTTATTAACACATCCTTCTGTTTTTTTTTTTAATAAAAAATTGATATGTTTAACATTTTATATGTAAGAAACTAAGTCATTGCCTTTATTTGAGTAAAAATTTTAATTGATATCACTTCAATGGACAAATTCATATTTTAATTTGATATAAGTTTAAGCAAAAGAATTGTTATAAGATAAGAAAAATGACAAGGATTTGCTTCAAAGATGAATTTAAGTAAGAGCATGAACAATTTTCGTACTCTTTTCATTCATATTCTTAAAAATGAAAATTTTTGGGCAACAAATATAGGTTCAAAATCCAATATGTTAGTTTTGGAATTGGGATCATATTAAAAAAAAGAGTTATGTTAGGAATCCCAAATAAATTATCAAATTTTTTATCAAACCTCTCACATGGGTGTGAGACCCACACATGTCATTTGTGTAGGTCTCACATCCATGTAAGAGGTTTGGTAGTAAATTTCACAGTTTATTTGGGGTCCATAGAATTTTTCTTAAAAAAAAAAACAATTCCCTACCCATTAGATTTGTCTTTTAATTCCGTGATGTTATAAATTTATTCCGCCGTTAAGAAGAATTAATTGCTCAAATAAATTAATAATCTCTCAAAATCATGAGATAACTTATCTCAGTTTTCTAGCATAATTAACTATACTCTATAAGTTATCGCTTATTCTTATCTAACATCAAATTTAATTTTTTAAATCTCGCTACATTTTTTTTTTTTTCATATCCCTACAGTGCAATAATCCAATCGCATACATAAATCCATCTAGTATATTATGATATTAAAATATACATATATTACTTATCATCCATCTCCTCCTAATTCTATACCAAACCAAAGAAGAAACGGTTTCAAAGGGACAAGAAAAGGCAGTTGAAATAACCATAATAAAAAATTAGGCAAATGTTTGGGTTTTTTGGGGGTTTTTTTTTTGTTTTTTTCACTACAATTAGGCAAAAATTGGGAACTTGATTTTTGGGTTTTTTTTTTGTTTTTTTCACTGCAAGACAAATGTTTTACAAAACTAAAAAAAAAAACAAATTCAAACAAAATATCACATCAAACCTCATAATCATTTCACTTTTATTCTTACAAACATCACATTCAACTACAAAAAAACTCAATTATCTTTCCAAACACAAAACAAAATTTCTCCAATAATATTCTACAACTAAGGGCTATTTTGGGAAGATGGTTATAATCAGCTTTTTGGTTAAAAGCTGATTATAATCAGCTTTTTGTGAGAGAGAGAAGTCGGTTATAATCTGGGAAGTAAATTATAACCCACTTCCCAAAAGACCCCTAAAAAATCCTACAAAAAAACGCACTTCCCAAACACCCACATAGAATAAACAATTATGTTGTTTGGTTGGGAAATTTTGGAAGGGATTTGGAAATGAAAAGAGAATGTATATGAAATTAGGTAAAATATAAATATATTTTATTCTCATTTCTCCTACCTTTTATCTTTTTCTTTCTAAATCATTTCTCAAATCCTCTAACTAAACACAGCGTTAGGCAAAAGATTACTGATATTGCTAAAGCAATAATCAATTTATAATTAAGGTCTCATGAGGCTTGGTGTGACTCCTAGTGGGTTGTAATCCACTTCCCAAATTATAACTCACTTCCCTCTCTCATAAAAAGTTGATTATAATCAGCTTTTAATCAAAAAGCTGATTATAACCATCTTCCCAAAATAACCTACAGTTGGATATGTTAAGTTGTTTTTTATTAAATCTATGTTTTTCAAAGAAGAATAGAAGGTTTCACTAAATATATACAAACTTTTTGTCAATTAATTATTTTGAAATTAGAAATATGGTTATCTTATTAAAGCAACTTGGTGAGGCCATTGTTATGCTTTTTTGTCAGCATTACGGCCTTGTTTCGGATGGTGAATTTTGTTGGAAATGGTTATAAAATTTTGGGTAAAATCAGAATTTTTTCCTAAGTTTGGTCTAATTTTTAGGTGGGTCCCGTGCATCGATTTACACGGGTCAAGGTGGTAACGCGTTCTATGCCGCGTTGTGATTCACGTGGTATATTTGGTTGCTCAAAACCATTACCGATTGAATGGAAAATTGAAGCCAAAGTATGCTCCATGGAAATGGTGTTTTTGTGGAAATTCCTTAAAGGTTTGAATAAGGCTTGTCCCACATTGATTTGGTGGGAGGTTTTGAAAGGGTTTAAAAGGCATGGGTTTGATACTTGGGGTGTGCCCCAAGGGGTACCCAAGTGTTTTAGAGGGAGAGGTTATGGGCAAAATGGGCTAGACCCATTGGACTCAAAAACCACCACACACGCGCGGGTGCGTGGTGTGAGGTTGGGTTGGGCTTGTTCGGCCCAATACTAATCTTTTTGGGCCAAAAACATTTGAATTTAATTCAAATAAACTGGGCCCTTCCCAGAATTAAATTGGTTTGGATTTAATGTTCATCCAAACAGAGCCCTTCCCGTTTTTTATCTGTTTGAATGGTTAACCCAACAGATTCAAATCTGTTTGAATTTAAACCCAACAGGTTTCATACCTGTTCAATTCAAAACCAAGAGCCACCTTTACATCTATAAATAGACTAGCCTCCCATTTGGATTTTCACTCCAATTTTCGTACTCCATCCTCTCTATAACTCTCTCTGCATTTTGCTGCATTTTTATTCTGAAAGAAAGAGTGTAAACACTTAGTGTGTTCGTAAGGCAAACAATTTGTAGTGCTGCTATTGTTTGTGGTAAGATCATTTCATCCTGGGAGATAGACGTCCAGATTCTGAAAGCACCGTGGAGAGGACGAATCTGTCTTAAGGACACAGTGTTAAACACTGGACTTGATCAGAAAAGTAATACCATAACAAAATCCAGAAATTTACCGACGACAAATTTCTTCGTGCCGGCATCTTCTGTCTTGTATTTCTTTTCCAAAGAATCCCACAATTCTTTTGCTGACTTCAGAGGACTGTATACATTATACAGCATGTTGTCAAGGCCATTGAGGATGTAATTTCTGTACAGGAAATCTGAATGTTTCCAAGCGTCTACAGCGGCAACAACTTGCCGATCACTTTCACCCTCTTTAAGTGCTGGAGCCTCTTCATGGAGAAACCGGACCAAATTAAGAGTTGTAAGATAACCGAAAGGCTGAAAAGAGGAATGGAAAAAATCCCATTGAGTCCAAGGCTAATGTGGTTGAACAAGTTCAAAAACCACATAACAAAAAGAGGAAGTTTACTGGAGATGGTCCTAAACAAGGTAATAACAATGGCAACAAAAAGTTCAAAGGAAAATGCTATAACTGTGGCAAAACTGGACATCGAGCTTCTGACTGCCGCCGTCCTAAGAAGGATCATGGAAGTACAAGTAAGAAGACCACCAATCAGGCCAATGTGACAGAATTAGATTACATCTCTGACGGGGTGAATGACATCAACCTTTCTGTTGTGGTGTCTGAGGCTAACTTGGTTGGAAATCCCAAAGAGTGGTGGGTTGACACTGGAGCAACTCGTCACATATGTGCGGACAAGAAGATGTTCACTACCTACAAAGAGGCTGCAAATGGTGAACAACTTTTCATGGGAAATTCTTCTACTTCTACTGTGGCTGGACAAGGGAAAGTGATCTTGAAGATGACATCAGGGAAAGAACTGACCCTCAACAACGTACTGCATGTACCTGACATCCGGAAGAATTTAGTTTCTGGTTCTTTGTTAAGTAAAAATGGTTTTAGGCTTGTTTTTGAGTCTGATAAGTTTGTATTAACAAAGAGTGGTATGTATGTTGGTAAAGGATACATGAGTGATGGTATCTTTAAACTAAATGTAATGACAGTTGTACCGAAAATTGCTATGAATGAGAATAACACATCTTTTGTTTATATTCTTGAGTCAAATTTATGGCATGGTAGATTAGGACATGTATATTATGATGCTTTGCGTAGATTAATTGGTTTAGATTATATACCAAAGTTTGAAATTAATCCTAATCATAAATGTGCAGTTTGTGTAGAAGCAAAACTAACTAAGGCTCCATTTAAATCAGTTGAAAGGAAAACTGAACCTCTAGAATTAATTCATACTGATGTATGTGATCTAAAATTTATTCAAACTAGAGGAGGCAAAAAGTATTTCATAACATTTATTGATGATTGCACAAGATATTGTTATGTTTATTTACTTAGAAGTAAAGATGAAGCCTTAGAAATGTTTAAACTCTACAAAACAGAAGTTGAAAATCAACTTGGTAAAACCATTAAAATGGTTAGAAGTGATAGGGGTGTGAATATGATGCACCATTAAATGAATTTTGTGCACAATATGGCATTATTCACCAAACTACAGCACCCTATTCTCCATAGCAAAATGGAATTGCTGAAAGGAAGAATAGAACCCTAAAAGAAATGATGAATGACATGTTACTAAGTTCAGGCTTACCACAGAACTTGTGGAGGGAAGCAATATTGTCTGCAAATTATGTTCTTAATAGAATACCCCACAAGAAAACCAAAAGCATTCCTTATGAATTATGGAAAGGTCGACCACCTTCCTACAAATACTTAAAAGTGTGGGGGTGTTTGGCAAAAGTGGAAGTTCCTGTTCCTAAAAAGACTAAGATTGGACCAAAAACAGTAGATTGTGTGTTTTTTGGTTATGCTCAGAACAGTAGTGCATATCGTTTCTGACTTATAAATCAGAAATACCTGATATAAATGTGAACACTATTATAGAGTCAAGGAATGCTGTGTTTTTTGAGCATGTCTTCTCCTCACAGGAAGGACAGGAATTAAGTTCACAGAAAAGAACTTATGATTGTACACAAAGTCAAGAGACTAATGACAATCAAACACAAGAGACTAGTAATGGTCTCAACCAACAGGATTTAACTGATGATGAACCAAGACGAAGTAAGAGAGCGAGAACATCAAAATCCTTTGGTCCAGATTTTCTGACATACTTGTTAGAAAATGAACCTCAAAGCTTTAAGGCAGCAATGACAGGTCCTGAAGCACCTTTGTGGAAAGAGGCTGTTAATAATGAAATTGAATCCATTATGCAAAATCATACTTGGGAATTGGTGGATCTTCCATCAGGTTCTAAACCTCTTGGATATAAATGGATATTCAAGAGAAAAATGAAAGCAGATGGTTCAATAGACAAGTGTAAAGCAAGACTTGTAGTTAAAGGTTACAGACAAAAGGAAGGTCTGGACTATTTTGACACATATTCCCCTGTGACAAGAATAACATCCATTCGCATGCTTATTGCTATAGCAGCGTTGTTTAATTTAGAAATACATCAAATGGATGTTAAAACAGCTTTCTTAACGGTGATCTGAATGAAGAGATCTATATGGAGCAACCCGAAGGTTTGTAGTATCGGGGCAAGAAAAGAAAGTTTGTCGACTTGTCAAATCCCTTTATGGATTAAAACAAGCACCTAAGCAATGGCATAAAAAATTGACCATGCAATGCTTACTAATGGGTTTAAGATAAACGAATGTGACAAATGCGTCTATGTTAAAAACACTGACCAAGGCTATGTCATAGTTTGTCTTTATGTGGATGACATGCATATCATTGGAAGCAGTCAAAACATGATCAAATCAACTAAGCAAATGCTTAACAAAAGATTTGATATGAAGATATGGGGGTCGCAGATGTTATATTAGGAATGAAAATTACTAAAACATCTGACGGATATGCATTATCTCAATCTCATTACATTGAGAAAATACTTGATAAATTTATCAAGGATGATTTGAATTTAGCAAGAACACCTGTCGACATCAGTCTTTATTTATTCGAAAATAAAGGTGATGCAGTGTCTCAGTTAAAATACTCCCAAATCATTGGAAGCCTAATGTACCTAATGAATTGTACTCGTCCTGATATAGCTTATGCTATCAGTAAATTGAGTAGGTACACTAGTAACCCCGGAGAAGACCATTGGAAAGCGATCATTCGGGTTCTTAGATATCTAAGATTCACCCGTGATCATGGTTTGAACTTTACTCGATATCCAGCAGTACTTGAAGGTTATTGTGATGCAAATTGGATATCGGATACTAAAGATTCAAAATCCACAAGTGGATATGTCTTTACTCTAGGAGGTGCTGCTGTTTCTTGGAAGTCCACGAAACAAACTTGCATCGCACGATCCACAATGGAATCCGAGTTCATTGCTTTAGACAAAGCAGGTGAAGAAGCAGAATGGCTTCGTCACTTCTTAGAAGACATTCCAATGTGGCCAAAACCTGTGCCAGCTATTTGCATTCATTGTGATAGTCAATCTGCAATAGGCAGGGCACAGAATCATATGTATAACGGTAAGTCACGACATATTCGTCGTCGACATAATACCGTTAGGCAATTGTTGTCAAATGGAATAATCTCAATAGATTATATAAAATCTAAAGAGAATATTGCGGATCCGTTAACAAAAGGTTTGACAAAAGAGCTAGTGTATATAGTTCATCAAAGGGGATGGGATTAAAGCCTATTACATAAGAGTCGTCATAATGGTAACCCTACTTAAATGACTGGAGATCCCAGAACTAAGTTCAAAGGGACAACTAAGTTATGTATGGCTCGCCAGAAATCACCAAGGGATTAAAAAACCCTACCCATTCCTATGGTGAGAGTGATATCTGCAAATATGTTGTCTGCAGGGTATAAGGATAAGCTTTGCTTTTAATGATTACTTATATCTTGATAAATAAGGAGTATAAAAAGTAGACGAGTATAAGAAGATACTACAACAATAAGAATCACCTATATGAGTGTTGAACTGGGGCCGGTTCTATGAGAATGAAAGAGGCTACATTCTCTAGAAACACTCATGAAAACCAGGAGCGTTCAAGGCCAAAATGAACACAACAGTGAGAACCACGATGTGTTAGAAGATATTTTGTGTGAAATCTATTGTCTTGGCTTACACAAACGGTTGAACAATTCAAGGCATCGCGTCCATTGGTTAGCCAGTAAGTCCGATAGGTTATCACTAGGAAGGTTCAAGGCCGAAAACTACCTATCCTGATGCAAGATATTTTCGACTTATACTCTTTCGTTAAGTCTGCATATTGTTGCATTTCCGTTGTCATCAAATTCCATTCATGTGGGGGATTGTTGGAAATGGTTATAAAATTCTGGGTAAAACCAGAATTTTTTCCTAAGTTTGGTCTAATTTTTAGGTGGGCCCCGTGCATCGATTTACACGGGTCAAGGTGGTAACGCGTTCTATGCCGCGTTGTGATTCACGTGGTATATTTGGTTGCTCAAAACCATTACCGAGTGAATGGGAAATTGAAGCCAAAGTATGCTCCATGGAAATGGTGTTTTGGTGGAAATTCCTTAAAGGTTTGAATAAGGCTTGTCCCACATTGATTTGGTGGGAGGTTTTGAAAGGGTTTAAAAGGCATGGGTTTGATACTTGGGGTGTGCCCCAAGGGGTACCCAAGTGTTTTAGAGGGAGAGGTTATGGGCAAAATGGGCTAGACCCATTGGACTCAAAAACCACCACACACGCGCGGCGCGCGCGCCGTCGTCCGTCCGTCGGTCGGGTCGGCGGGCGGGCTGGGCTGGGCCTTGGCTTGGGCGCGGGTGTGAGGTTGGGTTGGGCTTGTTCGGCCCAATACTAATCTTTTTGGGCCAAAAACATTTGAATTTAATTCAAATAAACTGGTTTGGATTTCTCTGTTCATCCAAACAAGGCCCTTCCTGTTTTCAAACAGAATTAAACTGGTCCGGTTTTTCCTGTTCATCCAAACAGGGCCCTTCCCAGAATTAAATTGGTTTGGATTTAATGTTCATCCAAACAGAGCCCTTCCCGTTTTTTTATCTGTTTGAATGGTTAACCCAACAGATTCAAATCTGTTTTGAATTTAAACCCAACAGGTTTCATACCTGTTCAATTCAAAACCAAGAGCCACCTTTACATCATAAATAGACTAGCCTCCCATTTGGATTTTCACTCCAATTTTCGTACTCATCCTCTGCTTTAAATCTCTGCCATATGCTGCATATTAAACACTGGACTTGATCAGAAAGTTATTCAAAGAAATTAACCAAGTAAGTTTTTAATCTTATTCTGTTTATTTATTTGTTTATTTAAATCAGATTTTAATTTTGTTTTAGTAACAAAATAAAATCTGTTTATATTTATTTATTATTTATTTCGAGTTTGATTTTTGTAATCAAACAATTTCTCTCCTTTTCTTTATTTCTTTAAATTCTAATTGTTGTTTTTGTACACAATAGAATTAAAATCTTTTAAATACAGTGAAGGTTGTTTCCAACAAATTTTTAGTCAAAAATTATTATAAATTTTAAATATTTTATTTATTTTTTTAAATATATTTTCATTAAAAATTAAAAATTCACTAGAAAAACTCAATTTCCAAATATTCCTTAAATTGGAGTCTCTGGTGGTGTCATTAGTGATCAATCCTTGGCTTAGTGCATCTTTAATTTGGATAATTATTCAATAATTAACTAATGTGTTTCGTAGTTTCTTATTTACTGAAAACACAAATATCATAAGATATTTGGATAGTTTTTGTGAGTATGTTTTGAATTCAATTTTAATTGTGTTCATTAAATTCAAAAAATGAAACAATTTACAAAAAAAGAAAGAAAATAAAATAACAAAAAAAAATATTGAGATATTTTAATTAAATTTAAAATAAAAATTTATCATAAAAAAATAATAGCCAGTCATGAAAAATAATTATAGGACATGAGATGAAAGTAATTATTTTGTCTTTTTAGAAGACTGTTGAATCAACATAAATGAGTCCCTGTGTTCAAAAATAAATAAATAAATAAGTCCACCTTTTTTAATTTTTTGTTATTAGTGTTTTTTTTTTTTAACTTACATCAATTTTTTATGTCTAATGTAAAAATATCTATTAATTTTATAAAAAAAAAATACCAAAAACTAAAAATTAAAAATTAAAAATCAATTTATTTTGATTTTTTTTATTGTTGATAAACTTTTTTAAAAAAATTTATTTTATTTTTTTTACTTTTCATCTGTTGAGTTGAGTTGAGCATAAAGCAAAGCATTTATTTAAAAACAATCATTACAAAACAAAATCATTACAGAAAAACTAACTTTAAAATATTATTTATATATATACAAAACATTTATCATGCAATACATAATGACATGTCATCCGAGCTTCCTAGTTAGATCATCCTCCATTTTCTCAGCCATGCTCTCCAACACAAGTTGGTACCTCTTCCCCAAGTCTTCCAATCTCCACCCTTCAACCGGATCAACGGTGACAGACCACTCGATCACACACCCTTCATCTTTCCCATCACCACCGCCTCCCAGAACAATCTTGACCGTCGAAACATAGGACTTGAACCCAACGTTGCAGTCAACGATCTCATAACTAATCATCCTCTCTACTGGATCAACAACTGTCAGTCTCTCAGTGGACCAACTAACAGGGCTGTCACCACCCTGTGAGGCGAGTCGGCCCCCGGAACAGTATCGGATGCAACCGACCTCACCATTGTTTCCATAGATGCCATAGCAAGTGGGTAGGCTTGGAAGCTTGGAAACCATTTGTGGAGATTGAAGAAGTCCTTGAAAAGAAGCCATATTTGATCTGCACTTGCATGTTTTAGGTTTGTTGAAACCTTCCATTCCCATTTGGGTTGTGAGTTTTGCTCCATTAGAGAGAGAGATACGGGGGGTTAGTCAATTTGGGAATTGACATAAAGTTTTCAAGGCACCTTTATGTGATTTCTCTTGGAATGTTAGGCATATAAAGTTTGTTATAAGAGTTAGGTTTGAACTTACACAAATCACATATGAAGTTTGTTATAAGAGTTAGGTTAGAACTTACACAAATCACATATGTGCGGTGTGAGAGGCTTGGTAGAATATTTGGTAATTTATTTGGAGTTTATAACATTTTCCTTGTTATAAATATAAATATTCAAAATATTTAATGTATGATCTAAATTTATTTAAGTAATAAATCAGTAATGTTAGAGATCTCAAAATTTCTACTAAAATTTTTACAAAATATCTCACATGGGTATAGGACTTGTGACTCTCACATAGATTGTTAGAGAGATTTAACGAAGATAGTTCCATGAACCTGCAAGAGATAAATATGGTTGATGCCACCCAACCGGGGTTACCGGCCGAGGACACTCCGATGATGAAGTTAGAATCCATGAATGAAGAATCAAGAACTGTAAAGACTGTTTGTGTGCTGTGTGGAGCACAGAGAGAGAGAGAGATACCCCTTACATTCCATGAGGTGCCTTTCTTTTATAGATGGAGAGTGGGCCGAATAAGCCCAACAGTTGGCCCCCTTGGTAGGCCTTATTTGGGTTAGCCCAATAAGCTGATATATATTTTTTATGGCTCCCACAATTGCCCCAAAACTTTCATTGTCTTCGATAGAAGGAATGAGAGTTTTTATTGCCGAGTTATGCTGTTCAAACAGATGTTAGGTCTCTTGACAAAGAATACAGTTGATAAATAAATAACATGAATAAATGAATGACTGGATGAATGTATGTATGTACAAATATATGTGGTACATCAATAATGCACATGGGACCATATAAGTCTAACATAGGGGCCCTTGTGGGTCTACATCCGATATCTCTTTAACGATGGGCCACGGTGTTATAACCCCCGGGTGAGGGTATAGGCCGCGGTATTATAACCCCCGGGCAAGGGTGTAGGCCGCGGTATTAGGATCCACGGGCGAGAGTGTAGGCCACGGTATTATAACCCTTGGGCGAGAGTGTAGGCCGCAGTATTATAACCCCCGGGCGAGAGTGTAGGTTGCGGTATTAGGACCTCCGGGCGAGAGTGTCGGCCACGGTATTCTAACCTCCGAGCGTAGGTGTAGGCCTTTACTGATGGCGCTCCATGCCGAATGCGAAGATTACGTTGTACTCAGAGATTTTTATTGATTTTAAGTGGCGACCAAGTGCCAATATGGCAAGGACTTTGAATAATGCATCCTGTGTCAATGATGACCAATACTGAATGAGGTAGACGTGTTAATCACAAAGAATATTGCTCCACTTGTAAGGAATTGCCAAGTAGATATTGGGCCAACTATTTAATTGTCGAGTTGCTCGGTTTGCGTTTTGCTCGGTTTGCGTTTAGTCCAAGGTAGACTTGCCCCATTGCTTTCGAATGACAGGTGTTAGTCGAAAGGAATGCAAATTCCCATTGCCCTATGTTGTAGGGAAGATTCGGCTTTAGTAAAATGACGGCGCACAAAAATATGCGAACTACCGACTACCAAATGTGAATTGCTGACTGCCAAGTGCTTAATGTATTACCGCAAAACTGGCACTTGCTTGGAGCGATGTGAAAATGAGCGGGAGTGTGTAACTCAAGTAAATGTCGTTGTAATGTTTGTACCAAGTTGGCCGAGTATGCATGCATATCAAAGGTGCCGAGATGATGATCGGCTGATGTGCCCCAATTGGAAAGTGGAAAATTGACTAAGATTTCCCAGTGGGCAATTGTTTTGCCAAATAATATTGTTAGGCGAATAGAGTTGCCGAATACTATGGCCAATGCTGCTGCATAAAGTTGACAATGCATAAAGTTGACAAATAATGTTGTTTAGCTGAATAAAGTTAATGCACGGCCAAATAACTAGTGTCAAAACATCGGTGGCCGTTTCATAAAAGTTGGTTAGCTACACTTGGGTCGGTGATTGTGCCGATCTTTTGGTCGACGATTTGTTCGTGATAGCTTCGTGTTTCGGTGTCGGTATCCATTCTTTTTAATTATTTGCTTGCAAGTTGTTGCACGGTTGAATGTTAATTATGTCCCCAACGTATATTTGCCCCATTGTTTTGAATAAGATTTGTTATTCGGAAGGAATAAAATTGACTTGGGCCAAAATTGCCCAGTAGGCCGATAATAATGTGAAACGGATTTCATGCCCCTGTTCGGTGCCATGGCGATATCGGAATGAAGCCGAGACAAAGTAGGGTGCTTGGTGATATGCGAAGTGAGCCATTGCGCACAATTTTTGAATAAAATCTGCAAATTGTGGTTTTTTTTTTTTTTGTGAGTTCAATTTGCAAATTCTGACCGTACGGATGGACCCGGGATGCGTCAAATAGCTGGAAAGGACTATTAGATCACTGTGATCAGACTCCTAATGGCATAATTGTATCCAAAATGGATCTAACGGCTTAGATCAACAAGGTGTAATGCAACCGCGAAGCACATGATTATTTTTTCATTGCTTGCTAGTTTGTCTTTTCCAGCAAAAGAATTCATTTTCTGGGCAAACTTTGATCGGCCCGTACGATTTCGTTTTAGCACCGATTTTGATGCGGTTTGTTGCGTTGGATTCGTCTTGATGAGTACTTCACATTGGAATGATCAAAACTTGATTTCAACAACTTTGAAAATTTTAGTTTTTTTGAAAATTTGGTCCGTTTCGCAACTACCGACGAACTGTGGTTCGTTCTTGGCTCCTCGGATTGTTGGGTTTGAACTCCTTGAGTTGACACGAATCTACTAGTATTTTCAGATATGGGTTTCGGCAAGCCGAGATGCTAGCGTTATGCCGAGATAGTAATGCCGAGCAAGATTGTGTATGCATTCGATATACGATACGTGTGCCATCCGTGATTAGCATTGTCGTTGAGCTTGATGATGACGTTATGGCCACGGAATTTTGGAAAGCAAGCTTGTGCGGATTCAAGTTGGTAGCCGAATGATTTGCATGTGATAATAATTTCAGGTGTTGCCGAATAAGAAACATGGCCGAGCTATCTTGCCGAATAATGGTGGGGGATAATGTTGCCGAGTAGGGAGAGTTAGCCGTATAAGCCATGTTGCCGAGTAGGGAGAGCTGAGCAAAAATGGCTGCACTTTTAGAATTAAATCATAAGATTGTTACAAAAGAGATAAATGAATTAATAATTATAAATATATTTGAGTTATTGCTTGGTTATATATATATTGATTTGCTTTTTATTATTTATTTATTTATTTATTTAATTTGAAGATGACAAATGGTGAAGAAGTTCAAGTTGTAGGTCCTGCCCTAGGTGGTGGTGGATAGCCTAGTCGCTGCTGGTGGGATGGCCTAGCTGCCTGCTGAAATTGCATGCCGATTGGATATGATTTGTCCGTTGATTTTGCATTTAATGTTCTCGATTGGCCGATGTATTGATCTCAATATGCGACTCAGAATTTGTAAAATTGGACTCCAAAAATAGATTCTACACGATGAAAAACTTAAGGGTAGTCGCCCCCGAAGTCACCGGACCACCTGATTAACCCGAACACTTTAAGATGTAACGACGCATCTTGCACCGAGAAGCGCACAATAACTTCTTATGTCATCTTCCCATGCAACATAACATGAAAAGCAGATTTTTGTTTTTTTAGCTTCAAACTCCTAACTTTGAGACTTTGTATCTCCCTTGTTTTAAGTCCGATTTGCCTCATTTTTGCGGTGTTGAATTCAGCTCGTAGCCTAGTGTTCATTTCATCAGTCGTACGCCTCATTCCGCCACTGCTCGGATGTCGGCAGACCTCCCAATGTTGACCAATAAGATGGTTTTACTTCTTTTTGTTGTTGTTGTTTTGGTTCGGCTCTTGTCCTCGGCAAAAAATGTAGTCGGTGGAAGAATGTACTTGGAGGGGAAATGTACTTGGCAAAATAGCTTGGTGGCTCACGTTGTTGGCTAAGCACTCGGCAGCACATAATTGGGGCCGTTTTCGTTGTCGAATAACTCTGTAGTTGTGCCGAGAAATTTGTTATAAGTTACCGTACTGCCGAAATGCATATGCATGGGCTCCAACGTCGGATACAAATGTAAAGTTTCCAAATCAGCCAATAAGTTGCCAAATAAGTCAATAAGTTGCCGACTTGTTCATTTGGCCAGTGGATGTAATTTGGTTTATTGGTGGTTGCCGAATAATGTGTGTTAGCTGTGCCTAGCTGGGCTAGTACATTTGGGTTGTTTGATTGTGCCAAAAATATTTCCTTATACTATTTGGTCTTCAACTTTTTGAGAACGCGGTCAGTTGGCTATTTGCTATTGCCGAATGATTTAATTGGAGTGGCATCACCGAATTGCGGAGGCAGAGGAACAGGCGAGTTGATAGGCCAATGGCGACGCCGAGTAAGTCGGGTTCCCAAACTACTTAAGTGGCCGAGAAGTGCCGATGTAATAATTATTGATCGAACTGGAACCCGGCGAGTGAATGGTTGCCGATCAATTCGCCACAACGGGCTTATGTTTTCGGTGCATAATTGCTTGGAACTCGGCCGTTAGCGATGAATAATACGCCGACGAGCGTGGTGATGGAGTTGTGCCTAGCGTCCAAAAACAGCCGACTGCGAATTCAACTTGGGAGCCGATTGATGTATGTGCGGCCGAGTAGTCTTGCCGAGTAGGCAATGTAGGGAATGGAGAAATTTGATGGTATAGCAGAGGGAAATTTGATGCTTCCATGCATGGGTGTGCCGAACAACTATCAAAGGCAAATTTAATGTCCATTATTATCGATGAAGAAGGATCGTAAACGGAACTTAGGTAATCGGATTCCTCAAGGCTGTTGTGTTTTATGTTATTTATTTATTTTTATGTTTATTTATATTCATTGTTTTTTTTTTAATATATATATTTTGTTTACTGAATGAAGTGCAATTCTCTTGGCAAATGATGCTTCGGAACCTCATTTCGGCGGGGAGAATGTTGAAGTGAATGTTTCTAACGTCCTTATCATAACGGCATCTCGGCGACATCATTTCTACTCAGCAAAGAGTATGCATGTTTGGTGAGGGCGTAATGGTGCTTGTCCCGTCCATTCTTGATCTGCAGTGCCATTGCTAAATGGCATAATATCCCCTTTGATTGTTGTGCTCGGCAGATTATACTCTTGGTCGGCGGCAATGACTGTTAATTTGCTGCAATGTTAGTTCTTTGGATACCCCATAACAAATATTTCGGCTAGAATAGGCGAATGGTCAGCTTGCCGAGTTACTTGATCGGCAACTTCTCTTAGCGTTGTCGTTTGCACTTGGTCGGAAACTCCACTTCTGTGGTTTTCCAAAGCACCTCTTTGAGAGCTTGGTTGTGTCTTGTTAAAATTTCATTGGCCAACGAGTTGGACGACTTTGCTTGTCGAAACATCTCTTTGGCAATTCGCCTTGACCTTCTGTGTTGTCAAAACCTCTTCTAGAGTGAGAATGTCAAGTCTCTGTTGATCTACAAACGTAAGCAACAATAGATATGCACATACATTTATAAACTTGGTCAAGTCTCTATATTTAACAAAGGTTGGACACCACTTGTGAGTCTAAATGTACATAGATAGAATAAATAAATTGAGTTTAGTCAAACAACTTTGTTGAATTGCCGAAAAGAAACTCCCACAAACATAATCTGAAACCCATTTTTAGAGAGAGAAAGTGAAGATGCAAAAGTAAATCCATGAGCACTTGTTTTATTGTAACACTTTTCATCAAGATTTACCATGAAAAAAGAAAAGAGTTTCTATGGAGTTTGTCAATACACACAGATATATGTATACAATTTAAGAATTGATTTGTACAATAATTTATAATAAATTTCGTCAGAGAGAAAATTCAAAGCTTAGCTGTGGCTTGTGATAACCATCAAAGTGTTGTTGATGTTGAATGTTTACTTACAGTAACATGTTTGTTGTGTTCTTCGTTGATCTCATTCAGTCATTTCCCACAGATGACACCAATTGTGAGACCATAAAATATCCTCTCACATAGATTGTTGGAGAGATTTAACGAAGATAGTTCCATGAACCTACAAGAGATAAATATGGTTGATGTCACCCAACCGGGGTTACCGGCCGGGGACACTCCAATGATGAAGTTAGAATCCATGAATGAAGAATCAAGAATTGTAAAAAGTGTTTGTGTGTTGTGTGGAGCAGAGAGAGAGAGAGATATCCCTTACATTCCATGAGATGCATTTCTTTTATAAATGGAGAGTGGGCCGAATAAGGCCAACAGTTGGCCCCCTTGGTAGGCCTTATTTGGGTTAGCCCAATAAGCTGATATATATTTTTTCTGGCTCCCACAGGACTCACACCATATGGGTCCCACACCCATGTGAGACATTTGATAGAATTTTTGAGATCTCTAGTATTTTTTATAATAAATTGGGTGAATTACAAATATACCCTCTGAGATTTGATTAAAATACTAATCGCCTCCTATAGTTTTCAAAATTACATTTCACCCTTTAAGGTTTTTAATATCATAGCAAATCGTTCTTTTTATTAATAAATCATCAAGTCAATTAACAGTTTCTAATGATTTTTAAAATATGTTTCAATTAATAATTTAAGTAATTTTATTATTATATAAAATAGCAATTATAAATTTAATTTTTTTAGTTAATTCTGTTAAATTAAAAATTCTAATAAGGAGATATTTATAATTTTTCAAATCACAATGGACAATCTGTATTTTAAACACACCTCAAAGGGTGTATTTGTAATTTACTCTAATAAATTTCATTCACATAATTTGAATTCTGAATAAGTTTTTGATTTTTTGTTGTTGTCATACAAGAATTGAATTTCAATCACATATTATGTTTCTCTATATTTATTTTATTTTTATTTTTTTGATTGAATTTTTCTCAAATTTAACCATCATATTCAAGTTAATATGGCTTATCAAATGTCTCATTTCGATTATTTAAATTATTTATTTTATAAAATCAGTCATAAAAAAATAAAAATAAAAAAATCGATTCGATAATTTAAGAAGTATCCAAAAACCAAATGACAAACGGATTTTTGAAAAACCATCCGCACGCCACAATCCGACAAATATGAGTTAGCAGTAGTTTGGGCTTAGAAATGGACCTGAAATCTGTAAAGGCAAGAGTCCAATCCAAGAAGTAGTTTGGGCCCTTTCGGTGTTGAGAGCTCGGGCTCAGATTTCAGGCCTGATATGAAAGTTAGGGCGGTTCTAAGCCCAGGTGACCTTTTCAGTATTTGGTAATGTTGATGTCTATTTTTTTTTTTTTTAATTTGAAATATATAAATAAAAACATATTAGATAACTGTTTTTATTTCAAAAAAAATTAAACCGATTTTAAAATTTACATTTACAAAATTTTAGGAAATAAAAAAAATTCATTCTCTCCATCCTTTTTCCACTCCATTCGGTTGCCATCTTCAGACAATTTCTTCGTCTGACGGTAATATATAACTACTTACAAAATATATTTTCTCACATATATATATATATATATGTTTTTTTAGGGTTAATTAAATTCTTATAATGATGACGAGTTCATAGAAAGAAAGCAAGATAGTTACTTGAGAGCGACAACATTTTAAGGGAATCAATTGTTGGAAACACCCATAGTTACAAGGAGGAGATAGTTACTTTAGTTGAGAGCAACAGTTTCGTGGGAATCAATTGTTAGACAACAACAGTTAGCTTCCGTTTGGGAAGTGGGTTGGTTTTTTGACTTTTTGATTTTTTTGGCTATTTTAGCCTGGGCTAAAAAGCTTGGTTTGGGAAGAACTTTTGACTTTTTGGCTTTTTTGACTTTTTTTGTGAGAGAGGAGTGTAATGATTATAGATTGGATGTGATGTTTTGTTTGTTGTGGCTAAAATAGCCTATTTTATTTTTTGTGGCTAAAATAACCAAAAAAGCCTGAAAACTTTCTTCCCAAACGGTGCCTTATTAAAACAAAACCAAAAAAAAAAAAAATTAAATATCTAAAATAATGGAGTCATGTATCAATGTGAGAGAGAGAGAGAGAGAGAGATCAACAGTGTTGGGTAGTTTTGTTTTTTTTTGGAGGGGTGTAAATTCTTCCGAGCTCAATATCAATTCATGAAGCAAGAAATTTTAATAGATAAAGTCTTCTTTGTTTATTCCTTTTCAATCATGGAATGATGGATTTACTATACTATGGTGAACTTACTATACTATGGTGAACCTATGTTTCAAAGTTACTCATTCAAAATAAATTTGATCTACATATTCTTAATATTAGATATTTTTAAAAATATTTTTACATGCAACGTAGTTTTAAGTACATAACATTTTTATTTTGCATAAGATCCTAATTTATACATATTAGGATTTTCATATGAACATACACTACAAGAAAAAGTATTTTTGCCGACCACTTTTAGTTACCAAAACCAATTTAGTCGCCAAAAGTCAGGGAATTGGCTACCAAAAATAATTTTAGTCGGCAAAAGTCAACTTTTTAGCTACTATTTTTTTTAGTAGGGGAATGTTGATTATTGGCTACCACAAAAAATTTAGTAGCTAAAGATATTACAATTGGCGATTAAAAAATTTTTAGTAGCTAAACATATCACAATTGGCGACTAAAAAAAATTTAGTAGCCGTAGAGGTACCTTTAGCTACTAAATGTTTGGTAGCCGAATGAAAATAAAAAAAATTAATTTTTAATCTTTCCCGACCAAACTTTTGGTCGCCAAAAGTGAAGTTTCGGCGACCAAATTTATTTTAGTCGCTATAGACCTACTTTCGGCTACTAAATGTTTGGTAGCCGAATGAAAATAAAAAAAATTAATTTTTAATCTTTCCCGACCAAACTTTTGTTCGCCAAATATCAAGTTTCGGCGACCAAATTTATTTTAGTCGCCCCGGCTACTAAATGTTTGGTAGCCGAATGAAAATAAAAAAAATTAATTTTTAATCTTTCCCGACCAAACTTTTGGTCGCCAAATGTCAAGTTTCGGCGACCAAATTTATTTTAGTCGCCATAGACCTACTTTCGGCTACTAAATGTTTGGTAGCCGAATGAAAATAAAAAAAATTAATTATTTATATTTATATTTATATTTTTTTATGAAGAGGTTGTACACCCACCATCCAAAAAAATTAATTTTTTAAAAAAATTAATTATTAAAATAATATGAATTTCTTATTTTGTCCTTTTTTTAAATCCATTAATAATAAAAAATTTACAATTATGACAATTGATATTTCTAAAAAAATATACTATGAAAAGGTAATTTTGATAAATTAAATTTTTAAAATGTAATAATTGTATTATAAAAGAAATTAAATTCTGAAAATAGACTATTATTTTCAGATGAAAAGTACAATTAAACTCTTTATACTTTTTACATCATCATATTTCAATAACACTAATAAATTAAGAATAAATCAAAATTCACAAATAACAGACAAAATATCCCAATTATTTATCATTTCAATAAATTTTCAATATTATTACCAGTACTAATAAAAGACAAAATATCCCCCATTATTTGTGAGACATATTGATATTATTTCAGATTTTAAATTTTTCTTAATTTTTTAATAATTAATTTTTTCAACTTTTTAAAATTATTTTTACGTTATACACGGTTAACAATAATCAAACACTATTGTTAATTTAAATTTGGAGGGAGACATTTCTAATTTAAATTTGAGGGATTTATAAAAGTAATTGGCGACTAAAAAAACACGGGTTGAGCTGGCTCATAATTTTTTTAAAATTTTTTTTCCTTTTTTTTTTTTTTTTAATTTTCTTTCTTTCTTTTCTTTCTTATTTTATATATATATATATATATAATATATAAGAATATAAGAATATAAAATTTTTAAATATATTATTATATTTTTTAAGTAAAAAAAATATTATGAACAAATATTTAAGATAATTTAATATTTGTAATTTATAATTTTATTACTTATATTTTTATTTAAATATAATTTTAATATATTTGTTACTTTTATTTTAAAAAATTTAAAATATGAATTTTTTTTGTAACTTTTAATATATTTTTTTAATTCATTTTTACCGACTAAATTTTAGTTGGCGATTAGTCTTACAAAATTGAAAATTTGAGCTTCAGACTTCAGAGGGAAACTTTGGAGTGCTTTAACTTGAACTACCTGACATATTATTTCTTTCTTTCCATTGCACCTGTGTTACATGGACCATTATCCCTCCCACCTATGGTTTAGTAGTTCATATTCAAACCATGGGTTTTCATTCAATAGTTGATATCTGAAACACCAATGGTGTGGAAGTGTGAACTGAGCAAAAATGACCAATGGTGTGGAAGCTTCTCATATTTGATAGCAGAGTGGTTTTCTGCTTCTATGATCTAACATGAGATTCCATATCAAGGGGATCCAATGGTGGACAGGTTTTGATGAAATGCCTCAAAGAAGAATTCATCTTAATTGCAAATCAACTTTACATAGTGTTAGCATGATTTGATATCAAACCTTTCAGGCTAGAGTCAGTGGTTAGAATTCATCTTAATTAATATTTTTTTACCGACTAAATTTTAGTCGGCGATTATATTACAAAATTTAAAAATTATGCTTCAGACTTCGGAGGGAAACTTGGGAGGGAAACAGTATTTTCATTGGCTTCAGATTTAATTACAAGTTAGTAGCCAAATGTATACTTTCAGTGACTAATTAATTAGTAGGTAAAAGTGATACCTTCACCGACTAAAGACAAGTTAGTAGCCAAATGTATACTATCAGCGACTAATTAATTAGTAGGTAAACGTGATACCTTCACCGACTAAACACAAGTTAGTAGCCAAATATATACTTTCGGCGACTAATTAATTAGTAGCTAAAAGTGATACCTTCACCGACTAAACACAAGTTAGTAGCCAAATGTAGTCACTTTCGGCGACCAAAAATTTTTAGTCGCCAATACTATCGCCGACAGAGTATAGGCGACGAGTTTGGCGACAAAATATTTTGGTCGCTAATGGTTTCGGCGACTAAATATTAGACTTTTGGCGACCAATATTTTGGTAGCCAAAAGTGACATTTCTTGTAGTGATAATATGTATCTCATGATTGCTAATCTCATAATTTTTAGTCTAATGATCAAATAATCATTTCTATCTAGCCACCTAAATATATAATAGTTATTAATAATTTAAAAAAGAAAGACTCAACGCGCAAGTTCATACATTTTTTCATTGAATTTTATTAATTTAGACAAATAAACTTGACTTTTCATATGAACAATCATATTAAGCATCTCAACTCGCTTCTACTTTTTCTTTTTTTTGGTCAAGTCCCAACTTGCATCTACTCCACAAAAATATTGAGATCGTCATGAGATTATCACTACCACCATGCCGTGATTGGTCTTTGTAGATATAGTTTAGTCCTAATTTCTAAGTCGTTTCATTTTGGATTGAGAAGTCTAACTTTTCATAGCAAACATAGAACAAACACAACACATGGCCAATGCCGTCATTTTCAATATCCTTTTTACATGATTAGAGAGTCCTATGCATCTACACCCAAAAAGGTGTTGCCCCTCTTTTATTGCTAGAGCTATTCGTATCTTGTTTTGTATTGTAAAGCATAGCTTCTATTTCACTACATTAGACATGAACCTTGTTAGGTGGGGGCATTATGCAAAAAAAAATTATGTAAAACAAATAGAATTTATATACAAAGATTTTAAATGGAATGATGTGATTCATTTATATCTATTTATTGAAAGTTATAAAGTCCATTACTTTGATTTATTAACACGTCTTTCTGTTTTTTTTTTTTTAATAAAAAACGATATGTTTAACATTTTATATGTAAGAAACTAAGTCATTGCCCTTATTTGAGTAAAAATTTTAATTGATATCACTTCAAAGGACAAATTCATATTTTAATTTGATATAAATTTAAGTAAAAGAATTGTTATAAGATAAGAAAAATGACAAGGATTTGCTTCAAAGATGAATTTAAGTACGAGCATGAACAATTTTCGTATTCTTTTCATTCATACTCTTAAAAATGAAAATTTTTGGGCAACAAAAATAAGTTCAAAATCCAATATGTTAGTTTTGGAATTGGGATCATATTAAAAAAAAGAGTTATATTAGGGATCTCAAATAAATTATCAAATTTTTTACCAAACCTCTCACATGAGTGTAAGACTCATACACATGTAATTTGTGTAGATCTCACACCCATGTGAGAGGTTTGGTAATAAATTTGATAGTTTATTTGGGGTCTATAAAATTTTTCTAAAAAAAAAAATAATTCCCTACCCATTAGAATTTGTCTTTTAATTCCGTGATGTTATAAATTTATTCCACCGTTAAAAAGAATTAATTGCTCAAATAAATTAATAATCTCCCAAAATCATGAGATAACTTATCTCAGTTTTCTAGCATAATTAATTATACTCTATAAGTTATCGCTTATCCTTATCTAACAATCAAATTTAATTTTTTAAATCTCACTACATTTTTTTTTTTTGATATCCCTAAAGTGCAATAATCCAATAGCATACATAAATCCATCTAGTAGATTATGATATTAAAATATACATATATTACTTATCATCCATCTCCTCCTAATTCTATACCAAACCAAAGAAGAAACGGTTTGAAAGGGACAAGAAAAGGCAGTTGAAATAACCATAATAAAAAATTTAGGCAAACTGGCAGTGTTTGGAAACTTGATTTTTGGATTTTTTTTTTTTCACTACAAGACAAATATTTTACAAAATTAAAAAAATAAATTCAAATAAAATATCACATCAACCCCATAATCATTTCATTTTTTCTCTCACAAATATCACATTCAACCATAAAAAAACCCAACTATCTTTTCAAACACAAAAAAAATTTCCACCAATAATATCCTACAACTAAAAAAATCTACAAAAAAAATCACTTTCTAAACACCCACATAGAATAAACAATTATGCTGTTTGGTTGGGAAATTTTGAAAGGAATTTGAAAATGAAAAGAGAAAAGATATATGAAATTAGGTAAAATATAAATGTATTTTATTCTCATTTCATTTACTTTTTCTTTTTTTATTTTTAAATCTTTTCTCAAATCGTCTAACTAAAGACAGCGTTAGGCAAAAGATTACTGATATTGCTAAAGCAATAATCAATTTGTAATTAAGGTCTCATGATGCCTAGTTGAAGACAGAGTTGGATATGTCAAGTGTTTTTTATTAAATCTATGTTTTTCAAAGAAGAATAGAAGGTTTCACTAAATATATACAAACTTTTTGTCAATTAATTATTTTGAAATTAGAAATATGGTTATCTTATTAAAGCAACTTGGTGAGGCCATTGTTATGCTTTTTTGTCAGCATTAGGCCCCGTTTGGGAACTTACCTTTTTAGTCGAAAAGTCAAAAAGTTACTAAATTAGTTAAAAAGTCAACAATCCATACAAAAAAGTCAAAGATTCTCTTTTCTCTCTATTTTTTGCACATCTTTTCGTAATTAGCCAAAAAGTCATCCCAAACATACAAGTTTTTTTTACCTACCTTTTTAGCCAAATAGTCAAAAAGTTACTAAATTAGCCTGTTCCCAAACGAGGCCTAAGGCCTTGTTTCGGATGGTGAATTTTTAGGCAAAAAATTATTATAAATTTTTAAATTATTTTATTTATTTTTCTTAAATATATTTTCATTAAAAATTAAAAATTCACTAAAAAACTCAATTTCCAAATATTCCTTAAATTGGAGTCTCTGGTGGTGTCATTAGTGATTAATCCTTGGCTTAATGCATCTTTAATTTGGATAATTATTCAATAATTAACTAATGTATTTCGTACTTTCTTATTTATTGAAAACACAAATATCATAATATATTTGGATAGTTTTTGTGAGTATGTTTTGAATTCAATTTTAATTGTGTTCATTAAATTCAAAAAATGAAAACAATTTAGAAAAAAAGAAAGAAAATAAAATAATAATAAAAACTATTTAGATATTTTAATTAAATTTAAAATAAAAATTTATCATAAAAAAATAATAACCAGTCATGAAAATTATTTATAGGACGTGAGATGATCGAAAGCACTCTATATGACAATTTTCTTTTTCTATCTTGTACTTTTACGTACATGTTATCAAATTTAAAAAAATTATATTTTTTAATTACAAAAACTTTTATGTGAGTTGTTTAATATTTTAAAAACTTTCTAACATATGTTTTTAAAAACACATTAATAAAAATATTTTAATTTATAAATTTTTTTAATATATATCCTCATTGGATATATTAAAATATTATACAATTTGCATAAAATAAAAATAATAAAAAGCATACAACTTTTTAAAACTATATGTTAGGAGTAATATGTACTCCAAAAACAATTCATAATTTTTTTTTTCATATCCCATTTTCTCATGAGGAATTACAGCATAGTGAGAATAAATAAATAAAATTATAAGCATATACAAAGTGTAAGTGATTATGTAATAAGATGTAAGTAAAAAATTGTGGGGTGCAAGTCACCCCTCCATATTTGTATACAAAAAAAAAACTCTGTTCTTCCGAGATGTAAGACCATCTTCAATCCTTCATTAGATTTTTTATTAAATTTAAGTTTGATAAAAAAAACTAATAAAAAATATGGTCCAACGCTAACATCAAACTAATATCAACTTCAAAATATCCCAAATCTTTCATCAAATTAAGGATGTACGAGTCTTTCATTAAAATATTGTAAAACCAAATATTTAGTTGATTGTCACCCAATCAACCATTTTCTTACAAAGTTTGTTTTAAGATTTTGAAAAACTTACAGTGACTCATTGATCGACTAATAATTTGACTGATAATTTGATAAAACTTGCAGGATATCCCCGATTTGGCACATTGATAATTTGATAATTTGGCACATTGATCGACTAAACTTGCAGGATATCCCCGATTTCCCTCCCCGTTCGACAGATAATTTGATAAAATTTCGAATTATTCCATTTAAACATGCTATATGAGAAGAATTTTTTAAGCGTTGGAGATGCTCGGATTCCCCTCACCTTATCCTATTTTTCACCAAAATTACCTCAAGAAAAAACTTAAAAAAATGTGTGAGAGCTCGAATATTCCGAATATTAAAACGACATCGTTTTGACATTCTTACTCGTAAGAGAATAACTCAAACCTGATACAAAAAAATTATCTTACTGATAAGAAAATAAATCTTACTAATAAAATCAAAAAAAAAAATTTCAAAACAATATCGTTTTGAAATTTCGAACCATCCGAGCGGTTGATAATTAGCGGAGTTGAAAAACTTTGGGCACCACAGCACAAGAATCTCTCTAACCTAAATGACATGTCGACCTCCTTATTGGCCCTAAAGCGAGTACAAAGCCCGAACAACAACGACACAACAAACGAAATCCGCGTCTCCGCAGAATTTTACACTCGAGCTTCCCCCAATAACACCCCTCCACGTCGATAATCCACCTTCAAAATAAAAAAAATAAAAATCAACAACACAGCACTGCTTCTCTCTCTCTCTCTCTCTCTCCTTTGACGCCATTGTTTTTCATTTCCATCCACAGATCTCTGAGAATTTCACAATTCAAACCCTAATATATATATCACTCTGCGTGTGTGTATATATATATCTGATCCCCAATTTGCCCTTGCTCACCTCTTCTAAACCGATCGAAAATCGATTATCGTCGGTGGAATTCTGGAAGGTTCATGAGAGTTAGTGTGGGGGTAATCAAATTATTTGATGGATGATCGATAGATATGCCTCAACTGCGTAGCGGAGTGCGCAGAGGCCGACCTTCGAAGAAGAAGAACCAACCGATTGCTGCGATCGAAGAACGACGCGAAGAAGAAGAAGGGAACAATAAGAGGAGGGGGAGAACCGTACGAAATCGGCAGGGGCGAACTGGACAGAAGCAGAGGAAGGAGGAGAAGGAGCTGGTTTTGGTGGATGATGATGATGATGAGAATGTTGTGAAGGTTAATAGCCGGAGGACGACGTCGTTTGAAGGTGAAGAAGAAGCAGCAGCTAGGGTTTTGGGGGTTGGGGAGAAGAAGAAGATGGATGAGTATGATAGTGGTGGCCGGAGCGGCGATAAGGGCTTGCCTGCTGAAGATGAAGGAAGCACTGCTCCACTCCCTGAGAGGGTTAATTTCCTCTCTCTCTCTCTCTCTCTCTCTCTCTATATATATATATATATATATATGTATATGCACACACACACTGTTGCAGGCTCATTTTTCTGTTTTTAGATATGGTTGTGTTTTTAATATTTTGGTTTTGTGTTTGGTTGTGGAGAAAACTCGGCTGAAGAGAAGAAATGTTTGTGGGATATATGTTTACATCTTGTTTGGGCTTCAAATTAAATTTAAAAAATAAAAAATTGAACTTTATTATTGAATCTGTTAAACTGTTTTTATTTAGGTTCCCAAGTAATTGGGATTAAGGGTTGTGGAGTTGAGTTGAACTGTTTTAGTTGAATGCGGAATTTTGGGTTTTTGAGTTTTAATTAACTAAAATGTTATGATTGAAGGGTTTAAAATTTTTGCAAAGTATTTTCTTTAAATGTTATTTTGGAGTTGGAAGAGAAGCTGAAGATGTTTGGTATTTTGAATGTGGGGATTTCTCATTTTGTACTTTGATGGAGCTCCTTGTTATTGTTTATTTAGCTTGAAGAGATGCTACTTGGAAAGAATAAAACAAATTTAGCAAGTAGCATTGAACCACTTTACTTGCTCTTAAAAGCTAAAGATAGTTTTGCTATTGAAATTTGAAAGCAAGATATGTGCTGAATAGATTCTAATCAAACTGTACTTCATTTAGTTCAATATAATGTAGAATGCTTTTTTTTTCTTGTTAAAAATGAGATTGTTGATAAGCATGGTTTCAAGACATATGCTTGACAGATTGTAATTAAACTATTGTACTTTAGTTTGTTCAGTACAAATGTAGAATGCTTTCTGTTTGTTAAAAAGGAGATTGTTGATAAGCATGGTTTCACTTAAAATTATCTCTAGATAACCATGGTTACATTTGTACATTTGTATTGTAGAACACGAAAGAATTTGATGTTTATATTTTACTAAGCTTCCAAAACAAGCAAGCAAGATTATGGTGAAGAAAAAATATGATTTCCAATGAGGATATTGGTACCTGGTACTTGTGATCTTGCAATGGAGGCTAGGAGTGCCACAATGTATGGTTGAATGCTTCTATTTATATTCTTCTTTGCTTTTGTAACAGGTTCAGGTTGGTGGTTCCCCACCATACAGAATTGATAAGAAACTTGGAAAAGGAGGTTTTGGACAGGTATATGTTGGTCGCCGCATTAATGCTCCAAATCCAAATGAAAGAACTGGCCCAGGTGCTGTAGAGGTAAGATCTTTTTTTATAGATAGTGGAAAAACATCATGCAGAGATTGATTCTGCGTTTATTCTTCTTAACATGTTATGTGATCTATTGAAACTTTTAGGTAGCCTTGAAATTTGAGCATAGAAGCAGTAAGGGATGTAATTATGGACCGCCCTATGAGTGGCAAGTTTACAAGTGAGTCTTTTTTGGTTATATTGCATACTCACCTTAGGATTTTTTCCCCCCTAAAATTCGTGGCTAATGCTTTGCTGCTTCTGCTATTTTCTCAGCTCACTTGGTGGCAGTCATGGTGTGCCACGAGTACATTACAAGGGTCGACAAGGAGATTACTATATAATGGTGTGTGTCATCAACTTTATATGCTGTCCTTGTATGGTATGATATTGTATTTCTAAATCTTAATCTGTCTGCTTGTTTGATAACGAAAAATCACTATAATTGCAGGTGATGGATATGCTTGGACCTAGTTTATGGGATGTTTGGAATAGCAACTCCCACGCGTAGGCTTCTTCTCAAATTTAATTTCTGAAGAACGTACCTTTTATCATAGTTTCTTGTTCCAATTGGCACATCTCTGAAGCTTCTGTTATGTTTTCCAACTTCAGGATGTCCATTGAAATGGTTGCCTGCATTGCCATTGAAGCAATCTCTATATTAGAGAAGATGCACTCCAGAGGGTGACTTTTTTTACCCCATTTACTTTTTAATTTTGCTTATATTCTTTTTTACTTCGCTTGATGTGACGAGAGGTTTTTCTTTCTTCGCCTTTTTATGTTTGTAAATAAACTTAGAATCCAATTAGTATTATTTAGCTGTAGCGATTTCCACTTGTTAAAATATATGGTCTGTATATGACTGCTACAACTTTATGCAGATATGTGCATGGAGATGTAAAGCCTGAGAACTTTTTGCTTGGTCCGCCAGGGACACCTGATGAGAAAAAACTGTTTCTTGTTGACCTTGGATTGGGTAAATTTTACGATATACGTTTGCTCTCTGCAGTACAAATATAACACACAGTACAATACTGAATTATGCCAGTTTTTCATTATTCTGATTACACATTTTGACATGCAGCAACCAGGTGGCGTGATGGTTCTACTGGTCTACATGTTGATTATGATCAACGGCCAGATGTTTTTAGGTAAGCTAATGTTTCAATAATTTATTTTAGTTCCTTTCTACTAGTTTTTTCTTTTTCTTTTTTCAATTAAGCATGATCATTTTGGTGTTTCAGGGGAACGGTGCGCTATGCAAGTGTGCATGCTCATCTTGGAAGAACTGGGAGCAGGAGAGATGATTTGGAGTCTCTTGCTTACACTCTCATTTTTCTTCTCCGAGGCCGACTACCTTGGCAAGGATATCAGGTTAGCAGTTGCCCGACTTGGAACAGGCTATTGTTGATTTATATGTGATTTCTATATTATTCTGACACAACTGTTTAATTAGGGGGAGAACAAAGGGTTCCTTGTATGCAAGAAGAAGATGGCAACTTCTCCAGAAACTCTCTGTTGCTTTTGTCCTGCTCCTTTTAGACAGTTTGTAGAGTATGTGGTGAACTTGAAGTTTGATGAGGAACCTAACTATGCAAAATACATCTCCCTCTTTGACGGGATAGTTGGTCCAAATCCAGATATCAGACCCATCAACACTGATGGAGCCCAAAAGGTACTATCTAGCTTTTTGACTATATTCTGTAGTTGTATAATTAAAATGAAAATTTTACTTACTCTTGATTTTGTGTGTCTAATATTTGTCTACATACTGTGTAGCTTATATTTCAAGTTGGACATAAAAGAGGAAGATTAACAATGGAAGAGGAAGATGATGAACAACCGAAGAAGAAGGTAAGAATGGGAATGCCTGCAACACAATGGATTAGTGTTTACAACGCTCGCCGGCCTATGAAGCAAAGGTACAGATTTTGAACATATGCATTTAACTTCTTACAGATTAATAGCAAAAGGCTAAAGTAGTTCTGTTTACATTTTGTGTTGTAGATATCACTATAATGTGGCAGATGTGAGGCTTTCCCAGCATATTGAGAAAGGAAATGAAGATGGGTTATTCATCAGCAGTGTGGCATCTTGTTCAAACCTGTGGGCCTTGATCATGGATGCAGGCACTGGCTTCAGTTCTCAAGTTTATGAGCTCTCTCCCTATTTTCTTCACAAGGTTGCTTGTAGTCCTTAATATGTGACAACTTTCTACTGACAAGGCATACAACATGCTAATATGTGCTGCACTTTGCACTTTTTTGAAATGTGCTTATTGCCTGAAAGTGTGTGTAAATCAACAAACTAATCCTTCCCATTTATCTTTCTTAAAGGAATGGATAATGGAACAATGGGAGAAGAACTATTATATTAGCGCTATAGCAGGGGCTACTAATGGGAGCTCATTGGTGGTGATGTCCAAGGGTTAGTTTAACAAATTTTATGTTTAGTAGTTATATTGGCACTTACTGTTGTTCTCACTTTCACTACTTTAAAATCTAGGTACCCAGTATTTACAGCAATCCTATAAAGTGAGCGAGTCATTTCCATTCAAGTGGATAAATAAAAAATGGAGGGAAGGATTCTATGTAACTGCCATGGCTACTGCAGGAAGTAGATGGGCAATTGTCATGTCTCGTGGGGCAGGATTTTCTGATCAGGTTCAGTTATAATTTTTGGAGCTTTGCTCAGTTAGAAAGCCAATTTTCTGGTGAAGAAAACTTTCTTGATCAAATTTCTTTGTTGAAATGCAGGTTGTGGAACTTGATTTTCTTTATCCTAGTGAAGGTATTCATCGGAGGTGGGATGCTGGTTATCGCATCACATCTACTGCAGCAACTTGGGACCAGGCTGCTCTCGTTCTCAGTGTGCCAAGGAGAAAACCTGCAGATGAAACACAAGAGACTCTTAGGACTTCTGCTTTTCCTAGTACACACGTCAAGGTTTGATTATTCACATCTATCATTTTACACTTTTTTGCTTTTCATGTACTTAGAAGCGTTGTTTCATTAACCTAGCTTTCTGGGGTTGTTCCTTGCAGGAGAAATGGGCAAAAAATCTTTATATTGCATCTGTTTGCTATGGTCGAACTGTTTCATGAGCTGGTCAGCGTGTTGTCAGGGAAGCTCATTGATATTTTTTTGATTGCTCAACCTTAGGAGCCATGGTCCAGTTTTTTCCATCTATTGCTCTTTTGTGAAGCGAAGCTCTCCTTGTCTTTTAAAGACAGATTGAGTCATCATGTCATTTGGGAGTGGATGTATGCAAAGCTTTACTTAGCGTCACTATCACATAGAATTGTTACTAACACCTGTGCACTATGTTTCAATTATGTTGAGATGCTTATTAGCTAATGACCATAATCTCTTTGTACCCAATGATATTTTGTATTGTCAAAAGTTTGTATAGTTTTGAAAAATAAACTTGGTTGAGGACATGCATGGGTCATGGTTTGATTATTGATGTTATTTTGGGAACATGCAATTATAGAATTTGGAACTGAACCCTAGACCTTTTTTTATGTCTATCGTCTTGTTTTTGTTCTTTTTTTACTTAATTCTTCTATTTCTGGTCTTGCATCCTAAAACATTTTAGCAGTGATGTGATTTTGAATATGATATTTACTTAATTTTGTTGATATAATTCCTCCTCCCTGCCCGTTTCATATCATTACCAATTTTGCATTTATGTATGCGTCTCTGACCAGACTGGGTGCATTTGGCTAGTGAATCCATTCCGTGTTATAATTGCAAAATCCACGTCCCATTGAATTTTTCTTGATAGTTCTTATCTCATTATGTGTATTGTTACCTGGGTTATGGTCAAGCCATTGTTTTTTCTTAACTTATGGTCAAACAACTTCTTTTTGTTTTTTTGTGTGGCATTTGGTGTATATATTGATCAGTTCATATCCTTACTACCAACAGGGGGAAAAGAAAAAAGAGTTGAAATCTATCTCAACAAAAAGTTGAAAAACTTCTTGTGAATAAATCTCCATTTTAAAAAAACAGAAGATATTTTTGCTAAATACTCCGTATTTAATTGTTCAGGGGCAGCATGCCACAATGCTGGTGGGATTGTCATTGGCTGCTGATACTGTGAGATTTAGATGTTGATCTCCATGTTTTGAGTTTTTATTTATGTTCTAATTTTTCATTTTATTGAAAAGGTGCAAGAAAACTGGCCTGGAGGAATCATTGTCGTATTGAAATGCTTAATCAGTGAAGTTGAAGTGTTTTGAGTGGATGACAGTCCGATGCACCCCATTAATCATTTATGGTGCCATATCAGATGCTGTGTGCTGCAGTAGCTTCAAATTTTCTTGTTGATTACCTACTATGCATCTGGTTTTCACCACTGTGATTATGTGGTTGGTTTGATTATTGTTGTTATGTTAACATATATTTGGAGGTTGTAGATGTCCTTGATCTTTCGGTATATAGTTTGGAGCAAGATCTTGGGAACAATGACACTAGTTGAGACTATTTATCAATCATTCAACTCTCCACTGGGTAAGTCACTAGCAGTGTCATGTCATCATCATGACAGTTTCATTGGATATTATATCTTCACTTTCTGTACTTATTTTGTTAAAGCTTTGGTCATGCCATTGTTGTTTTTGAATTTTTTTTCTTCCAGGACGAGTTCTTTATTGGTTGATGACTACTTAATTGTGGTTCTTTTTGTACTAGAATATTGTTGAGTGGGTTTTTCCTCTTTTTCCGGGATGTTTCCATCTACAATTGGTTGCTTGTTTTACGGTGTCGTCACTATTGCATGGCAACAAGGCCCCATATCTTAGGCCTTTTTGGATGAAGTTTGGAATTTGAATGGGTTTGCAGTGTTTTTCATTTGTGCAGATATGTTGCAAAATATCCTTTTGTCCTTTTCACGTGGGACCTTCATCTTGACTTACCTAATTTTTAATATATTTTAGTGATTGTCGGCGTATGTTCTGCATCCTACATGCTGTATGGTTGTCAAAAATAAATTTTATTTGTAATTTGTTGGCAACAAGTATTGTATTTGTGTATTAACATTTCCAAAAAACTTTGTCTTCCAGACTGATGATTTTTTAAGTTACTACCACTTATCCTGTCTATCAATATTTAATTACTTTGCTATTATCATCTAGAGTCCTGCCTTTCAAAGTAAATTGAAGTCATTACAACTGATGCTACATTCTGGGCGTACTGGTAAATGAGAGGCCTGATTTTCATCTTTTCTGCATCTTCTTTTAGGGAAAATCTTGCTTATAATTTTGCATTTCACACTTTGAATGTTTTGCAGAACAAAAAGGAGTTTGGACATTTGTTTCCTTTGTCTATTTTTTTTTTTGTTTTTTCGTTTTTCTGTGGCCTTTCTTCGTTTTCTTTCCATTTTCTGTGTTTTTTGGGAGGTGTGTTACATGAACAAGTTGATTTTGCAGCCTATACAACGGAAAGTGTTGGAGTGAATGGGAATATCAAAGTATTTGAAATTTTGCACATGATGTTGTTGCTTATTTTCTTTCGGTTACCCTTCTACTTTGTTTCTTGGCTGAGAAAATACTTTTCTCTGCATGACCAAAGTGTTATTATCATTTTATCTTATCCAAAATAAGGGAGTAGATGTAATTTGGTGGATATGGTGCCTGATTTCATCTATTTTCTTTTTGTAGTTGGTAAAGTTGTGAACTTCATCGGATGGGTACCATTGCAAGACAATGAAAATAACTTTTGTGGGTTAGATTATTAGCTGATTTTGCCAGATGGTACAGGGTTCAAGCATGGCTCAGGTCTGTAGAGTTCTTGCATTTTGAAAAGAATTGTCAAATTAGTAATAACCGGAGCATGTGAATTCCCAATAAAGTATGTCCAGAGAGTTGTTGGAGGGAAGAATCTGACTTTGATGATGATGTTCCATCACTTGGTTCAAATGGTAGCCCTGACCTCGATTGATCTTGAAAAGCACATGCTGAAGATTAACCAGGGTAAGCTAGGATGCTCTGTAAATCTCAATTGCACGTATGGGCAAGTTAGTTTTGCTCATTTGCCTACTCGTTTGGTTTGAATTTATAACTTATCAAATGAGGAAATGCACACTTATTTTGTAGATTCCTGAAATATTTTCATTCAGGATGTCCCCACCAGTAGTAGAGGCCTTCCAGCCTTTCCTGCCATTCCTGCTCATCTGGAAACTCTCGCAAAGTCTCGTCCCACTTACTTTTTACTCTTCTTTTGTTGTTTTGAAAAATACATTATAAAGCGATGAAAGAGTGCAGAATCCAATCGTTTCATGTTCACCCTTCGGCTAAACAACCATTTCGGGCCAACCCTTCGGCCTGGCTGGCACTTTAAAGTTTGGTGCTCTCTCAAAACACCTGCACGCCTGCGAGTGTTCTTCCCTGGACTGCTAAGACTATGTTTAAATTATAATTTTAAATAAGAATTTAAAAAGAGAAATTAAAAAATATGAGAAAAATACAAGTAAAATATAAGCTTTTTATAAAAAAATTAATAATCCAAACCAACATTGATGATAAAGATTACTTATTATGGGAGGTAATTTTATACAATCACGCTGCTCAGCCAAGTTAGGAAGTACATGGCGACGTTTAATCAGCCAAGCTAGGTAGTAGGTGGCCAAGTAGGACACGTAATGAGTAACTAGCTATCCGGTCAAGCATAGTATTTCGATGGGCAAAACTAAAGCAAAGGATGGATTAAGTGGGATAAGTTTAATGCTCATCACTTCTAAAAAAATTGTTCGACATGATCCCAACTACGGCGAAATAACTTGGACAAATGGTTGTAAAAAAACTCTCAGCGGTCAAATCAGAAGATATAAAAAGCTCACTCAACTTCCGGATAGACATACATATTCATTAGAGTTTATGCTTACATTATATTGGGGATTCATCCTGCAATATTGACTTGAGCATCTAAATGTCGCTATAGCTGATCACACCAGCCGATAATGACTCACCTGTTTGTAATTTTAGGTCATCGGAGAGTCATTAGAGGTCATTGCCATTAACCTTGACTCGTATTCATCATTTACTCCAAGTGGTAGATTTTTCTCCACACTAATCTATCTTAATCAGATCATTGCAAAACTACTTCCCAAGAATTGGATCCACAAACAGTGAATGGTTATACATTCACATGGTAACATTGAGCTTGTCACCACTTCAGAACAAGTAGAGTACTATTTTTTTTTTTTTTTTTTTATCAACAACAAAAGCTTTATTGATAAAACTGAAAAAGGAGGGAAGAGGATGAGGCATCCTCTAAATACAAAACAATGAAAAGACAACAAAAAAAAATCCCTAACCGACTAAAAACAAACAAAAGCTTACAAAGCACACACTGCCAACCAATCTCTAGCTAACAAAAAGAGTGGAACTCCCTTAAATAAAGACTTCCCCGACGCCCAAAAAGAAGATAAGTGACAAACATGATCCCATAAACAGTCCACCTCCCGAAACTTATCTTCAAACAACCTCTGATTTCGCTCCCACCATAGCACCCAAAAAGTTGAAAAGACAGCACAAGTCCATAAAGTTTTGGCTCTCTTCGATCCTCCAAATGTATGAAAATCAATTAAGAGCATATGCACACTCCTTTCTAGGGCCACCCACATACCATTTCCAACACAAAACAATCTATACCATAAATTCAAAGCTATTGGACAATGCAAGAATAAATTATCCACGGATTCCCCGCTCTTACAACACATAATGCACCACTGAGGATTTAAAAAACGATTGGGTCTCCTTTTCTACAATGTATCATTTGTCAAAATTCCCCCATGAACCAAGGCCCACATGAACACCTTTACCTTTAAGGGAGCACAAGCCTTCCAAACTTTTTTACAAAAAGGAAATTGAGGGATTTGAGGATTATCGATGATGTAATCAAAAAAAGACTTACAAGAAAATGTTCCGGACGAATGAAGTGCCCAAACTCTCCTGTCCTCCAAAAGAGGAGAAAAAGAAAAGTGATCAATTCTAGATAATAAAGAAACCAACTGTGAAGCCTCCCTATCATTAAGATTTCTAGAAAAATGAAAATTCCAAGCAATTGGAGCTAAGAGAGAGCAAGCCATGGAAGCAATTGAAGAATTATGAGAACGAGCCACGCGATAAATATGCGGAAAATCCGCAGCAAAAGAAGATTGACCCATCCAAACATCCTCCCAAAACCGAACAATTTCCCCATTACCCACCCTTACAGAAAGATGTCGAGACCAACACGTGAAAATTTGAGAAATTGACTTCCAAGGAGCACGGCAACTACCCCTTAAAACCACTCGTGAATCCCTACCATTGTCCTGAATCCCATACTTGCTTCTTATAACCGAATGTCATAGTGAATCAATCTCCAGTGGAAATCTCCATAACCACTTGCCAAGAAGGGCCAAGTTCGTAGCTACAATGTTACCGATAGCCAAACCCCCTTTCTCCTTAGGTAACAACACCACCTCCCAATTCACCAAATGATTTTTTCCCCTCATCCTTACCTTCCCAAAGAAAATCTCGCATCAACTTTTCTATTGACCTTGCCACCTTAACCAGAATTTTGAACAAAGATAAATAATAGATAGGAATTCCGCTCAAAACAGTCTTAACCAAAGTGTACCTTCCCCCTCGAGATAATAAAGCCTTACTCCAACCTTCCAACCTTTTGCCAATCTTTTCCATTACTGGAGTCCAAAAAGCTTCACTTCTAGGATTACCCCCCAATGGGAGACCCAAATACTTAATCGGAAGGGACTCTATACCACAACCTAAAAGAGACGCCCTACCCTGAAGTTGATCTTGCTGCATATTAATTCCCACCACACTATTTTTTCCCAAATTAACCTTGAGCCCCGAAATAAGCCCAAAAATTCTCAAGATCGAATAAAGGTTACGTATCTGATTTTCATCCCCCGTGGAAAAAAATATAGTATCATCCGCATATTGTAAATGTGTCACACTAACTCTATCCCTCCCCACCTCCAACCCCTCAACAAGACCTGTTTTCAGAACAAGTAGAGTACTATTCACAATCAGCATAAGATGAATCTGAAGACAGCAATAGCAAACAAGTCAAATAACACCACAACAGTTACTTCTGAAAACTACCCTGAATAACTACAATCTCAATCAAGATTCTTCGAGAAAAAATACCGACCAACCAACACGAAAACGGCTTCGTAGTATATATATATGAGGTCACTTTATGTTGAGCTGCCTATATAAAAGCTTGTCACTTCATACATACCCAACCTGCGTGCATAATATGATTTGAGAATCACTTGATTGATCTAATATGTTGGCCGGCAACATAATCTTCTCAAACGAACTCTCTCCTGAAGATGGAAGGGTATTAATGTCTACATTTTGTAGCTTATCATTGTTGAAGACAAGTCGACTTCTAATGGAAATTTAGGGATTCAAAAAAGCTAATGCAAAGAGTACTTGCCTCGGTGTTGTCGTGGTCATATCGAATCAAGAAAAGACACCTGCAGCCCCTTATATCGTGCATTCTCCTCTGAATCTCTACAACATGAGCATCATAGTATCTTGCCTGATCTCTTCTCTCCTGATTATATGCCCAAACCATCAAAATGAAGGATGTGATACCATGGCCAAGGGTATTTTTGTAAGATTTGAAAACATAAACTAGAAAAAATAATATTACCTGAAAACAGAGTACCAGATCTCCAACTTTCAGTTTTCCACATTCTGAATGCTCTAAGGGGAGAGAGCGTTCACGGATAGCCTTTTTCACATTTACCCATTCATCCTCCTCGGATCCAAACCCAATAAATCTTACATGAACCTCCTGAAATAAATGACAAATATATCAAAATTAAAATAGGGCAAGGGGAAAAAAAATGAAGGCCATGGGTATTGCCAAAGCAATGTACAATAAATTAGGGCTTAATGTAGAATTGCTCAAAGAACTGGTTGCTTTGGCAATAGAACTGGCCAATATATAATTCTATGCAAAATGTGTGGATTGATATTAATGCTCTAAATTTCAACTGATTGCACACACTCTAAAAAAAAGTCAAACCCCATTAAAAAAAAGTCAAACCCCATTAAAAAAAATTCAATTCTTGGAACAAGCCTCCAAAACTAAATTGCTACTCATATTCTGGAAGTGCCACACATGGTAAAAATGGGAGGGCAGGCAATATTAACAACACAACAGCACCATCCCTTTTTAACAGAACACCGGCCAAGAAATGGAATATTGAAAACATTGTCCACATATTGCACAATATATTGGATATTTGAAGATGGTAATACTATATTCCTACCTGTTATAATCACGTAAACATGACAAGATATATTCTTCCATATATTGAGTAGGATCAACATTGCCTGGTACTCTTATTACCTTGAAAATTCACCTTTCATTGCCTAGTTTTGAGGTAAATCATGTGATTTATTTTTTTAAGTATCATTATGTTTCAATCATATCGATCAACTTGTGTGTTTCATAGTGATGTGCCATTGACCAATTCATCCCCACTTTATTAACCATTTTCCTCCCATTTCCATATTTTTTTCATTTTTTCTGATCAAAATTTTTCTACTTTGCTGAAACCTTTTTTGTAGTCAAAACTAAAGGATTAAGATCAATAATAGAAAAGCAGGACTACTTCTGGTAGCAATGCAACCCCCAACTTAATATTAGACCCATAAAATGCAGGAATGCATAAGTTTATATCTTAACTACTTACAGCTTCACCTGAACTAAGAAATCTGTGGTTGAGAAACATATCCACGTCATACCTGCAAAGCCAAAGAAAAAGGGATTAACAATATATTCAATAACGTCTAAGCATGATTTTCATAAGTTGGCAGTATGAATGAAAATAAGAATCAATGAATTAGTGAACTTTCTGTCGTAGACAAACGTGAATCAAGGAAAGGATGAGCTAATTACTGCAACCACCAAAGCATGCAATACATACAAACACAAAGTCTACATCTTCTAACGTGCCTATAAATTATGCATATCACAAGCAGGAAAACAAAATATAATAATAATAGGTACATCCATAGCAGCCATACACAAAAGCAAACCGGCTAGATATTTTATCAACTAGGGGACAACAAAACGCTTTAATTGCTTCTCATATGTAAGCTTACCATGCCCCATCTTTAGATGATCTGGCCTCAAATTCCAACTCCGATAGATCTGGAACCTTGTCTCCTGTTTTTGAAACAACATTTATCAAAAACTGCCGATAACCAATCCATTTTCCAGAAATTCTAAAGGCTCTTTCCAATTTCATACACATGATCATTAGTTTGTTGATGAAAGTTAACTGAAGAGTACAAAAACCTTGGGAAACAAGTTTACAACAGTAGAACTAAAAACTGTAAAAGAAAAGGTATTAACACAAACAATGGGGCAACCTTCAACCAAGTACATCTCTAATTTAATGGTTTCAGACTGCTGCAGGTTATTGATCTTATCACGTAAAATAAAAATACGTAACACTAAGTTGTTGCTTGAATAATGAATCACCTTCACCTGAGACAAGAAGACAGCAAGTAAAGCCTTTCACTGAAAACTCAGGCCCTGCTGTGGCAAGCCTTGGGACAGAGATTAGCAAAAATACTAAATGATTCAAAATCATAACAATCAAGATATAAGGTGCGCTGTGCATAAAGTGGATACCTCATGCCACAATTACAAGGAAATGCCTCAGAAACTCCAAAGTTACTCAACCTTTAGAAACAAATTTAGGGCAATGCATATCTGATTTCCCTTTTTTTTTTTCAAACCGTAAATGTGGATATTAACACATATGTAGGCATAAATAGTAACTAATTAAACATATCGGTAAAAAACAAACAAAATAGTAACTCAAGATAGTTCACACAACAAAAGTCCATTAAAAAGATATTCTACATACAAAAACACATACACGCATGAACATATTTGTAACAAATATTCAAAAACTAACCATCGGTAGATATTTGTATATGAGCAACAATTATAGAGACCCCCAATATTTAGGGACAGTTACCAATCAGTCCTATCAACTAGACTTATTTACCTGCAAGTCCTGACTGACAAATTTATCATTGTAAATTTATTCATAAAAACAAAAGAGACTGGTAAATTTATCACTTGATAAATTTATCAATAGGTCTTAATGAGTAATAAGTCCCAAAAGTAGGGCATATTGGTAAAAAACAAGAGGCGGAAAAAATCTTTGTTCTTTAAAAAACAAGAGGCGGAAAAAATCTTTTTCTATTCAACAAAAACAAATCAAAGGCTCTTAGATTCCACTTCATGTTCATACGTCCACATGCAGTTGAAGCAAAAGAGAAGACAGCACAAGTTATGCATCTTGCTTGTCCAGAGACTCCAGAAACTCTCATTTGTACAAAAAGTCCTCTCAGTTTCTCAAACCCTCCAACGGTTGGAAAAAGAAGTTCAGCGTATTAAGTATAGACAGCATTTTAAGACCTAGAGAAACTCATTTCAAAAGGATCCAATTGAAGATCTGGAGGCCTAGCATTGAAAATATATCCCATTGTACTGAACAGCATACCAGCAATTGAAGTACCTTTTTTTTTTTTGAAAGGGGCAATTGAAGTACCTTTAGATGCTTGGGGTTTTTCATCTGCTTTATTCAGAGGGCAAACTACTGGAACAACCGACAATTTCTCGGGAGGGATAGGTGAAGAAGCATCTTTCAAAGGATAGGCTTGCTGCTTATCCTGGAACCAACTTTGTACCTAAAATAAAAATACAACAATAATTTTTATGAACAGTTTTAAGTACAAATGAAATAATCAAGTCCTATAAAGCAGGACCAGGAGAAGAAGATGAGAGTGAGCACCTCAGTCCACTTTACAGAAGGTTTTCCAACTCGACCTTTGGAGCAGCTGCAATGAGACAAGCAGCCAAACAAAAGACTCACAGGCCCAAACTACCATTTTCCAAAGTAACATCACATATGTCTTCAGAATGTAAAGTTTCATTTTATTAACACGTGCTTATACTTAGATCTGTGAAAATGCAACTCACTTGAAACTTCTTGCCAGTCTTTTACAGAACTCCTGATCCAGAGATTGTTCCCTTGAGTCTTTACGTAATTTCTCCATTTTCTCAATCTGTTCAGATTGGGAAGAGCAAAAAAATCTTTGTATCATGCCTCTTAACGGCTTGTGGGGGGGGGGGGGGGGGGGAATAAGGGAAGGAAATAACAACCAAAAAAGTACAAAACCTGAGGTCAAGAGGAGTTGTTCAACTTCCCATGACAAACTAAAAACAAAGCATGACTAATTTTGCCAATGGCCGAAAGAATAGCCAATGGACACCCAACCAAGAGAACTTAAAAATATTGGAGAGCAAGAGTTAAAATTAAAAGGTCACACACAATAGGGCAATGCATAAATCCAAAGGAATAGAGAGTTAGTCGTAATTAAGAACTTACCTTAATTAAGAGTTAAGTGGTTTGTTGCAATTAAGAGTTAATCATGATACAACCTATAAACAAGAAAGTTAATCCTTATGTGACAAGAAAGCTAGGTCTATAAACAGGAGATCTCTCATAAGAGTGAGCCTTCTCCCTCTCCTTGCCTATTCAAAAGATGAGTGTGTGAGAGCCTGTGTGGATACTTTTAGAGGTCAGCCACTTGAACAATTGGATTGGAGCAAACCCAAAGCTTTACGTGGGAATTGGATTTTTGTGTTGGAGTTATTCTTATAATTATCTCTATGGATGGTGGTTTATGCTTTGTATACATCATAACATGATCTAGTGTTTATGGAAATCAATAAAAAAAGCTTTAAATTCCGTTGCACTGCACCTACCTCATTTGATTCCCAACACTTGTCTCACCACCATCACCAGCCTAGGTTGGAAACAAAGCCTAGGAATCCTCAAGGTTGGTGCCATAATCATATACAATCATAGACATTAATCTAATGTCTCCACAAATCTAGTTCAGGTACCCATGAATACTAACTAACAAGCTGAGATTAACAGCTGATTTTCAGAAGGTATCACTCGGGGGCTTTACAATTTCAGCCCAACAAATTTTATGCACATTAACATACAATCTAAACAATGTACCCACACAAATACATGAATACCAAGTATTTTGAAAGTTGTAAAAGATTAGAGACAAAATCCAGAGGGTTATACTCAATCCAATAAACTTAAACATAAAACAACACAAACCCAATAATGCACAATCAGCAGCATAACACACTTTAATCCAGTATTTCAGTGTATATTCAATAAAAAGCAATGGTGTCAATGATTCATGAATACCCACATTGCCTGCAATTTAAAAGCTCGCTTTTTTTGCAATGTATAACACAAAAACCAGTAATGCATCAAACTTAACAGTTGATATAACTCTTCCACTACATTTTATCATAGATTTAATATACTATAATGCTGAAAGAAACTTGGAATTTCAGTAAATAAGATCCAGAAAAAGGAAAGGAATGAAAAAACAGCTGTGAATATGTATAACCTCTGCTGTAGTGAAGCCAGAGAAAACCTTTCGGTCTCTTGGCCGAAGACGATCCATGAAGTCAATGAGTGTTGAAGATCACAAGCCCTTAATCGAAGAAAATCGAAGCCATTTTCAGAGGAATTTTTCTAGGGCAAAGCACAGGGCTCGATTTGGGTAGGCCACCGGTTTGGGCGCCTTTTCAAAACTCGTTTTTGTTCCTTTTTTTATTTTTTTGTACACCCACAAATATACGGATTGCAGCTTTTTCCGTACGAATTCAATACTTATGAATGTTTTAATGTAGGATTTTCTAGGGTATATGTATTGGCCCGTTTGTTCGGAGTTATAGGGGAATTGGGATTGATAGGGAGATGGGATTATTATATGGGCTGTTTGTTTTGAGAGATGGGAAGAGGACTCCTAATCCTTTGATATTAGTAAAGGCCTTGGAAGGGAGAATGGGAGAGAGGAGGTAGAGATGGTATTAGAAAAATAATGAGGGGATTAGAAATTTTTTTATTTTTTATATATTGGGAATTTTTTTTAAAATATTAATGTTTAATTTTTTATATTTTTTTATTTGTTTTATTATTTTATATAAAAATAATTTAACAATTCCTACACTAACAATTATCATCAAAACAAACACAATTTTACTTAATCCCCTCACTAACAATCCCCTCATTATTAATCTCCTCACTATAAATCCCCTCCATTCTACCTCTGAAAACAAACGAGGCCATATAGCGTTTTCTTTTCTCATATTTTAAAGGGTAATTATACTGGCATCCTGAAATTTGACTTTAATGCATATTATTTTTTGATTTTTGAAAAATTACACCAACTCTCTGTTGTAATTATTTAGATAATATGAAGATATTAAACTCATGTGTTCTCTTTTTTTTACTTTTGCTTTATTTCTTTTTTTTTTCCTTTACTTTACTTCTTTTTTTTAATGTAATTTTTTCTAATTTTTTACTAGAAGTTGTTATCTTTTATATAAGCAGATGTTTATAAAATGAGACTATTAACTACAATGGTAGAAATGTAATTTTCAAAACATCAAGGATAAAATGCAATTGGATCAAATTTTAGATGTGTTAGTATAATTTATCTTATTTTAAATGTAAATTTGAGGGAATTTGAGAGATACATGTGGTTTATTAGATCATTTCCACCAAAATAATCAAATTTTTAATTAAATTTTAGGGAAATTTGGTCAAAGCCCCTTTATAATAAAACTTTAATGCATTGAAAACATGCACAAAAAGTTATCCTTGAAAAGTCCAGCACACACTGCTTTTACCAAAATATCCTTAGTGACTAATTTAATAATTTAAACTTTATTTGATATAACTTTTGATTTAGATATCAGTTTTTAATAAAATTAATATTTTTAAAATTCTCTTATCAAGGTCTATCAAACAAAATCTAGGTTCATTATGAAATTATTTATAAAAAAAAAAAAAAAAATTACCGTCGAAATTAACAGTAAAATTTTACTTTGTGTTTTTCATAGCGAACTTTTAACTTTTAAATAATAACTTTAACTGAATAAAATTTTACTGTTAATTTAAAATAAAGCATTAACAAATAAATGACAGATTACATATTATTATAGCGAACCACAATAAAATTTTACTGTCATTTAAACAAAGCATTAGCAAATAAATACATTACAAGAGTATTGTTTGCTCTGAACAGGACATCAACAACAAACAAACAAAAAAACAGTGTACATATTAGAAGAAAAAACGCAACCAGCAGAGATAAAATTGTCAACAATGATTGAACAAAACTTCAAGTCCATCTCAATCAAAAACCAAATGAACTTGAAACTGTACCGAATTGATCAATGAAGAAAAAGTGATGAAGAAAAGAGCAGTATGTTAGGGACTATGATGATGAAGAACTACGAACTACAATCCATTATGAAAAACTACGAACTAGGATTGATGACCTAAAGTCAAAAACTTCGCAAAGGTGTGGGTTTTGATTCAAAATTTTTGTTAGAATACTGGTGACAAACTAATGAAAGTTCTTCTTTGTTGGATCCAAGCTATTGGTTACAAATATGGGTACGTAAGTTTTGCACAAATATTGTAATCAGGAAGGAACATTGAATAGTGAAGAAAGAATTATGAACATAAGTATGTTTCCTTCACTGTGATAATTATTTATACAGTTAAAAATGGTAAATACGTCTTCAAAATTCAATCTTGCCACTCAGATGTCCTTCATGCATCATGAAAATTAACACGAGGGACCTTATGGATTAAAACTTATTTTGGTGGACTTTACACATGATATCTCTTATATGAGGGGCTTTTCACTAATTTTCCCTAAATTTTAAGGTAAATTATGCAAATGGTGTTTGTAGTTTACCCGTTTTTTCATTTTAGTCCCCGTTGTTTCAATTTAATTAATTTTGCCACTTAATTTTACGGATTGTGTCATATTAGCCTAATATATAACAGCGGTTAAGTTTGATAAACGGAAAATCAAATGATGTTTCAATTTTGGTCCCTGTAGTTTATAGGATATGTCAATTTGGTCTATGTGGTTTATAGGAAAGTCAAAACAACATGGACCAAATTGACCTATCTTGTAAACTACAAGAACCAAATTGAAATATCATATGATTATTCATCCATCAAACTTAATCACTGTTATTTATTTGGATTAATATGACACACTCCGTAAAATTAAAGGTCAAAATTGAGCATATTGAAACAACAGGGACCAAAATGAAAAAAAGTAAATTACAAGGACTACCGCTGTAATTTGTCCTAAATTTTAACTAAAATTTTTTTTTTTTATTTTGACTAATCATTTTTTTAATATTCTCTAACAAATTTTCTATTCTTTATTTCATTTGTTGAGTCATATTTTCCTAACTACATGTAGTTAATAGTTTGATATTCAACTAAAATAAATAGTTAAGAATTGAGTTTGATAAAGTGTGCTTTTATGATTTTGTGCTATAAAATAGTCAAGAGGTGACTCTAATGAGCTTAATAATGATACTCTTACAAATCTCGTTTCAATTATTCAAATCGTCTATTTTGTTGATTTCTTCATTTAGATAATTTGACTTGACAATTGTAATCTTTTTATTTTATCATATTAAATTATAATAAATAAATAAAATGAACGGCATGTATATTTTTTTTAAAAAATAATTTTTTTCATGAATTATATACATAAAAAAACTCTACAAAATAAATTATTTAAATTATCAAAACAATACTCATGATGAGCCTACGGTCCTCAACCCATATATAAAAAAAGGAGAAATATTACATTAGTAAAAAAATTTAAAAAATAATTATAAATCATTAAAAATTTATAAATATTAATAATTAAAATTGTAGATTTTTTCATGAATATGTAACTTTTTTTTCAAAATTCTATTGGGGTGTAATTACCCCCAACAAAAAACAAAGGCCATTGGATTCAACAAACCATAAAATTTTACCATTGATGACTCAAGCATTAAAACTGGGTGAAAATAGAGGTGATTTTATTAAAAAAAATAATTTTTATAATCTTACTTATCAAATAATATGATCAAAATATACGATTTATTTATCACTCAAATTGATTCTATATGTTTTAGTCAATTAAAATTTTCTATATGTAACGATTTTTACAAGTAAATTACAGTTCTCTCAACTAAAATTGTTACATTTTGTTTCATAACTTTTTTATTTGTTTCCATCTCAATTTTTTTTTGCTAACATTCTATTATGAAATGGAAAAAATGACTACAACTCTTATTCAAAAAATTATTTATATACAATATATCTTGGGGATATTCAAGTGTTGGTTTATGACCAAAATGCAGCTCACATGCAATTGTTTCTAACAAATTGTTCAAGGAATGTTGAAATTAAAACAAATTAAAAAATTAAAGGATAAAACATAACAAGTTTAATAAGTTAATGTCAATAAAGTGACAATGACCTATAATTGAGAGAGATAAAACATTTTTTTTATAATTGATGAATTCAAAAATTAGACCAAGACACTATTTCATATGTACACATGTTTATAATGATGTATTAAGCATGAGAATTTATACAGTTCCTATCTTGCTCTCACATTTTCACCCTATTTTGTACCTATTTTTCCCATCCCGATAAGAAATAGGGATGGGATTTGCTTTCCCAACCCCGTTTTACTAGCTTACCAAAATTACATTAATTAAATTCCTTTTAGCAACCCTAAAAAAGCATTAGATAAATCAATAAATAAAATAAAAATAAAAAACTATGAATGTTTCAAACAAACTAAGCTTTTAACTAACTGAAAAAAATGATGAGGGGGGAAAATTGCATGTCCTTATCATAGTGTTGTAATAGCTTTCAAGTGTGTTGTGGTTTCATTTTAATTTTATTTGATATTAAAAGCTTACAAGATACAATATAATTTCTTTTTTTAACAAGAAAAAAGAATACTGTGAAGTGTCATCACAGTATCTGTGGGCTCAGGTCCTAAGGTAACCGGTTGCTTGCTGATTTAACCCAAACCACAAGAAGGGACCCACCACCAAAGCACAAATAAAGCTCATCAACCACCTCTCAGCAGGACCAAGATTCGATCAAAATACAACGCAAGATCTCAGAATAAAGCTACTAAAAAAATTCAATATTTTCACGCCCTCAAGAATCAAATATGACGCGCTACTGTAAGAAGATAATACCTTTACCACTGAGCCATCAACCCGCATGGTAAGTTACAATACAACTTTGAGTACACTCAAATGGAATGCGCACACAAAGCATATGGTTGATATAAAAAGAGGAAGTCTAACAGCAATTAGGTGCAAGGAAAGTATATATAATAATAAGCATTGAGATATTATTTAGTTAGATAAATGGATTGGACACATCACAAGCTAATCTGTATGATTCGGGTTGTTTATTTTTTTTTTAGTGAGTATATATAAATTATTTATAAAAATATCAACTTAATTTAATAATCATAACATAATTTTTTGCATTATTTAAAATTAAATAAATGATAAGCATGACTTAAAACATGTTGTCTATTTATTTACAAATAAATACAATAAAATCATTGGCTACTATATAAAATTAATATTATTTCTTTCATAGATGATCTATTAATAGGAGCTTAAAAATTAAACGACACATCATTAAATTGGACTATTTGATGACCGATCAAACCAGAACTCTTCAAATGAAGAGAAACCAATTTCATGTACTAATAAGTTTCATGAAACAAAATAATGATCTATTATAAAGAAGTTCAGTAATTGTTTATTTATTTATTTTTACTATTTAAAATGAAGTTGCTGTTAAAAAAAAATTAATGTGTTGAGTAAGCTAAACAAATTATAGAAAAAATTGAATGGGCTTTTTTAATTTTTTGTTAATGGGTACTTTTTGAAAACCAATGTATTTAAAAATTAAAATGAATTAGGTAAAAAAAAATAACTTAAAAAGTGACAAACCAAACACAACTTAAAAGGAATGCATTTTTTTTTTTTAGAAGGAAGGCATTGAGGGTGATATAAATCAATAAATTCTTGCATGCTAGGTGGTGCAAAGTATTATATTGCATCCTAGCCAAGGCACGTGTGGATTCAACACAAAAACATGCAATTGCCCACTCTTAAAGCTCTGAAATTGTTTTTTTATTTTATTTTAATATTCTTATAAAGTTTTAAAAATTGAGAAAATTGCAATTCAGTGGAGCAATGACCAAAAAATTATATTTTTATGATAGTGTAATTTTTTTTGTGTGTATATGGTGCAAATTCATTTATGCTATTAGTGCAACTCTTCATGTGTGTCAAAGTTGCACAAAAAAATATTCTTATTTATAAAGTAATTATTTTGTGACTTTTCCATCTATTTATAATTTGTTCTTAACAATTCATAATATTACTTAAAAATGATATTTTAGACATTTTGTACTGTTACATTGAATTTAATGATTAATATATATATATATATATATATATATTTTAATGGGTAAATTACAAATACATCCCATGAGGTTTGCTTAAAATACAAATTGCTCCTTGTAATTTGAAAAATTACAAATACCTCCCTGTCAAAATTTTTTATTTAACAAAATTAATTAAAAAGTGAAATTTCTAACTGTTCACATATATAATAATAAAATTATCTGAATTATTAATTAAAATAAAATTTTAACATTATTAAAAATTGTTAATTAACTTGATAATTTATTAATAAAATGTCCTATTTGTTATGAAATTAAAAACCTTAAGGAACATAATGTAATTTATAGAATCATAGGAGATAATTTGTAATTTAAGTAAATCTCAGGGTGTGTATTTGTAATTTTTTCTTTTTTAATCTATTTTACTTAAAAAAAATAAACAGATAGTTTAGATTGAAAAAAAATTCAAAAAATCAAAGTTTAAATTGATAAAATTAAAAATTTATGATTTATTTTGTTATAAGGTTTGAAATTTTTATTTTTTGTTTTTTTAATTTCCCAAAGAATAAAAATCGTCCTCTGTTTTGTTAGGACGCGTTTGGCTCAAGAAAGAGATATATGGCATTGGCTTGCCTACATACAACGTCCATTATTTGGTAAATAACTTCCAACTTCCATTGCAGGGACCAACTTTCATTTCGCTCTCTCTCTCTCTCTCTCTACAATAAACTCGGAGATCCACACGTTCCTTTCAACTATGATGTCCTCCAACAGATTCAATTTCATGGTAATCATTATTTCACAAACCCACATCATATATATATATACGTTTCATACACCAAAAATGTCCTTCTTGTGCCTTTTCACCTCGAAAACAGATCAATTTTGTATAAAAAATTGAAATTTGTTGTTTTTGATTGGTTATAAAACGTGGGTATTGTGTTGTTGGTTGATTGCGAACACGAGAACTGTGCTGTGAGTGTGTTTTGCGTGTTTTTTGTTTCTGGGTTTTGCTGAGCTTTCTCTCTAATCGCAGAGACGAGTTCTGGGTGTGTTTCAGTGTCGAGGAAGAGGAGGAGAGAGAGAGATTAGGGTTGTGATGGAGAGCACATTGAGGAATGGTGAATCGGTGGCTGACATGGAAGATAAATCTGGTGTTGGTGGTGGTGTTCGGGACGCGTATGGTGAGGATAGTGCCACGGAGGACCAGCTCGTCACCCCCTGGACTGTCACTGTTGCTAGGTGATGATACTACAATTCAATAGTTAATGTAAATTTTTTTTTTTTTGGTTGTTTTTTTGGCTTTATTTTTCACTGTTCCGATCTGTGTTTTGTTTGTTTTTCTCAATTTGAGGCTATTGCTAATGGGTTTTTCTTAATACACTATTTTGAAGAATGGGTTTTTGTTGTGTAGTGTGGATATGCTAACCATTCGATCACGGCTATCTCTTGTAATATTTTTTATCAAAGTGAAAATTGCAATAACTATAGATGTAGCCTTATTTTGGGATGAATCACGCAAATTTTGTATTATTTTTTTTTTTTTTGTGTGATTTATCTTTCTTATGCGTTTGTTTGTTTATATGTTTCATGATTTATCGATCCTGGTTAGGTGTTATGAATTCCAGTTTGAGAGTTCAATGTATCTTCAATATACTGTGTCTTTTTGTAGCTTTGTCTTTGTTTTGTAGTTTAGGGCCTCAGCTTTATAGCTTTTATTTTTGTCTATAGTGCTGATTTTTGTTTTTGTTTTTGCTTAATTTAATTCTATTGGTTGATGAGCATTTGTCCTTTTCACATTGTTGTATCCTTATTTTACTAGCTTGTGAATGTGTGTATAAGGAAATTAATTCAATATCATTCGATAATTTTAGACGCTTAGGATAATTTTGAATTTCATCGTTTAGATCTGTCAATATAAGTGATATTTTGGCAAGTTGTTCATTATGTTCCATATTAGTCTTTATTTTTTTCTTTACTATTTGTTCTGTTCTTGATGCCTTTTGCGTCCAAGTATTTCTTCGTCAGTAGTTTTTATATATGTGATTTATTATCTAAGATTAGCTCCTTTCCTTAATTTTAATCATGTCTGTCTAGAAATTTTAAAATGGGACACTTTTTCATAAATTCATTTTTATCTACTTATCTTCTATTTAGTCCACATTCTTTTTTTATATTCCAATACGTCCTAGTAGTGACATAATTATCAAAATACCCCTAATAATATTCATATTTATAATGTGAATGTTTCGTGATGTGAATGTCCACACCATCAATGTGAATATTTACATTGTAAAATATGAATGTTCACATCACGAAATTGCTAACCATTCAAAAAATATTTGTAAGGGTAGAAATATCCATAAAATAATTTAAAAATGAGAATTAGGATTTGATAAATTAAATGTTCAAATAATAAGACTTATTGAAATATAAAAATATCTTACGGACTAATTGAGATACAAACGCTTCAAAAAAGATTTTTTAATAAATCTCCCATTTAAATTTAGGTATATTTTAGCTTAAGATTTAGTTTTTGGATTTTCTTATGTCATGGAAATCTTTGATTCATATTTGATTTAAAATGACCGAAAAGATCATTCTTGAAACCATCATTTATCTTGACATTTCTGTTCCACAATAGATTCTATACCTGCATATTAAATGTAAGTAGTCTATGTAACTGTGTATAAAAAGTCCTTTATCTTATTCTATATTTTATTATTTTCTCTCTTTCCAAGATAATCTTGGTGTGGAGATCATCGAATCTATGGCGGCATCAGTATTGGGGAAGTGTATCTAGTTAAATTCTTCTATATAATAAATCAAAATACTATTCTGACACATTTATATAAATCAAAATACTAATCTAGCACATTTATACAAATTTGTATAATATAATGAACTGACTGACACATAATACATTGATTATGTTAGATTAGAACTTGCAACTTGTGTATTTATCTCTGGTCATTTAAGGCCATTGCAGTTCATTCATTAGATTTTCAAGAATTATAGTCTTTGAATAATGCTTGGGACCCCCTCTTGGGGGTCACCCCCTCACCCCCTTTACCACGTGGCGGTTGGTGATTGGAGGAGCAGGAAAAAAAAAGAAAAAAAAAAGAAAAGGAGACCAATGAGAGAGAGGGGGGTCAAAGTGGGTGGGGGGAAAATGGGGGATGAATCATTGTTGATAGTCTTTCATGGTTTTATTTTTTACTTCGAATATTGTCCTTTTTAACATTTTTAATATGCTAATTGTACTAAAACATTTCTATAAGTTTGCTGATTGAGTTTTTCTTTACTTGTGTGCAGTGGCTATACTTTGTTGCGCGATCCTCACCACAACAAAGGGCTTGCCTTCTCCGAGAAAGAGAGGGATGCCCACTACATACGCGGCCTTCTACCCCCATCAATTTTAACTCAAGAGCTTCAGGTTACCTAATAAACATTGCCTTAATAGCTCAAGCTGAGTCTAATTTTGTTCACACGGCTGACAACGTCCGTGAACAAAACATGTATTTTGATTGGTTCAAAACTCTGTGGTGCCTACAAGTTTAAGTAGGGTAAATGCACTTTCTAAATATGGAGTCCATAGTTTTGGACCAATCAGAGTGTATTGTTCACAAACTCTGTCAATGAACAAATTCATTTTCTCTCAAGCTTTCTAATACTTTTGATTAAATCACTCCATGTTTACTAGCCCAAAAAAAAAAATACTCCATGTTTATGATTTTCCGAATCTGGTAATCAGGAGAAGAAAGTGATGCAAAATCTCCGCAGTTATGATGTTCCACTGCATAGATATGTTGCCATGATGGATCTTCAGGAGAGAAATGAACGGCTATTTTTCAAGCTTCTCATTGATAATGTTGAAGAACTGCTCCCAATTGTGTACACCCCAGTAGTTGGTGAGGCTTGCCAGAAATACGGGAACGTTTTCAGGCGTCCTCAGGGTCTTTTCATCAGTTTGAAAGAGAAGTATGACCATCCGATACCTATTCAATTCTATACTCTTTTAGGAAAAAGTCTAGGATAACAGAAACCGATTACAGAACCGGACACAACCCTCTCATGTGAAAGGCTTGTATTCGGTTCTGTGATTGGTTTCTGTGCAAGTAAAAGAACTGCTCTGTTAATGTAAGTTAGATCAAATGTGTTATCTTTTCCATTTTTTCCCCTCCCTTCTCCTGCTTAGGCATGTTTTGGGCTGGGCATCCTTTGTTTTTATTTGAGTAGAACTCACAAAGGTAGTGACTATTGGAGTTTGCAGAGGGAGGATTCTTGAAGTGCTGAAAAACTGGCCCGAGAAAAATATTCAAGTAATCGTTGTAACTGATGGTGAGAGAATTTTAGGACTTGGGGATCTCGGATGCCAGGTAAATATGCCCCATCCCATTTGCTTAAATATTCGTGATCAATCTTTGAATGATGAGTTTGACAAACTTCTCTCTCTCTCTCTCTCTCTCTCTCTCTCTCTCTCTCTGATTGATTGAAACATTTGAATGTTGCAGGGAATGGGGATCCCTGTTGGTAAACTCTCTCTCTATACAGCACTTGGAGGAGTCCGTCCTTCAGCAGTAAGTGCTACTTAAAAATTTCGTTTTTTTGTTTGATTAATCTTCAGTAATAGTTTTAGTTTGTCCTGTTATAGTTTAATGATTAGTGAATTCTTCGGATTTGGCTCAAATACTGCGAATAACTCCGAATGAACTTTCTATATGTGTATCAAATAATCAGGAATGATAGAATATGATTCATTTTGATTATCAAGACACAGTTTTCTTCATGGTATTTTGAGTGTAGATATTAACCATATGAATATTCGTCGTATGCAGTGCTTGCCTATAACCCTTGATGTTGGCACGAACAATCAGAAGTTGCTGGACAATGAGTTCTATATTGGGCTCAGGCAAAAGAGAGCAAGAGGGCAGGTTTAACAATTATCTTTTCTTTTCTTCCCCCTTTCCTTTTTAAGCAATGTTACGTCTTATGTCTGTAGATTTTGTAATTTTCTGTCACATTGAGTTGGGTTTCATTATTGAAATTTAGGAATATTACGATTTTCTGCATGAGTTCATGTGTGCAGTTAAGCAGAACTATGGGGAAAAAATCCTCGTACAGGTCAGTTTTCAGTACCGTCATATTTGAGTTTTGCTTATGTGCTTTATAATTCTTCTAATATTTTTAACCGTAATATTCAGTTTGAAGATTTTGCAAACCACAGTGCATTTGAGCTTCTGGCAAAATATCGCACAACCCATCTGGTCTTTAATGATGACATACAGGTAGCATAGTGAGAGGTTTCGACACCTGGAAATTGTGTTTATTTTGTGAGAGATTTTATAACTTTGCTCGATTTCCTTCATTGCAGGGTACAGCAGTGGTGGTGCTAGCAGGGGTTGTTTCAGCTCTGAAATTAGTTGGTGGAACCTTAGCTGACCATACATTCTTGTTCTTGGGTGCTGGAGAGGTAAACTTCTTGTATCCTTAGCCTCAAGAGACGTAAACTGATGTCTTTGTTGATTAGGATGAAAGTAGTGTAAAATAAGGGTAAGAGAAGAAAATGAAAACTTTTCTGAGTTTGTTTAGCATGAAGTGCGGGAAACTACAAGTTACTTTCCTGTACAACACATATTAGCATGGTAATTAAATTTTAAATTTCTTGCAAAACCACAAAAAAACACAAGAAACATTGAATTTATCCATATAATTAATTGTAGAAATTTAATGTATAGAGAAAATAGAGAATTGTATATATTGATGTATTATTGATTGATTGATATCAATATATATTTTTGTATTTTTACAATGGAGAGAATGAACTCTCTTTTATAGAGAGAATGGGTACAATGGAGTAATCAAATTAATGGAGCACTAAACTAAATGGAGCACTAAACTAAATTAATGGAGCATTAACCTAAATGGAGCACTTGCTTGTGAAGTTGGTGGAGTTTGTGGTAGGTGAAGTTGGTGGAGTTGGTGGAGTTTTTACATTTACATTCAACAGCCTCCCTCAAACTCAAGGGGGTTAGGAACTAACCAACTTGAGTTTGGAGAGAGTAACAAAACAGGAAAAGTAATCTGACAAATAAAATAAAAGTAGATAGGAGACACGACCATAAAAGTAGATAGGAGACACTGTATGGTCGTGTCAGACCGTTGTAGAAGACTGTATGGTTATGGCAGACCGATGTAGAAGACAGTTTATGGGGTCATGTCGGACCGTTGTAGAAGATAGTTTATGGGGTCATATCGGACCGATGTAGAAAACAGTTTACGGGGTCATGTCGGACCGTTGTAGAAAACAGTTTACGGGGTCATGTCGGACCGTTGTAGAAAACAGTTTACGGGGTCATGTCGGACCGTTATAGAAGACACTATATGGCTGTGTCGAACTGTTGTAGCTGAGAACCGAAATCAATGTCGGAACAGTTTACCGAGTCTTGTCGGACCCACATAGGAGCTAACCGGAATCAATGTCGGGACAGTTTACAGAGTCTTGTCGGACCCATATAGAAGCTAACCGGAATCAAAGTCGGGACAGTTTACCGAGTCTTGTCGGACCCATATAGGAGCTAACCGGAATCAATGTCGGGACAGTTTACCGAGTCTTGTCGGACCCTTAAAAATCGCACCCTCAAAAGGCGTGCCCAATCTTATCAAAAGGCGTGCCATCAAAAGGCGAGCCATCAAAAGGTGCGCCATCAAAAGATGTGCCCGACAGCCATCAAAAGGCGCGCCGATTTGTCGTCTGGCGTTGGGAGGCGCATGATACGCGTGTCTGCCTTGCCTATTTAAACCAAGGCGAGGTAGCTGCTGATGCAGAACAAACCAGCTGAAAACTCTTCGTTCTCTCTGTAACACTTCTGAGAGAGATACTCTGTAACACGCTGTTGCTCTGAAAATGGCTTCTTCTTCCCGCCCCGTTACCCAGAACATAGCCTCTTCGTCTCGTGGTCTTACTCTCTTTCCCGACCTCAACGAGGCCACAACTCAGAATATAGCCCTTGAACCTCAACCAAGCCCCCTTGGTTTTGCGCCTTTGAACTTTCCGATGCTGTCTGTGGAGCAAAGAATGGCTGCACAATCGGATATTGAGGCGAATTATTACACATTGAAGTCATGTGTTGAGACAATGACGGCGGTCAACAACCTGTTGCACCGGCTTCAGAGTAGAACAAATGAGGTGCAGCAGGTAAAAGCCCAACTGGCTCTGCTCCAGAGCATGTATACGGATGCCCGAGCAGAGATATGTATGCTGAAGGCAGAAAATAAGGAACTGAAGCGGAAGACCACCGTGATGCTCAGATTTGGAGGGCCGCCATATGTGACGGTTGAGGAGCAACGGGAAGTGAACGTGCTTGGCGGCGTGGGAAACACGGAGGCAGCACCGGCAAGGGTCGCCCAAGACAAAGGCAAAAAGAAGAGAACAGCTGAAGAGGCGAAAAAATAAAGCCGGTTTTTGTTGTGGTGGTTGTGGGTTGTGGTTGATTTGTTTTTGTGATTTTTTATTTTTATTTATTTTTTATTTTTATTTATTTATTTATTTTTTTTGAATGAAATGAAATAAAGAGTTGAAAAATCATAAGATGGTTGGAATCTGTGGGTTGATAATAAAAAAATTATGTGATGATGAAAAAGGAAAAAATTTAAAATAAAATAAAAACATAGATATAGATATTAAAATAAAAGAAAGGTGAGTGGGATGCCCTTTGCAGGGTGAGGATATGTTTGTATGTTATTTTAATAGGAAAACAAAAAAGAAAGGAAAAGAGAGGGACAAAAAATTTGGATGGGCGGTGGTGGTGTATCACAAAAGGTTAAAAAAAAAGTAAGAATAATAATAATAAAAGAAGGTTGGGTGGAGAGAGCTGGTCCTGTGGTACTGTCCACGATGCATCTGGCACCTGATCCAAGCACTCATCGTCATCAAGCTCTACTTCTCCAGCTCTTAACATTGGCGAGTAGTCAGAGTCTCCAAGCTTACCACTATCGGCCTTGGAAGAGCTGTTATCCATGTAGCCATAGTTCTGATTGAAGTCAGCTAGTCCAAGATATTCATCAAACTGCCACTGTGGAATACTTCCAGCTGTGGATCCTCCAGCCAATGGCAACTTACTTGGTCGAAAATCCCCAACCCCAGCAACTTGGACAGGTGATTCTTTGTTATACTGACCAGTCAACAGCATTGGGGTACCCTTTCTAGACACAGAACGAGATTCTGTTTCTGAGATTTTCTCACTAGATTGTGCCTTCCCTGAGGAAGCAGACACACCAAGTTCAATGGGTTCGAGCCCTACTTTCACTCCTGTAAGTAGAAATCTCCGATGACCAGACACAAAGGTATTTGCTGTGTGTATGGCAACATCACATTTCCGACACAGTAATGCTCTATCCTCGAGACAAAAGAAATAGCCAACTGTCTCCTGACAGATGTCGCATTTGGGCATGGGAGAGGAAGAAGCAGAGAGAAAAACCCTCTGGTGCTTGCTAGCGAGCTTGTTGGCAGCGTGAACCTTCTCATCGCAAGACCAACACAGAGCCGCCTCATCTACGCAACACAACACGTTCGCTTCTGCAACCTCACAAACATTGCACTGAATCTTCATCGTCCTCTATAAATCGGAGGAGGTGAGAGAGAATTGGAGGAAACCCTGCAGTCGACTCGTCCCAGCCAACCTTGACAGATCGCCAATAGTTTTTGGTTGATTCACTGGATATGGTGGTCAGGGAACCAACCCTGAACAGTCTTTCAGGTTCCAATGATAGCAAAACGTGGAGTAGGGAGAGAAAGTGTGAGAGAGGTCTTGCTGGAGTAGATGGAGGTCTCAAATTGATTGAGGTCCGGCGGGCGGTCAAGGCAAGGTTTCCGCCCGCCGGAAGGCAAAGAATACTAAGAGCTTAACCTATGGCTCTGATACCATGTAGAAATTTAATGTATAGAGAAAATAGAGAATTGTATATATTGATGTATTATTGATTGATTGATATCAATATATATTTTTGTATTTTTACAATAGAGAGAATGAACTCTCTTTTATAGAGAGAATGGGTACAATGGAGTAATCAAATTAATGGAGCACTAAACTAAATGGAGCACTAAACTAAATTAATGGAGCATTAACCTAAATGGAGCACTTGCTTGTGGAGTTGGTGGAGTTTGTGGTAGGTGAAGTTGGTGGAGTTGGTGGAGTTTTTACATTTACATTCAACATTAATATTTCAAATTTCTCACTTTTTCTAGCAAATTTTCCATCCTAATCAAATGCTTGTAAAAAGATATAGTTTCATTTCTATTTCTTTTCGTTTTCTTTCACTTCACTTTCTATGACTTTCACTTTCTATCATTTTCGTCTCTTTACTCAGTTTATATTACGTACTTTGTCACCTCTTTACCTGAGGGTTTACCTAGTTTAGACTTCATAGTCTGCAATATCTCTAAATCCACCATTTTCCTGCCTAGTATGAAGCATTTCTTATCATTTTTCATGATCATTTTCAGAGAGAAACGATACTATACATGCTTTTCTTTCCCCTAATTTGTCATTTTATTAACTAGTCTTCACAAATTGGACACCTGTTTTCTCTCTGTCGAGAAACTACATGTATTGACGTTTATGGACACATATACACACACAAGTATGTGTGTGTGTGAACAATGAATATGTGTTTCTGTTTATGTATTCATTATTTGTGACGCTATATCTAACTTTTCTCCCTTGGCAACTGAAGGCTGGAACTGGTATAGCGGAGCTCATAGCTCTCGAGATATCGAAAAAGGTATTTGCAGACTACACTATCTATCATCTCTTATTTTCTCAGCTAAGATTTCTGATCAAACTCTCAGACTGACCATCATTTTGGCAGACAAACACTCCAGTAGAGGAGACACGCAAAAAGATTTGGCTAGTGGATTCGAAGGTAATACGAGTCTAATCTGAAATTCCTGCTAGCCAAACAACATTGTTAGTCTTTTGTTGCATCTGTCTGTGTTCTTTCTCTAGCTTTTTTTTCCCCAATTGGAATGTGTGCAAATTTTCTTTCAGGGACTGGTAGTCAGCTCTCGTGTGGAGTCCCTTCAACACTTCAAGCAACCTTGGGCTCATGACCATGAACCTGTTAAGGAACTCTTAGATGCTGTAAAGGTGAGAAAATGTTGTCTTAAAAATTTCAGTGAAGATTTTTTCCTGTTAGCTCACTCTATTTTCTGCATCTCAGGCAATCAAGCCGACAGTGTTGATAGGAACATCTGGAGTTGGGAAAACATTTACAAAGGAGGTCATCGAGGCCATGGCATCCTTCAACAAGGTCCTCTCTCTCTCTTTCTCTCTCTCACAAATATATGCATTGATGCACACCTAGCCATGTATAAGTATGTGTTATCTAATGAGAAGATTCTGACATTGATGTGGATGAATTGCATGTAGAAACCTATTATTCTTGCTCTCTCCAACCCAACATCACAGTCTGAGTGCACAGCTGAAGAAGCTTATACATGGAGCGAGGTAAGATGACATACAACCTCGGCTCATTTATTATTTATTTAAATAATATGATAAATATTTTATTTATATATTAAATAATATAAAATGTGTTATATATGCATATTTAATATATAATTATATATGATAAGCTGACTGAGCTTGATTATGGAGCCGAACTGTTTCTTCATTATCGAGCTTCAAGTTGAGCTTGAGCATAATTAGTATAAATGAGTCAAGCTGAGCCAAGCTGAGCTTGAGCTAGACTAATTTTCGAGTTCAATAAACAAATGAGACGAGCTCAAGCCTTGCAAAGCATGATTGGGCTCGGCTCATTTGCAGCCCTAGTATACGAGTGCAATTGGTTGAATTGAGGTTTCGATGTGTCATACCCCATAAATCTTGAGCACCGTGGTTAAGATGAACTAAAAGAAACTTTCTTTCTGCTGCTCCATTATCTAAATCTGCAGGGTCGTGCAATTTTTGCTAGTGGAAGCCCATTTGACCCCGTTGAATATAATGGAAAAGTTTTTGTGCCCGGGCAGGTCCTAACTTGTCCCTGGAAATCTATTATTGTTATTTTGAATCATGGCTCTGTCCTTATATCTATTGGAGGCTCATTTCTACATGTGTCGTGCAGTCAAACAATGCATACATTTTCCCTGGATTGGGTTTGGGCTTGATCATGTCCGGTACAATTCGCGTGCACGATGATATGCTTTTAGCAGCCTGTAAGTAGAAAAAATGATTTACAAAGCTATCTATTGAGTTGCATATGATATGACAAGTAAAACATCCTCACACATGGTTGTTAAGTCTTGAAATTCACAATTCAATTTATACTATTCAACAACAATATCCACACATAAAAACCATCAACTCTAGGAAATCTTAGGTATTGGAAAGTTGAGAAGCTCATGGTTGAAACAGGCGTTGGCAAAGAATACCAATTACTACTGACGAAGAACAAACAGCGTGCATAATTTGACACAAAAACACAGAATTTGATTTTTTTTTTTTTTCAAGTTTTTGGGCATGGTTGGGTGCAATTTACTCTGAACGGTTTACGGTTCAAGGTTTTGGAGTTTAACTACTTTTTAACCGTTTTACCTTCTTGAAACAGCGGAAGCTTTGGCAGCTCAAGTGACCGAGGAGAACTATGAAAAGGGACTAATCTTCCCACCCTTCACCAGTATCAGAAGTATATCAGCTCAGATTGCTGCTAATGTAGCAGCCAAGTCATATGAACTAGGTTAGTACCTCTCTTAATGACTCAGTAACAGTAGAAAGAATATTTTAAACACTCCACGAACGGCCAAAAAAAGCCAAGAAAGTTTTTAAAAAATGGCTTTTTAGTTGTTGCCAATGGCATGGAAAAAAACTCTCCGGTAATATTTATCGACTACATATGATTTTGTTTTTTATTTCTAGGTCTGGCTTCTCATCTCCCTCGCCCCAGGGATCTCATCAAGTTTGCAGAGAGTTGCATGTACAGCCCAATCTACCGCAACTACCTCTGAGTTAGGGCATATGCACCGTGCTGTTCTTTAATCTGTCGTTGGCTTGTAGCTTTCTCCGATGGTAAAGTAGATGTTTGTTTGCCGCCCGTGTGGCCATTCTTTCCACTTGTCTTTCTCACTGCCAAATAGTATCAATTGTAGTAGATTAGGGGATGCTGGTCTTGATATCAGGTCTCATGATGATTGTATTCATTTTTTATAGATCAAATTATAAGACGTTGTCATTGTTATAATGTCTTACATTCATATTTATGGAAGAAATTTATTTGTTGTTGCTGTCCAATACGTGTATGCTTTACACCTAGTTTCAGTCAGGGTTGTTGGCAAAACAGACTGCAGCTAAATCATAGCTGTAGAAAATTTAGAACTAACAAAAACTCACTCACTCACTCCATCTCATTTCTTTCCAAATTTGTCCAATTTTGAAAATTTTCAAAAACATATAATAATAATTTAAAAGTGGATTTTTTTAGAATAATCACTTCTTATTTTATGTTTATATTATACTCTAGCTAATCAAACATAATACAAATGTTTTTTACAATATATGTATATATATCATCCAATAATGTCAAAAAATCTATAACGGTTATCAAACAAGGTTTATGAGAACTCTCCATTTTATGATTAGGAAGTAGTGACTCTTTTGCTGATGCGTAAGAAAGTAAATTAAATCTCTACAAACAAATCAATTTTTTTTGTTTGCATTAAAAACAAAACACTCCATTTATTTCAGCATAAAATTTTTATGCTAAATATATTTCACATTTTCCTATATTCAGGGGTGATTTGGATATGACTTATTTAATAATTTATTGACTTATTACAAAAATACGTGAAAAAAAAATAAAGAAATGATATTATAACTTATAACAAATAATAAATCAGTTAATAAACAGCTTATTTAGGTGATACCCAAACCAAACCACCCCTCAGTACAATGGAAAACAAAGAGTCAACAAAAAATTAATAGAAATAAAAATAAAAAATTCCATGATCAATCAAGTCCAAAACCAAGTTTATTTGGACGAAAAAGCATTTCACCATTAAAATGTGAAAAAGGAAAAAAAAATTCAGACAACTGTTACCAACACTAACGACACCACCACCTCCACCATTCTCCCACACGTCGCCACCACTGCTTCCCCCCCACCACCACCACTGCTTCAGGTCAAACAGTAAGTACACACAACCATTGAATCAAACAAATTAGTAGCCAGGAAACAGCCTAACCGTGAAGGATCGGCTTCTGAACAGAATATATGCCTGAACAAAGCCACAAGTTCAACTACTACTCCACATAAGCTAAGAAAATGAATGATGCTGGAAAAAATGAAAATCCCACACTCAAGTTTTAAGCCAAAAATAGCTTCTGATTATATTAACAAATCCCAAAACTTCCATCACGTCTACTTCTCTAACATGTGATCTACACCTCTCGACAGATGAAAATGTTTTTAATGAGAAATTGGTTATTACAATAAATGCAACTAGACATACACAGATCAACCTCACCAGAATAGGCAACTGACAGAGAATTGAGAAGGCATTTGAAAATTAAAAAGCTGTCATCAGCGCATGTCATCAGCAACTTGGGAACATCGAATGCCCCAAAATGATCTGGGTTTCAATTTCTTATTCGTAGCTGTAAAAAGCCACCCCATTTGGTCCTCACAAGTGCCACAGTCCGCAATTGTCCATGCATACCTGCAAAACATGTTTTTTTTTTTAAGTAACTTGACACTTCATAATAACCAAGACACCAGAGCATTACACCACAAAGTTCCCCAAATATCTTTTTTTCAGCAATAATCAGCTAAGAATGAAAGAATAGAAGCAAAATCAAATGGAGAATAATAATCTTAATATCTCTCACAAATGCTGATCAAATTCTAAATAGTCTCTGAAGTCCTTGACCATAATTTGTCATCAGCCACTTGTATCCCAATTGTATCACAAATATCTGAATAGTTGCAATTTACTCGGGGATATTGGAAGCAATAACTAATAATTGGGCATATGCCCAAGAGTACTTGATGCAACATCTATTGCATGTTTAAACAAGTACAATAGGCTGTGGAAGCCCAACACAAAGTCTAAGGGTCCTATGTTCGTCAAGAAGCCTTTTTGGTCCAAAGAGAAGTGTCCATGATAGTGTTTAGTAGTTAAGGGTATTATAGTAACTTCAGTTTTGCTGGACATGAGTTGTAGGGTTACCTATGGGTTTTATTTTGGATCAAGTTATTAAATGGGTCATTATATATGCGTTTTATTATATCTAGAATAATCTTAGTGATCAAAAGCTCAAGTTTCCTATTTTGATATTGAAGCAGAATAGAAGTCATTAAAGTTTCCTATTATGATTGAAGTAGAATTGGAAGTCATAGTTGGTATAAAATATTAGTAATTGCTAAATATTTTTAGTTTCTAAATTTGAGTAAAGTCCTTATAAAGTTATGAGAGTCTTTAGCCTATAAATATGTGTAATCTCAACGATTCAAGGGAGAAAGTTAATATTATGAAAATTTGAGATTGTTTTTGTGTAATTGGCCTCCCTTGTGAAGGTGAAGCACCTCTTTCTCTTCTTCTTCTTCTTCTTCTTCTATTAAGCAAGGTTACTGTTCATGTCACTGTTCACAGTGCTTAGAACAGCCACCTAACAACCCCTAGACACTTGTGTTTTCATTCCCGAAACACTACCTTTTTACAAACCCTTAAGCTCCTATTTTTAAATATTTTTGCAGCTATAAACTCCCACCAAATCTAGCCCTATAAGTCTATTGTTGCTGCTGCTAGTATACTTAGCTCGAGCTCACTACTTGTAGGAAAGTAATCCCTACTCCTCGCACATCAGTTTGGTATCAAAGCTTCAAAATCCTACTTTTATGCTCCACAGTTTTCGGTTTTTTTTGACAAAGTTGTTTTATTGAATACCATAGTGACAAACGCTGAATTGAATTCCAAGTTCGAAGCCTCCTCAAAAGATTATGAGGCTACCAAGGAAAATGTTGCAATGTTGAAGAGTGACGTTGCAATGTTATAGAGTGCCGTACCATCACTACAACTTTGGAGGAGATGAAAGTATTAATGGAGAGGTTGTCAACTGCTACCTTGGGCAAAAGACCTATTGTAGAAAGCACGGGTCAAGAATTTGGTGCCTCAAACATCTATGTTTCTTCATCCCCTAATCATCAACGAAGTTTTGAATAAATTCCTCCACAACCAGCACCAGCCCGCTTGCAAGAAAATCCTAGATTAGTGGATGTTGATAGAAGTGCTAAGCTTGAAGTTGGAGATTTTCATGGAGACAACAACCCGGAATTATTTCTTGATTGGTTGCATAGCCTAGAGAGTTTCTTTAGGTGGTATCGTTTGACGGATGAAAGAAAACTCTTCTTTGCATAGGCTAAATTGAAGGGGATAGCATAAGTTTGATGGGCAAAATACCAACAAACGCATTATGCTACCATTCGATCATGGGAAGATATGAAGATTGCAATGACTCAATACTTTGTACCAATAAGCTAGAAACGTGTCCACCTACAATTCACGCAATTGGTGCAAGGAAGTATGTCTGTCAAGGAATACACCGGAAAATTCTATAATTTGACTACAAGATCGGAATTTCCATAGAACGAAGATGTGATGATTTCGATGTATTGACAAGGGTTAAACTCACAAATCTCTTGTGGGCTAGCTGCTAGTCGACTTTATGCCATGACAGACGCAGTTCAAGTAGCTTACCGGATGGAAGAAGAATTAAAAAAGAAGACCTCCATGAGAGCTTCAACAAAAAATTTTACTCAGAGTGAAAGGACTTTCGTTGATGCAAGTCGAAGCAAGTCTATTGACAAGCCGCAAGGAAGTTCTTATGTTTCCAACAAGCCACCATGTCCTAGTGCTTCATCTTCGTCTCAGGCAAGTAGTAATTCTAATTCTAAAAAAAAATGTTTCACTTGTCATGGTTATGGTCATCTATCTTTCCAATGTCCCACAAAGTCAGTTGCTATGGTTGAAAGGGAAATTCCAAAAGAGGCAAAGGAGTCTAATAAGTCACCACTTGAAGAAGAGGTATGTGATCCACTTGATGCTAATTACGAGACAAGTTTTCATGATTTAGATGACTTGATGAGCATTATCCGTCCTCTTATGGTAACTACTAAACAAGTTTCCAAGAGTGATGAAGATCTTTATCATAGAGGGAAAAATATTCAAATAAGAGTCAATTGCGAAGGGCAAATCTGTTCATTGGTGATTGATACGTGGAGTTGTAATGATGTGGTATCCGAAGACACTGTTAAGAAGTTAGGGTTAATGATTGAGCCACATCCAAAGCCATATCATGTGGCTTGGATTACTAACACAAAGTTAAAGGTTGACAAGCAATGTCCAGTCACATTCACCATTAGGAACCTTAAGGAGACAATCATGTGATGTTTTGCCATTCAAGCTTTGTCACATACTTTTGGGTAGAACATGGATATGGAATTGTGATGCGCATCATGCCGAACGTGCCAACACCTACTCCTTTGTTGATAGAAAAAGAAGTATACTCTTACTTGTGCTACAAATGAGCAAACATTAAAGTTGAAGAAGAGTTCTTTCCTGATTCAACAAATTTCTCCATGTGATGGCAATCTTAGACACGTTCCTAACTCGTCGGAATCGAGTTCTTTTCAGAGGGGGAGAATTGATGCAACATCTATTGCATGGTTAAACAAGTACAATAGGCTGTGGAAGCCCAACACAAAGTCTAAGGGTCCTATGTTCATCAAGAAACCTTTTTGGTCCAAAGAGAAGTGTCCATGGTAGTGTTTAGTAGTTAAGGGTATTATGGTAACTTCAGTTTTGCTAGACATGGGTTGTAAGGTTACCTATAGGTTTTATTTTGGTCAAGTTATTAAATGAGTCCTTGTATATGTGTTTTATTATATCTAGAATAATCTTAGTGGTTCAAAGTCTAAATTTCCTATTTTGATATTGAAGTAAAATTAGAAGTCATTAAAGTTTCCTATTATGATTGAAGTAGAATTGGAAATCATAGTTGGTATATAATATTAGTAGTTGTTAAATATTTTTAATTTATAAATTTGAGTAATAGTCATTATAAAATTAGGAGAGTCTTTAGCCTACAAATATATATGTAATCTCAATGATTCAAGGGAGAATAGTTAATATTATGAAAATTTGAGATTGTGTTTGTGTGATTAGCCTATCCCTGGTGAGGGTGAAGCACCTCTTTCTCTTGTTCTTCTTCTTCTTCTTCTTCTTCTTATTCTTCAGCAAAGTTACTGTTCACTTACTGTTCACAGTGCTTAGAACAGCCACCCAATAGTCCCTAGATACTAGTGTTTTTATTCACAAAACACTACCCTTTTACAAACCCTTGAACTCCTATTTTTTAAACACTTTTGCAGCTACAAACTCCCACCAAATCCAGCCCTATAAATCTATCGTTACTGCTGCCAGTATACTTAACTCAGGCTCACTACTTGTAGGAAAGTAATCCCTACTCGTCCTACATCAATACTTGATAGTTAAAGAATGATGATTTAAAGTTTCCAAATAATATGTGCTCAGGAGGCATGGAGCATCTACAAAACCTCAAACTAAAAAATAACACAAACAACACACATTCAGATCAGCATTATATGAACAGTTCAAGATTGATCTAGCCTAACCAAAGGCGGTCTAAAAGGTCTCACAAGCACCGAATCAGTCCACTATTATTTGAGATCACATTTGAAATAGAAACTGAGGTAACTTGACAAATCCAGCCGTGCCCTTATTTCTTACATGCACTAACAGGTAATGCAGAACTTTAAATGTTCTGTAAAGCAACAGGGGAGTTAATTGAAATCAATGTAAAATACAACTCACTGATACAAATTCTACTTGTCCTCTGAATTACCCCATAGTGCAGTTTCATTCTCCAAATATAAATGCCCGACTAAAAGCCTTAAAGCATCCAGAAACTAGAAGTAGGCTACCAGAAATGATCCCAATTATTTTTTAAGAATAATTACTTTTACATATATAAAATAAATAAATAAATCAAAAAAAAAAACTAAAATTTTTAAGAGAAGGCAAAATAAATAAAACCTGCCTAGGTTTTTGGCATACTTTTTTCAACCTTAAATAAATATGGTAAAAAGTAGCATGAGTTATTCTCAAGAGTAAGTTCAGGGAAAAAATAGAGGTTAGTTAGATCCATACCCAGGGAACCAGCTGTATTCTTTAACTGGACCTCCACGGAGCAACAAGCTATTTGCTTCATACAGCGTAATTATTTCATGGACATAGCCTTGTGGATTCACATAAGCACCCAGAGGACCTTCACTAGACATCACCAACATATCACTTCGCTTCCCAATCACAGTCTACATGAGGGGAAAAAAGAAAAAGAAAAAAAATTAAAGAAATAAACAGCTGGGGAAAACATACATAAAGAAAGCAAGCTTTTATGTTACAAAACCTTGTATTACCTGACAATTTTTACACCGAACACGATCAAAACTCTCAAGTAACTCAATTTCCCGGCGTAGTCTATAAGAAATTCCATCAATTTCCAGAAGCTCCTGCCTCATGGATTCAGACACAGGAATTTTACTGGCAATATAAAATGAGAGAAGATCCGGTTTCTTCACAAATCCATCCATGCTTGGCGACCCAACAATCTGCTTCCACTTATCTGCAATATTTAGATAGAGAAACATTACTGATATCTGACAGAAAAAATAAAATAAAATAAAATACCATGAACATCCACACTAAATTAATGAACAAAACTGCAAAGAAGAAGAAATAATTTTCTCCAATATACAAATTCTAGTCATCCCAGTTTCCCCTTGACCTAACTAAGAAATTATATGAAAGGTTATGAAAAGAGCTTCACTAATAACCAGGAATTATACAAATATATAGGATTTTAACAAGCACGGACACTTCTAAGAAAGTGACATATCCGTGTAGTGTCTATGTTGGACACCGACACTCTTTGGACACTTCCCCGGCACCTGTCCGACACTCTTCGAAACATGTCCTATTTTTTAATTTTTTTTACAGACTCGGACACTTGGAGAACACACATGTCTATCGCTTAAACACACGTGTCTATCAATTAGACATAGGTGAAACCAATTATAAGTTTGAACAAAACAACTTAAGATACAAAAATAAAACAAAATCATATAAATTTATAGGAATTAGTATCATATTGCATTTTTTATTATCTTTGAATGATATATTCACATATATATATAACATATAATACATATATAAAATTATATATTTCATATGTGTCCCCTACGTGTCGTGTCCTGTATTTTTTTAAAATTGGCGTGTTGGCACGTCTGTGTCCGTGCTTCTTAGGGAGTTTTCAAGGGCTCGTCTCCATTATTGAAGTCCCCAAGGATCAATGTCTTGAAACTATGTTTTAACACTAATGTTTCAAAGGTCTATAGAATGGCCAAAGGTGAAGTATTGGAGCATCTTGTAATTTGGAATTCTATATATGAGATACAAGAAATTAGAAGTAAATCAAGATGTACAAAATGTGTTAGAATGTATTAGGAATGGTAGGGTATATTAGGAATATTTCCTATTTCATCTTTATATATATTTGGTATCTTTATTTTTGCCTTAGAGAGCTCCTGCATTTTGGCTAATGATCTAATATAAAAGGGGATGAGATAGGACTCATACCTCTAACTTTTCTCTTCTCAAAACTAACATGGTATTAGAGCCTCTCTAAAAATAAAAGAAAAAAAAAACCCTAGCCACAACAGCACCGCCACCCTAGCCACAGCCCCCCTTCGAGCTTCGCCAGCACCAGCGATCTTTCCTAGAGCTCCGACAGTCCTAGTCGAAGCCACCTAGGGCTCTGTCAGGCACAGTCGGCTTGTCGGAGCCTTCTTTCTCCAGCCCAAGTCTGTCGGCAAGCTTGGCGACCCAAGGTATACACTGACCTACCTCGTTCATCTTCATCTCTTGGTCCTCGTATATCTCTCTCTGTCTTCATCATACATCGTGATGTAAATCTTTCGTCTTAATCTCTCTTCTTCTTCTTAATCTCTCTGTCTGTCTTTGATTATCTGTTTGTCTTCGTAAACAACAACAAAAACAAAAAACAAAAAACAAAAAACAAAAAAAATGTTCGCTTAAATTCATTGTTTAAATTCATTAGTATATTCTCCCATCTTCTGGGTTTGTGATTCACCCAAGGTTTGTTTGTGAGGGTTTTGTCGCAAAGTCTTCATGGCCGAATTGACTAGTGAGTCAACCACTTCGCTGCCTGCTACACAGGGCGCGAGTCCTATTTTGACTACTCCTATGACCGATTCTCTCCATCCTGGCCAGAAAATCACCACCTCTCTCTTTAATGGTCAGAACTATCTAGCATGGTCGCAGAGTTTGACTATATTTTTGAAGAGCAAAGCGAAGATAGGATATGTTGATGGTCGAGTTCAGACTCCCAGTATTACCGATGCAGGGTATGATCAGTAAGAGATTACTAATTCTCTTATCATGGGCTGGTTGATACACTCCATGGTTCCAGAGATTGGTGAGGGACACTTGTCTATGGACACAACACAGGATATTTGGGAGGCTGTGGCCGCTACGTATTCCCACAAAGGCAATTTCTCACAGACTTTTGAGTTGCGATGCTCCATTGACTGATCAGTTCAGGGTGAGATGACTATTCTCCAGTATTTTACTTTCCTTAGTAATGGGTGGAAGAGACTCGATCATCTTCAGGACTGCAAGCCTGTCTGTCCCACAGATTCTGCTGGTTACCGAAAATTTGTTAAACAAGTGCAGGTCTTCAAGTTCTTGGAAGGTTTGAATGTAGAGTCTGATCCTGTTCGGAGTCGTGTGCTTCATATGGATGCGCTTCCTTCTCTCCAAGAAACGTTTGTTTATGTGCAGAATGAGGAGAGTCGGCGTTCTGCTATGCTTCCAACTGCCTCTTCTGATCGGTCTGCCCTGATTTCTGCCCCCACTCGAGATGGGGATCGTGGTTCCCGTCCTCCTTCTGCGAAGGATACCCTCTTCTGTAATTTTTGTCGTCACCCCTACCACACTCGTGAGACTTGTTGGAAGTTACATGGGCAGCCATTTTGGGGTCATGGCGACCGTTCTAGTTCTCGAGAGGGTCCTCCGGTCAGTCTCGAGGCCGAGGGCCCAATGCCCGAGCCCATCATTCTAATACAATTGAGCCACAGTCCACCACTCCAGTTGATCCATCTACTGATATCTCTAGGTTTTCTACTTCTGAGTTTGAGGGTTGCTCTTCGCTACTTGCTAGATTGTCGGACATCTATTTCCTCTTCAAGTAACATTAACCATTCAGGTAACTTAGCCTCTTCTACAAGTGTCTTCCTCTCTCATCAAGCATTGCCTTGGATTATTGATTCTGGTGCTTCTGACCACATGTCTGGGTCTTCTAATTTGTTATCTGCATATACCCCTTCTTCAGGACAAGATAAAGTTCATATTGCTAATAGTAGTATTTCTTCTATGTCTGGGAAAGGTTTAATTCATGCCACTGCTTCTCTTCCTTTATCTTTCATCCTACATGTTCCCAATTTTAATGTTAATCTTTTATTTTTGAGTCGAATTACTCAAGACTTAAATTCTAGTGTGATCTTTTTTTCCTGATCATTGTCTGTTTCAGGACCTTATCACGACGAAAATGATTGGCAATGGTAGAAACGCGAATAGTCTCTATATCTTGGATCAAACAGACAAGCTGGCTCATTCCTCCATTCAATTACCATTTACCAAGGAAGACCTATGGCTATGGCACCGTCATCTTGGGCATCCATCTTTTTTGTTACTTAAACATCTTTTTCCTTTAATTGTTTTAAAAAATAATGTTTCTAAGTTTCACTGTGAGTCATGTCAACTTGGAAAACAACACAGAACTTCTTTTGCTCCTTCTATTAATAAAAGTTTAGTCCCTTTATTGATTCATTCCGATGTATGGGGTCCCTCTCGTTTTATGTCTTTAAAGGGTCAAAGATGGTTTGTCACCTTTATTGATGATTGTTTTAGGACTACCTGCGTATATCTTATGAAAGACAAATATGAGGTTTTTTCTGTGCTTCGAAATTTTCATAAAATGATTTGCACTCAGTTTAGGGCGGTTGTCAAAATTCTGCGGTTTGCTAATGGCAGGGAATACATGACTCTGGCCTTGCCAGCTATTTTGCCACTTATGGTATTATTCACCAAACTTCTCGTACAAATACCCCTCAACAGAATGGTGTTGCCGAGCGTAAAAACCGCCATCTTCTTAATATTGCACGTTGTCTGTCCTTTGAAATGTGTGTTCCTCGATCCTATTAGGGGGAAGCTGTTCTCACTGCAGCCTTCCTCATCAATCGTTTGCCTACCCAAGTTCTCCACAAACACACTCCTCTTCAAGTTTTGTTAGGGTCCTCCTCTTCTGGTTTCTCCATTCCTCTCAAAACCTTTGGGTGTGTGTGCTTTGTTCATAACCATTCTCCTACCTGTGGTAAGTTAGATCCTAGGTCTCTTTGGTGTGTCTTCCTGGGTTACTCTGCCACCCAAAAGGGCTGCAAATGTTATCATCCACCCTCTCAAAAATGGTTTGTCTCTATGGATATGTCGTTCTTTGAGTCTCAGTCCTACTTCCTGTCCTCACCGGTGTCCCAGTCATCCTTTCAGGGGGAGCCTTGGTGTGAAGTGTTTCCTGTATCACTACCATCAGTGATTGAGCAGGATATTAAGGGTGACTCGGCTATTGAGACTGTTGAGTCTAAATCTGAATTCACAGTGAAAGATGGCAAAGTGTATGTCATGGACAAGAATAGAAAACAAGTTACTTGGGTACAAGAGACCAATGCGGATTCTCCACTACTATCTTCTCCTTTTGATGAGTGTCCAGAATCCTCTTCTGCTAATGAACCTCTAGGTAACTCTATTCTTTCTGATCTAGATGTTCCCATTGCTCATAGAAAGGGAGTTAGGTCTTGCACTCAACATCCTATTTCTCATTTTGTCTCCTATACTAATCTGTCTTCTTCCTATAAAACTTTCCTATCTAAAGTTTCTTCTGTGAGTCTTCCTTCTCATTTTCAAGATGCTCTTTCTACTCCTGAGTGGAAGCATGCCATGATGGAGGAGATGAGAGCTCTTGCAAAAAAATGGCACTTGGGAATTGGCTGAGTTACCTAGGGGCAAACGACCTGTTGAATGTAAGTAGGTGTACACTGTGAAGCACAAAACCAATGGTTCAATTGAACATTACAAGGCAAGATTGGTGGCCAAGGGCTTTACTCAGACTTATGAAGTAGACTACCAGGGGACATTTGCACCTGTTGCTAAGATGAACTCTGTCAGAGTCCTTCTCTCCCTTGCCTCTAATCTCGACTGGCTTCTCTATCAATTTGATGTGAAAAATGCTTTTCTCCATGGAAATCTGGAAGAAGAAGCGTACATGGACATTCCCCCAGGCTTGAGGACGTCAAAACCAAAGGCAAGGTGTGCCGATTACACAAGTCACTTTATGGTCTTAAGCAGTTTCCTAGGGCTTGGTTTGAGAGGTTTACTTAGGCCATGCTGAGATATGGTTTCAAACAAAGTCAAGTTGATCATACTTTGTTTGTGAAACACTCCTTATATGGTAAGACAATAGCTCTTATTGTCTATGTAGATGATATTGTACTCACAGGGGATGATGTTGAAGAGGTTCCTCGGTTAAAGGAGTATTTGGCTAATGAGTTTGAAATCAAAGGCTTAGCCAGCTTGAAGTACTTTCTAGGGATTGAGATTGCTCGGTCCAAAGATGGCATCTTCATATGTCAACGAAAGTATGTAATTGATTTGCTAAAAGAAACGGAAATGCTTGCAAGTAAAGCCTATGATACACCACTAGAGCCCGGATTAAAACTTGGTGAGGATCCAAACGGCAAGCCTGCAGACAGGGGGAGATACCAGAGACTAGTGGGTAAGCTGATCTACTTATCCCATTTGCGTCCTGACATTGCTATTGCAGTAAGTATGGTTAGTCAATTTATGCATGCTCCACGTGCAACTCACTTAGAGGCAGTTATGCGGATTCTGAAGTACTTGAAATATTTTCTAGGAAAAGGTCTCCATTTCTCAAAGCATGGTCATCTTAGTGTGGAGGCATATACAGATGCTGATTGGGCTGGATCAGTCACTGATAGAAGATCCACCTTTGGCTATTGTACCTTTGTCGAAGAAAATCTAGTTACTTAGAGAAGCAAGAAACAAAATGTTGTTGCGAGGTCTAATACAGAGGCCGAATTCAAAGCTATGGCTCAAGGTGTGTATAAGTTTTTATGGATTCGATTGTTCTTGCGGGATTTGGGGATTCATCAGACAGATTTTATGAGACTATACTGTGACAATAAGGCCGCCATCAATATAGCCCCACAATCCAGTTCAGCATGATAGAACCAAGCATGTGGAAATTGATCGGCATTTTATCAAGGAAAAGCCTACTAGTGGCACTATATATACGCCATTTGTGCGGTCTGGGGATCAACTGGCTGATGTTCTTACCAAAGGATTAGGGACTAAACCATTCTGTGACATTCTCAACAAGCTGGGCATGAGAGATATCTTCGCACCCGCTTGAGGGAGAGTGTTAGAATGTAAAAGGAATGGTAGGGTATATTAGGAATATTTACTATTTCATCTTTATGTATATTTGGTATATTTATTTCTGCCTTAGAGAGCTCCTTTATTTTGGCTAATGATCTAATATAAAAGGGGATGAGATAGGACTCATACCTCTAACTTTTCTCTTCTCAAAACTAACAAAATGTGCATTAAAAAATATAAAGAAGATCAAGAAAAGAAAAAAAAAACTATTGCATACAATGATGCTTCCATTAATATCTACGTTCACCAAGTAAATTAAACAAAATAACACAGCACAGAACTCGGCCATTGTATCATTCATAATCAATAGAAAAGAAAAGGACAAATACACAGAAACATTATCATTTCCAGATAAACACCAGATAAGACCATACACTGATGGCACTGTACAATGATTATGAATTGCATAATTTCACAGCTCGCTTTGTGGTCTGTAGTCTTTACAGACACTCAAAATAATTCTTGTATGTAGGAGAACCGGATATCAAAGATATAAACTTCTTTATAACATTTTTGCATCTTCTTTAACAACTAATTTTTCTACAATGAAGGTGGGCAATATACCCGCAGCTAGCAGCAGTATTTGACTCAATGCATGTAACTAAGTAGAAAACATAATCAGTTCTAATTAAGGCAAAATCACATCCAAACCCAGTAATCACCACAACAATAGCCCAGAAAGATTTATGCACTGGCAAAAGATTATTAATACGCAGAGAAAAGAAGAGAAAACAAAAATACCTGCTGCTTGCTGAGCAAGACAATATGAATCATACATACGATAAACCCAACAAGGCCAGAAAGCTCTTGGCCCTTCACGCAACCTGCTTACAGAATCCTTTTTCCACCCATATCCTTTATGAGATTGTCTTCCTGAAATCAACTTTTTCCCCATTGCCAGGCTATTATTTTCACTTCTTTTGCCACCTTCTGGATGCTCATTTAATTGAGATTTTTCCAACTGGAATTCTGACTCACATGCATATTTCTCATCATCACTACTAGTTGCCATGTCAACCATATCATAACCATAACAGGAAACAACTGCAGATTGATGCAATCTCCTCTCTGTCAGTGAAAGCTCACATTCAAAACTTTCCTCTGATATTCCATCTGAATCATTGTCTTCATCTCCACGTCCACGGCGGTTAGCATTTGAAGTTTTCAGAGGTGGTTCTCGTAAATTCCTCAAAGGTGCCAGTTGTCCTACGGCATCTCGTGGAGTCCTCAAGGGCAAATCTTCTTGGATGATTTGGACCTCTCCATACGGCTAAAAGGAAGAAAATCATACACAAAATCAGCATTTTACCATGCTAGTATAAAAAAAGACACAATTGCATAAACATATAAATTCAGCATTTAATTAAACTTACTGCCCCTTCCACATCAATCCACCGGCGTTTCAGACGAAAACGCTGTTGGCCACGGGTAACCACATTCAGTGAACCATCCTCTAACCGTCTGTATTGCCGAATCTAAAATTGAAAATGTAACTAGACAGTTAAGCCGTCAGAACTGAGGAGACCAAAAAAGGACAGCCCAATAGTAAATTGATACATCATATATAAAAGAACATTCACATAGTTCAAGGGGGGATGCCTTCCCTGTATATAGCAGAATTTACACAGAATCAAAGAAACCAGAAACAATAAAATCTAAGATACATAGAGCAGATACATAGAGCAGTACAAGGGTGACATTGGTAGATCTCTTTTTTTATGCTAGAGGCAATAACACTTTCAATATATATGAATGAAGCATTTGCATCTATAATTATATCCATTACAACAGAAATTTATCTATACAATGTCTGTTCAAAGATCTTCAATATCATTTTAGCAACATATGGTACATTTGGACAGTGGTAGACACTTTCCTCATCATTTCAGGGAAGGAATTATCATTCAGCTTCAGATGAACCCAATTTGTGATGTGTTCACCAACTTCCAAATTGATCTCATACAGGATGTAAATGAAAAAAATTACTCTAATAGTGAGGTAAGACATCAATTTATGGGTATACTATATAAGATTGGATCGAGCATTGTTGTTACAACATGCAGCCTTGCGTCAAGAAGCCTACCCAACATCTTTTTGGGGCATGACGCCTGCCCCATAGAAATCACAACTTGAGCCACATATCAGACAAAATCCCAAGTAAAGTACCCAAGAAGATAATGCAATGACCATTTAGAGCTTTCATTTTTTTTTTTTGATAATCAACAACAAAAACTTTATTGATAATTCAAAAAAAGCAAGCAAGGATGAGGCATCCTCTTACAAAAGGACAATGGTAAACAAAAAAATATGAAAAAATGAAACCCATAACAAACTAAACCCAAGCAAAAGCCTACATATCACACACCGCCAACCAATCCCAAACTAACAAAAAAAGTGGGACTCCCTTAAATAAAGAGCTCCCCGACACCCAAAATGAAGTTAAGTAACAAACATTATCCCACAAACAGCCCACATCCCAGAATTTATCTTCAAACTGTAAGATTTCTGTATTTCTGTATATTCAATTGTGTGTATGATTACAATCAGACCTTCGATTATATAGCCCTAAATCCTAAACCAAAAGGAAAATACAATTATGTCTCTAATAAGACTCTGACACAATCACACTAGGACTCTAATATGTACAACCACAATCATACCTAATTTGGAAAATAGAAAATACACAACAATATATTCTCACACTCCCGCTCAAACTCAAGGTATTTTAGCAGAAAACACTGAGAGTTTGCTAAGAAGAAACTAAAATCGAGTGGTAGTGTGAGTCTTGGTGAAGAAGTCCGCAAGTTGCAAAGTCAAAGGGATGAAAGGAAGCGAGATAGAGGCAGACTACAGATGTTGGTGAACAAAATGACAATCAATCTCAATATGTGAGAATATATTGTTGTGTATTTTCTATTTTCCATTTTTTTCGACCGAAAAGAAAATTTCTCATAACACTGGACCAATAAGCGTAGTTGTCACTTATAAGTTTGCGTTTAATAGCTTGGATTTTATCTTCCGACATTGTAATAAACCAAAGATTAACAGGTTGAAAGATAATACTAAATACCAAGAGGGCCAAACTGTAAATAGATATTTTTATCCAGAGAACAGTACTATAGAGCCAAAAACACGAACACAAAGAGACAAACAGAACAGCAGACGACGAACCAGATGGACCGTGACCCAAGAGAAAGATTGAGACCCACGAACCAGATGTGTGTGTTTGAGTATCTGAACCAGAGAGAGAGAGAGAGGCGAACGTCAATGACATATCGGAACCAGCGACTGTAAGGAGGCGATCAACCACGATCGTGATGGCGAGACAACGGAGAGCGTCAGACTGAAGATCTGGAGAAGAGACAGAGAAACCAGGATCGCAATCAACCACGATCGACTTGAACAGAGACCAGATGAACCGAACCCAATCTCGAATAGGATGGGTCGCGCGTATTCACAAGGTTGAACCAGAGAGTTCAACGAAACAGAAAAGCTTCAACAATGGCTGTAAGGGTTTCGAAACTTGACTCTGATACCATGTAAGATTTCTGTATATTCAATTGTGTGTATGATTACAATCAGACATTCGATTATATAGCCCTAAATCCTAAACCAAAAAGAAAAATACAATTATACCTCTAATAGGACTCTGACACAATCACACTAGCACTCTGACACAATCACACTAGGACTCTAATATGTACAACCACAATCATGCCTAATTTGGAAAATAAAAAATACACAACAATATATTCTCACACAAACAACTTCACATTTCTCTCCATCCATAGAACCCAAAAAGTTGCGAAGACGGCACAAGACTATAGCACTTTGGCTCTCTTAGATCCTCCGAAAGTGCGAAAATCAACTAGAAGCATATGCACACTCTCTTTTGGGGCTACCCACATAACATTTTCACAAGCCAGTTAAAGAGGAGTTCTCTCACATAAAAGCAACTGTAATTTTATAAGAGAATGCTCCTAAGTCTTGACATACTTAAAAAATGACAGCATAAAATCATGCACTCTACATGGCAAACCGCAATAACAAACATTAAATTGTAAACCAACACAATATTTTACAAAAGGAGCAAGTTTTTGCAACTAAAGGTATATAACTCCTCTGTGAAATAACATAATTTAGCACAGGGATTCTACTTTGACACTTAATAATCATTGTCCATTTTACTGTTAATTACATATTAAAAGAAATACTTATGAATAAACACACCTTGCATCTTGGATTGAGTCTAACATTTGATAAGCATCTAACAAGACTGAGTTTGATGTTGTCAATACTTTAGAGGTGCTAAAATTTTGTTCTAAATTAAATATGCCCACATAAAAGCCATAAAACTTTATAACATAAAAATAAATAAGCAGTAAAAGACCTGAGTGGCAGATTCTTGACTCATACCTCTGCAGTTGTCCCAACGGTTGCAAATCTCATCCTCCCATTATCAGGATCCCTATAAATCCGAACCTGAACAAAATTTTACAAGTAATGCTACTTTGAGATAAAGGCTAGTCAAACAAATCTTGGGCATGGAGGAAATAACTATGAGCTGTCAATGAGTTCACATACCACGCCAATGGTATAAGGAGTATCAACTTGGCACAAAGCTCTTTCAACAGCAGCTATAAAGTTAGGTTGTACAACTCTTAGAGGAAGGGTAGCCTCTGGAAACAGAACCCCTGGGAAAAAATTATAAAAATATATATATATATTAATAAAAATAAAGAAAAGGAATTAAAGTAATGAAGATAAGACTGAGACAAAAGAAGCTACTTAAATTGTTCCTAAGCCATGCGCATATGATACTAGGTCAATAAGCTACACCAAGACCTGGGAATCACTGTCCCTCAGCTCTATGGCATTTCATGCTACTTGGTTAAGCTAAATCTTGAATTCATGAACTCATAGGCCCATACATGAGTCACAAACCTCTGGTTTTGAAGAACCAAATTAAAAAAGAAATCTATAATTAGGAACCACCACAACTCAAAATTCACATAAAATCTTGAAATATGCAAAGGGAAAAGGGTAATCACTGCTTGCTCTAACACTTGGATTGTGAAGAAAATTGAAGTCATTTAAAAAATGATTTTTAATCTCTTTCTAGGCATTTAACTTTGCAGTGGTGTTTAAGAATTAAAAGAGTGTATTTAAGAAACTTAAAACTGACAGAATATTCATCAAATGCAATGATGGACCCCAACTTTCTTTAGTAGCCGCGACTACAGATTTTCACCTATATGCCATGTGAAATATAAGGAAACCATTCAAATTTACATAACGTGGAAATGCATTCTAAATATATACCTTCAAGATAGAATAGTGGTAGATTTGATATGGCACCACCATCCAAGAAAGCCATCCTATGATGGGTCTCCTCAACCTCTGATACATGAAAACTAAAATATAAGACCTCCAATAGCTCAGATTGGCAAAGAGATGGAAAACAAGCAAAAGCCAGCACAGTACGCTTACCACCGAGGTATGTATGTAAGGAAGCCAAACCGGTGTCAAAAGTAAAATCACCAGATGCTGAAGCCCCACCATGGCCACGGTTACTTTAATCCACAACATGATGTGCACAATGGCATGATCAGTCACAACCAAATCCACGAAAAGAATCACAACTTGTTTGAAAATGATAAAATAAAACCTCACCAGGCCTAGAACAATTATTTTAGCTTTGTGAGAAATTTATATTCTTTGAAACGCCAAACAACATAAGATACTAATATTTATATTTGGGATTTCAGTTTCTCTTTCTTTTTTTTCCCGTCAGTCAACTCAACGACCAAACTATTAACAGATTTTTTTGGGATAAGAGCAACCAAACTTTCAGTAACATGGTTAAATTAGGCGGTTCACAACTATAAAAAGTGTTTTTAAAAACAAAAAGGGCACCGAGGCGGCCTTGCATGAGACAACAAAGTGAGGTGATGATTTCAGCAAAGCAAGGCGAATGTTAAAAATATCTTATAAAATAAATAACATCAACAAAACAAAATAATTTTAAAGAACATGATGCATCTAACATTCCAAATACTAATTATCCATAAAATACACACACACCCCAAAAAAAAAAAACAGTCCAACATACCAAATGCTAATATTTGACAAAAAGCTATGACATCCAACAAAGATAACATTTTAACATTAGAAACATAAATAGGCCAAAGAATTGATTGACTGCTCAGCATTAGCAAATAATTTCATTTCTAACAGTGGCTAAAATTTAGTTGCTTAACAAAAGCGGACAAAGAAAGTTCTTAGCTTTACCCAACGAAAAAAGTAAATAACTCAATGTAAAATAAAAAACAGACTCGTAATAATTCTAGGGTTTAGCTAAATTGACAATGCTTTTAGGCTCCATTTGGATTGATGGATTTTAAATGAAGTGATTTTGAGGTGAAATTTTACAAAAGTAAATGATAGTTGAAAATATTAAATCTAACTTTGAACTATCCTCTTTAGTGATTAGTGCCTAATCCTTAAATTCAAATCTCTAAATCTAATCACAACCTTTGAGCAGAGAAGTGAGTGTAGGGATAACTTTAGGATTCGGGTACCGGAGCTAGATTTTGAATGTTTAAGATTGTTCATACCTGTAAAATCTGTACAATAGGTAACCAAGTTTGTGCCAAAGCCATATAAATTATGTGTGTTTCTTTCTTTTTTCCTTTGAATTATGCGTGTGAATTGTTGGTTAACTTCAACATGTCTTACACTGTTAAAGAAATGTGAAGAAACTCAAAGTTGATTCTCAATCGAGTGCAATTATGAAACCCTAAATTTCAAAAAACATAAACGAGCGACAATCAAATTGATTGTGTATGAAATGAACAATTAATGAATGATGAGGAATGATTTTACTTGGTATCATCGGCATCGGATGAGTCGGCAAGGTCATCGACTTCTTCAATCTGCAATTCCTCGGAATCGAGCTCTCGAATTTGCTCCATTTGGTACCTCTCTCTCTGGAATAGATGATCATTATCATCGTCGTCCATTTTCTTCTTTTAATTTGGTCTTTGCTTTGCTTGCTACAATCTTCTATTCTCTACATCAAAGCCCTCAAAGCCCTATGTATTTATACGTCTTAGTTAAACTAGTGCATCAAATCTTATTAAAAAGATAAAATTATTGTTAAAATTAATTTTTTTGTGATAATTTTTTATATATGTCACTAAAAATTGATAATTAATAATTTTTTAATCATGATTTTTATACACTATCGTTAAAATTTACAATTAACAATATTTTTTATGATAACACCTATTAAATAATAAATCAACTTATTAGGTTTTATGTATGTATTAATGGTAATTTGTGCTATGCACGGGATTTTATAAATTAAAAAAAATTATTATTATAATTATTTTGAAATAATTTAATATTTTGTCTTGTGGTATGCATCAAATTTATAAGTTATATTTATAACTTTTTAAATTATTAGTTTAAAAAAATTTAAAAAATATATATATAAATCTATTTATTGCAATTTTGATAATTTGTATTTAAAAAAAATTAAATCTGATTAAATGAGTTATGACATACTTCTTCTTGTTATGAAAATATATAAATTTAAAAGTTATAATTAAGATAAATATATAATTTTATTATTAAATGTAATGTGAAGTGAAGTGATATTTAATAATAATTAATATGATATTTCTATTATTAATCAAATAATTTAAGTCACATTTCTTTTGATTTCAATTTCATAACTAAAAATACAATATGAATATAATACACACATGAATTTGTAGTCTTTAATAATAATACGAAGGTTTCAAAATATTTTCAAACTTTCATTATTTTCTTTTATTTTTTTTTTATCTAATTTGATTTTAAATTTAAATAAAAATTTTGATTTGAAATGAATTATTTGAACTTTTTCATTTAATTTTTATCAATTTTTAAAAGAATTTCATTCTTATCCCTTTTTTTTTTTTTTTTTGTTCTCACCAATTTTGATGGAAAAAATAATAACTTTCAACATTTTATCTTTTAAAATTTTTATCAAATTATAATTTGATAAAAAAATATTAAATGTTGAAAATTCTCTTAATTGGAATTATAATGAAATAACATATTCAAATAGTCAAAGTTTGAGTTTGTGGTTGGTTGAAATATATAATTTAATTAATTATCTTCTCATATTTGTATAAAAATTAACACTTATGACTACATCATTATAAGTCAGATTATCGGGAAAAAAATTGAGGTGTCAAACATTTTCTATTTGTAAATATCCTATATATTAAAAAAATGTAGCTTTTGAATATGTGTTTATCAATTTTATTTTATGGACATAAACAATTGATGTTTCAAGTTAAAAATTTAAAAGTAAAAAAAAAATAGATTGGGTTTTTTAGAGATAAAAGAAGCCATCTAACTTTTCTATATACTATTTAAGATGGACTATTTAATCATATAAAAAAACAGAAATTATATTTAAAGATTATTCTTATATATTATGCTTTTATATACAACTATAGCTGTAACAAATTAACTATAATATTGTAGAAGAGCAGAAATTAAGCCCCAACATAATAATGGGCCTAAGTGCTGAGGTCGCCCCAATGAGGCGGTCAGGAACGAAAAAAGGAGCATGGGCCAAAGCCAAAGGGAAGTGGGCCAACAAGTGGCCGAGGCAGGTCCGACCCACCAGGGCTCCAGATGGACTCAGCGAGGAGAAATGCCCAAGTCAAGTTGCGGAGGGAACACGTGCAGCAGCAAAGTTGCTGAGGCACTTTGCCTCAACGCCGCCATCCCTATTAACTTCGGTTCAGTCGCCAAGTCAAGTTGTAGAGGGAACATGTGCATCGGCAAAGTTGCCGAGGCACTTTGCCTCAGCGCTACCATTCCTATTAACTTCGGTTCAGCTGCCAAGTCAAGTTGCAGAGGGAACATGTGCAGCGACAAAGTTGCTGAGGCACTTTGTCTCAGTGCCGGTGCCGTCGCCATTCCAAGTTATGTCGATGTCACGATCATCTGGAGTTTCCAAGAGAGAAGGCAGACCGAGGCAATTAAGTTGCTGAGGCAATACTTGCAACGTCCAAGTTGCAAAGGCATTCTGTCGGCGCCGCCATCTCCAATATCTTCGGTCATGCCGTCTAAACTTGCCGTGGGAAATGACTACCTGCAGCAACTGCTACCACAGTAACTAAGTTGAAGAGGGAATATCTCGCCAAGGTGATAGCAGTCTTTGAGAGAGGATTCCCTCTGCAAGCAGAGGCTAATGCCTGGCGCCGACAACAGGCCCCAAGGCATTACTGGCCTAGGGCTGATAGCAGGCCCCACAGTTCATTTAACTTAGCGCTGATAGCAGGCCCCAAGACTTACTGGTTGGAGCTAATAGCAGGCCCAAAAATACCAGTTTACCGCAGCAGCCCCGCAAAGATGGGAGCAAGGTAGCCCGAACATAAGGGATTTACTTTCTATTACCCAGGTCATGGACCTGCCTCAATCGCACAGGCAGGACTAAGGAAGCCCTCTTTTGGGCTTGGTATTAAGGCGCAGCATGACTGATAGTTTTTACATAAATTATTACATTATTCTCTTTATGTTTTTACATCATTTTTTTTTATAAAAAGCTTTGGGAAGTAAGTTCCCAAATTTTTTTCTCATTTTTTCTACTAAAAGACAAAAGTTTTGCAAAACCAAAAAAAACACATTCAAACAAAATATCACATCCAACCCTATAATCATTTCACTTTTTCTCTCACAAACATCACATCCAACCACATAAAAACCCAACTATCTTCCCAAACACCAAAAATTTTTTATCTCATAAAAACCTACATCTAATAAAATCTACATAAAAACTCACTTCACAAACACCATCAAAATATTAAAATAGTTTTTTCTCAAAAGAGGGATTAGCCTGACCCTTTTCCCAAACACACTCAAGATTATCCGAATAAAAGCAGCGGAACACGCTAAACCTCGGCGGCACTTTGGGTTGCTGTGCTACATCATCGTCATCATATCCCCAAACTCCCCAACCCAACCAGAGTAAACAATGGGGCGCTCACTTCTCTCTCACTTCCTTATTCTCTCCAACTCTTCCCCTCGATTCACCTCTTCACTGTACTCTCTCTCTCTCTCTCTAACTATTCAGTGTAGTACAATCTTGACAATGTAGCAGTAAATTTTCAAAATTTCAAGCAGGTCATGCGGTATGGATGTGAGTAGATTATTGAGAACACAAAGAGCAATTTGTCATCCTCGGCTTCCAACTGGGCACAGCGGTGTTGCAGATTCTCGATGCTGTTGCAGCCTCTCAGTTTCGGAACCCACTGCCCCTGAGGCTTCTTCAAGTTCTGCAAAGTATTTTTCCGTCACTGTTTGGGCTGGTTTGTATTGATTTTTTTTTTTTTACATTGCAGTTAAAATCTGGATTTTGGCTTCAAAGATTTGAACCTTATGTTTTTCTCTCTTCATAATGATAAAAATCAGAGCTTGATTATCATTATGTGATGGTGCTTCTCAAACTATTTATTTATTTTTTGTGGGTATATTTGAAATTTAGCATGCTGGAATGTAATATTGATATTTAAATCTATAATCGGTTCTACATAAGTTGCTTGTGCTCCTATTAGGACAAATTCTGGCTGTATTCAAAAAAAGTTATCTTGTATACACGTATATTTATTTTTTGTTCTCATAATTTGGAAATTTTTTTTCTCTTTTTTTCGAAATTATGTTTTTATGCCTTAAAACTTTTTCTAGCCTAACCAATTTTTTATTACACATTCAGCTCAATATTATATGAACAGTTCCAGATTGATCTAGCCTAACCGAATTATTGTTTGTTGTAATCAATTTCTTTATTTACTCAATTCTACATCAGCACACTTCAGTTTTAAGTTGATTTGATAGTGATAAGGCTAATTGGTCCAAAAAAAGAAAAAATATATTGGTAATAATCAGCCATATGCTTATGCATAATATTGATTATGTTTCATATTGATGCTTCCCCATGTTTCATAACACTACTGTATTGCTCTTTACTAGATGCTATATTATGTTTTTGAATTTTTGATAATCTTTTTTGAAATTTTTTCCCATTTACAGGAAGAGGATAGTGTCTGGAGTTCAGCCAACAGGATCTATACACCTTGGCAATTATCTTGGTGCCATAAAAAATTGGGTTTCGTTGCAGGTTGTGTTAATTTTAAATTATATAAGATGTGTGTATTTGACCAAAATTTGATAATGGTATCTGTTGTTCTATGAATGTAATGTTATATTATGTTGTTGTTGTTGTTGTTTTCACTTTTATTTTCTGAAGTGTAACAGTTCAAGCACCATTCTTCTTTGCTGGATTAGTAATCTTTTGGTGAACTCTTCTTCTTTGCACAGTTACACAACATTACTGCTAATTCATGTATGATAATAAGGGAATGCATGTGTTACTTGGGTGATGGTATCACCCATATCAATAGAAGCGAGAATGGATGTGGGAATTGAAAGTTTTGCAACTTAGTCATAATAACCTTAGCTGAAGTGCCCTCAATTGACCCCCTTTTTCCCCTCTGTATTTGGTGTGGGTGGGGGCAATATCAAGTCTCTCTCATATCAGTAGTTAATGCTGTTTGACATTACATACATAGAATTTTGTGTCCTTAAACATATTCAATCTGTTAGTTGGACTGGTTGGATTGTCAGCTGGACCACTAAATTTGTTTCAGCTTTAAACCCGTGTGTGTAGGGCAACCCAGTTTGAATTGTGGACTTATTATTTTTGGTTTTTTCTTACCTATGTTTAACATTTTACATCAAGATAGGCCCATTTAGCTGACAGTTAGACTAGTTTCTACATGTCCATTCCCATCCATATATGGGCTTTGGTCCAGTTTCTTTGACATGTGAAGATGACCCCAAGATAGTGTCTTTTCACCTTAGGATATATGGTTATGTAACATTCATGAATGGAGACTTAAAAAAGCCTATTTGGATGCGTCCTCAAATTTTTTGTTTGCATGCATATCATGGACGGTCATAAATGGTTGGTTGGTTATACAGTGCAACTTTGCATTATTGCTTCAAAGATATTTCGAAAGTGGCTGACTCATCTCTGCTTACTAAATAGCTGCTAAATTGCACCTTTGGATTGATGATATACCATATTTATGTGCATAAGCATGGGAAATGTGAAATAGGGGATGCTTTTCTGTTCTAATCTGTAGGATTCAATCTGTCACACTTTGTTTGAAGGGATACTTGCTGGTGGAGGCATCAGCTATTAGTGGCCTAATTGATTTTTCTGCTAACATATGTTCTAGTTTTTTACTCTAAAGTTATCTGGTCTTTCTTGTTCTGGTTTGCTCCTTGCAGAATGCTTATGATACTCTCTTCTTCATCGTTGACCTGCATGCGGTATGTTTAGTTGTACCCCCTACTTTTTTTAATTTCATGTAATATTTCAATTAATTTTTCTCTTGGTGAATGTGGTGGTGCTTCCTGAGTTAGTTTACGAGCAGCTGGTTTGCACTTGTAATACTTGAAAGTATCATCAGTTTGGTAGATAACTTTTTGATATATAAGGCATCCTCCGGATAATTCAAAAAAGCAATTATCAGTTTGGTAGCTATCTTGATGTCACAATACCATTATGTAGCTTAATATATTCAAATGCGATAACGTGGCTAGGCTGCCATGCGATATTTGCAACTAAACTATAGAAGAATTTTCACAGGCTTTTGAACTTTGAGCATAGACTTGTAGGCTTATAATTAAATTAGCACAAAGGATATGTTATACTATTCATTTACCTGGACATTGTGAAACGTTACCTAAAGAAGAAATCCAACTGTGAATCTGCCCTCAAATTATGTACGTGTCATAATATTTAATCACATTAGCATTGAAGAATCCTTCACCAAGTGAACAGGCTTTGTAACAAAATCTGAATTAAGGCACCATATGACATGTATTAAAGAACATTAGGAGCATTATCACAATTTTGAATCTATGTCTGCTTTTTTCTGCATTGATCTATTATTTGTTCAGTGCTGGCACTTGTGTTTTATTGAGGAACCTTTCTATTAAAAGCTTTTGTGATATACATAAAAAAGTTGATAGTTATTTAAAGATCCATAAAAAAGTGGATGGTATGCTGTAGGAAGAGGTGGTTTTGGAGCATGTTTGACTTGTGAACTGAAGTATTTTTATTCTATTTTGTTTTTAATAATTTTTTCTTTTTGAATAAGAAGAAAATTGATTTGAGAAAATGTGATTTTTGTTGCACATGGGATTGTGATGCTTTTATTGGTGGACCTTTCATGTTTTTGTAAATTCCTTCCAAGCATCCTTTGTTTTTTCACTCGCAGATTACTCTACCATATGATGCAAAAGAATTATCTAGAGTAACAAAAGAAACGGCCGCTATTTATATGGCGTGTGGTGTTGACACCTCCAAGGTCAGGTTCACTTATTTGTCCTCTATTATGTTGTTACAGATTCTGAAAATAATGCTTGTTCATTTAATTCCCAAACGTGAATGGTTGACTTATTATTAACTTGTCTTAATCTGCACAGGCTTCTATCTTTGTACAGTCTCATGTTCGTGCTCATGTAGAATTGATGTGGTTACTGAGTTCTGCCACCCCAATTGGTTGGCTGAACAGAATGATTCAGTTTAAAGAAAAATCCCGCAAGGCGGTGCGTCTTTGCTGTATGCAGCTTTATCTTCATATTGTCTTCTGTTAATTTTTGTTATATTACTTTCTTAAGAAATTCAATGGCCTCTTACGTGCAATTCCAATACATGCAAGAGGGTCAAACTCGTCACTTCCTTGGGCTAAGTCTTTGTTTCTTGAATGCTTTAATCAAGTTACTTCTGCAAGATCTGAATGATGCTTCTTTTCTGTTGTGAAATGTAATAAATTTATACTGAATATTGGTGATGAAAAAAGACTAATTTGCTCTGGGTTTTAATTGAAAGTGATTTTTGTAGCTCCTGTAGGAATTCATTTCATATAGCAATGCAACAGATTTTCAATATCAGAAATACACATTTTATTTCACTGTTTTAGAACCTCTGGTTTAGACACACACATTCCAATTTTCTAATATTCTTTTGATGTTTAGACATCTAAGGCAACATGGTGCCTCAGCACTATGAAGATCAGCTAGAAATAACATGGTTGGAGTTTTGTAGTCAAATGTCTGGTGAACATCATACAAAAAGATTAGGTACAACGGATTAAGCATAAGGTACAAACACCAGAACAATGTTTAGAGATTTCCTCCCTTTTTATCTGCTCAACCAAACAAAGAAAATAATTATAATTTCTTTCCTATCTTTTCTTTTTTTTCTTCTTCTTTTCTTCTTTTCTCTCTCTTTTTTTTCCCTGACCTACCAAACATAGCGAAAAATATACAACCTTACATACGAATGTTTGAGAATAGCAGTTCTCAGTATCAGAGTCTGCATTTTGTCTCTTTCACTATAGATGTCTGTTGCATATTGTTACTTTTTTCCTAGTGCCTTTACAGTTTACACAATGTTATATCTTTTAATTTCTTCAAATAAACTTTTGCTCTTTCATTTTGGTTTGTAGGGGGATGAAAATATTGGGGTTGGTCTATTGACTTATCCTGTCCTGATGGCCGCTGATATTCTTTTGTATCAGGTGGTTGTTTTATTTATTTATGCAGCATTAATTTGGTAGGACATACTTAAATTTCATGCCTTTATAAATGATGTCGTTTTGTACTCTTCTATTTCATTCGTAGACTTGCCAAAACAGATTCGTCATCCATTTTTGGATTACTTTATGGTTGTATTTGTTTAAGATTTAATTGAAATCTGTCGCTCTTGTAATTGTGACTAATTGATTTCACATGTTGATGACCATTACCTTGAACATGCATCATTCTTATATATTGCAGCATTTCTCTGCAGTCTGACTTCGTTCCAGTTGGTGAGGATCAGAAGCAACATCTAGAGTTGACTAGAGAGCTGGCTGAGCGGGTTAATTATTTATATGGAGGAAGGAAGTGGAAGAAATTGGGAGGGTGAGAAGCATATTACTTAGGATGGTCATTAAAATACTTTTTGGCTTGTTAATTATGCATCTCTGATTGGGAGCGGCTAAAAAGTCACGTTTTTCCCGAACTTTTTGTCTTTAGTGAATTTTTTTTTTAAAAAACTTTTCAGGTCCCCAGAAAAATTTTAAAATTAATTTTTTTTTTTGAAAAAATCCAAAAAAGTTCTCTAAAGAACCAAAAAAGCCAAAAAATGGACCTTATTTTTTTTTGTTGTCATCAGTGGATTTTTGTTGAATGTAACAATTCCTACACCTACTCCACTATAGTTAGTGACAATTCCTACACCTACTCCACTATAGTTAGTGCACCATAGTTAGTGATCCATTACCATTATACCTACTCCATTTAGGTTAATGCTCCATTTAGTTTAGTGAGTGCTCCATTTAGTTTAGTGCTCCATTTAGTTCTTATTGCTCAATTAATTATGGCTCCATTGTATCCCATTTCTCTCTATAAAAGAGAGCTCTTGTAAACACATTATTTATCAATCAAGAATCAATCTATAATATCAATACATTAATTTCCTACATGGTATCAGAGCTATAGGTTAAGCTTATAGTGTTTTTCGCCTTCCGGCGGGCGGCAACCTTGCCTTGACCGCCCGCCGGACCTCAGCCTCTTCACAGGTCGATGAAGCTGTTGGTGATTCTGTTTTTTTTCTGTGCTGGTGCCATTGATGTCAAGTTTTTAGCCTCGCTTGTATAGCTAACTTGAGCAACAGAATTTTCATTGTTGGATGAGTTGATCCCAACAGAAGGTGATTTGCAAGCACTAGGGCTAGAGCCTTTGTATGCTCTGCAGACGTAGGCTGCAAAATTTTGGTAATCATCTTGCAGTGGTTGATTATCCACAATCACCCAAGGAACAAATCTGTGAGGTGGATTAAGATGAGCAGTTTCATCAGCATAACTTCGTTCAAGCTGAAACCCAAGTCCACTGTTGTAGCAATCCACAACAGGTTTTGAATTCAATCCTTGTGTTCCAAAATGCAAGCTGGCAAACTCTCTCCAGCAACTGCCTGTAAGTTAAACTGTCATCAAGATCAGTCTCATTCCTTCCCAGTAAAAGGCAATTTTGTCACCCATTCCGGATTCTACATTCCTGTCTCAGCAGTTGTAGCAAATGTTGGTGATACCACCCTTGAACCACTCGATCTTGATCTTCCCTTTTCTGATATCGAGATTCTCCGAGTAGATCTCTTGGCCCCATCGCTGTTTCCAGTAGAACTCCGACTCAATATCCGACCAAACGCAGCAGGGTCCTCAATTGACCTTCTATACATCTCTAAATACTTTTGGGGAGAGGGGATGAGAGCCTGGGTGGAGAAGTGATCGCTGGGGAAGACGAGATCATCATCCTCGGAGGCAAGTGCCTCTCCAAGTATGACCGCATTCAATCTGGGTATCTCCCTGCTCCTAAGGCATACTCGCCATCGAATCCATATGTCGTGATTTATTTACCAATGCTTATGGAATTGCCAATCGCAATGCTCGCTTGTGCTCGCATTGGTGCTGTCCACTCGGTTGTTTTTGCCGAATTCTCTGCAGAGTCTCTTGCCATTAAAAAGGGTCTAATTGAGCCCCTACAAGGGGTGGAAGACCAAGATTGGTTTAAAGGCTTAAGCGACAAATGGAAGGTGTATTTATGCAGGAACAGTGAGGGAAACTTAGTTCCTCCAGGAAAATATGGGCTGCTCCATATAGATGGGGAAGCATGGTGATAGCTTACAAGAAAACCAAATTTCAGCAAAATATGATGAAGGGTTGGAGATGGAGTAGTCCCACACATAGCCCACTTGTTGCCATACATTCTATGTGCAGCCAACAATCTTTTCCTTGGCGCCGTCTGTGGGAATATAATCTGGAAAGCATTTAGCCCCACAACTATCAACAGTGGTCGTGGTGCTGAATTTGAAGGTGCTGTTATTGCTTTGTTCCTCCATAAGATTATTTTTAATTTTGTTTTCAAATCAAATTCATACCATTCAGATTTGCACACCAACTTTATTTTATTCATACCAGGGATCAAACTCGATCACCATTTTACATAAAAAAAAAAAAAAAAAAAAAAAAAAAAAAAAAAAAACCAAACAATCTCCAACCACAACCTACTACCACCACAACAAAAACCGCCTTATTTCTTCGCCTCTTCAGCTGTTCTCTTCTTTTTGCCTTTGTCTTGGGCGGCCCTTGCCGGTGCTGCCTCCGTGTTTCCCACGCCGCCGAGCACGTTCACTTCCCGTTGCTCCTCAACCGTCACATATGGCGGCCCTCCAAATCTGAGCATCACGGTGGCCTTTCCGCTTCAGTTCCTTTTCTCTGCCTTCAGCCCACATATCTCTGCTCGGGCATCCTTATACATGCCCTGGAGCAGAGCCAGTTGGGCGTTTAACTGCTGCACCTCATTTGTTCTACTCTGAAGCCGGTGCGACAGATTGTTGACCGCAGTCATAGTCTCAACACATGACCTTAATGTATAATAATTGGCCTCAATATCAGATTGAGCAGCCATTATCTGCTCAACTGCCACCATCGGATAGTTCAACGGTGCAAAACCAGGGGGCCTTGGTCCAAGGGCACTTGGTTGCGGTCCCAGGGCAACTGCCCCGGTTATCTCTCTTGTGCACTCATTGAGGTCGGGAAAGAGAGTAAGACCCTGGGAAGAAGAGGCTATGTTCTGGGTAAGACCACGGGAAGAAGAAGCCATTTTCTGGGCAACAGAGTGACACAGTATCTCTTTCAGCAAAATGAAGAGTTTTTCAGAGGATTTTTCAGCAGATGTTTTGTTCTGCATAAGCGGCTTCCTCGCCTTGGTATAAATAGGCAAGGCAGACATGCGCCTCACGCGCTCTCAGCGCAAGACGACAAAGCGGCGCGCCTTTTGATGGCTCGACTTTTGATGGATGTCGGGCACACCTTTTGATGGCAGCCTTTTGATGGCGCGTCTTTTGATGGCTCGACTTTTGATGGCTGTCGGGCACACCTTTTGATGGCACGCTTTTTGATAAGATTGGGCACGCCTTTTGAGGGTGCAACTTATAAGGGTCCGACAAGACTCGGTAAACTGTCCCGACTTTGATTCCGGTTAGCTTCTATATGGGTCCGACAAGACTCTGTAAACTGTCCCGACTTTGATTCCGGTTAGCTCCTATATGGGTCCGACAAGACTCTGTAAACTGTCCCGACTTTGATTCCGGTTAGCTTCTATATGGGTTCGACAAGACTCTGTAAACTGTCCCGACTTTGATTCCGGTTAGCTTCTATATGGGTCCGACATGACCCAGTAAACTGTTTTCTACAACGGTTCGACATGACCCAGTAAACTGTTTTCTACAACGGTCCGACATGACCCAGTAAACTGTTTTCTACAACGGTCCGACATGACCCCGTAAACTGTTTTCTACAACGGTCCGACATGACCCAGTAAACTGTTTTCTACAACGGTCCGACATGACCCAGTAAACTGTTTTCTAAACGGTCCGACATGACCCCATAAACTGTCTTCTACAACGGTCTGACACGACCATACAGTGTCTCCTATCTACTTTTATTTGTCAGATTACTCTCTCCAAACTCAAGTTGGTTAGTTCCTAACCCCCTTGAGTTTGGGGGGCTGTTGGTAACAATTCCTACACCTACTCCACTATAGTTAGTGACAATTCCTACACCTACTCCACTATAGTTAGTGCACCATAGTTAGTGATCCATTACCATTATACCTACTCCATTTAGGTTAATGCTCCATTTAGTTTAGTGAGTGCTCCATTTAGTTTAGTGCTCCATTTAGTTCTTATTGCTCAATTAATTATGGCTCCATTGTATCCCATTTCTCTCTATAAAAGAGAGCTCTTGTAAACACATTATTTATCAATTAAGAATCAATCTATAATATCAATACATTAATTTCCTACAATTTTTTTTCAATTTTTTTTAATTGCTTTTCAGGCCCATCTAGTCTAGTTGAGCCTAAAAGTGTAAAGCTTTTTGAAAATTAAAAAAAAAGATCAATACAGATGAAAGAAAAGTGATTGCCAAACCCTTAACCGTTATTATTTGGTAATAGTTAGTATTCTTATAATTATTGTTATTATTTGGTAATTTTGAATTAGAGAGTTCATTGTTTATTTCATTTTGTTAACAGGCGAGGTGGTGCAATTTTTAAGGTGGAATCTGTTCTTTGATTCGTGGTTGATACGCTTCACTTCAGCTAATTAAATATCATAACTAGTTAAATCAATTTGACCTAAATAAGTTTGCTGATGTAGATTCCTGAGGCCCTCATTCCACCTGCCGGAGCCCGAGTGATGTCCCTCACTGACGGTCTTTCAAAGGTTTATTTTTTTAGAATTTAAATTTACTTTTTGTAATTTTCTGTTTAATGTTAGCATAAACTTGTTTTTCCACCATTGTAGAACTCATATAATTCCAAAAAAGGATTAATTTTAAGGTTGTATAACATTGACATATATTTAGGTTTTTCACCACTTGTTTTGTCTGTTACTTGACCTCATATTTTGGCTATGTCATGTCACTATTTGCCTAGAGATTGGCAGTAGTTTGAGTTGAGGAGCTAGATTTTTGACTATAAGAATAAGTGGTGTTCATGAAATCTTTCCTGTATTCTCATGAATGATTAAAAAATCAGGAAAATACAAACATGTGAGGACAAGATGTCCTCCACGAAAATGAAGACAATTCTTTTCTCCTCAGTTGCATGAAACAATCAATTCACAGTACCTTCTTTTCTCCTCTTGTGATGGGGCTTTAAATTTGGACTGAGAGGCTAGAAGGAATGTATTAGAAGAATATCTATTTCCTTGGGAGAATAGTTTCTTCTCCAATAAGAAAATGTCTACTTTCTTGCTGTGTGCCAACTCCACTGGTGTATGCTTTTAGGTGATGTCTGAATATATTGTTGTACCAGACTTTTTTATTTTTATATCAATTTACACACTTTTTGTTTTGTTTGTTTGTAGATGTCCAAGTCTGCACCTTCTGATCAGTCTCGAATTAATTTGCTTGATCCAAAAGATGTGAGTCGTATACGTATTGCCTTAATTTGCCTCTTCTCGTTGACTATTCTTCATAACTTATATTTTGTAGGATGATCGTTTTGTGCATCTATTCCATTAGTCTGTACTCATTTTAACTAAATTCTTCTCACCTAGGAAACCAATTTCTGGTTCCTGTCCAATTTGGTGTTGTCTACCATAATGTTTTCTTGATACATGATGTAAGTTTGTTTCTGTTCTGTAGGTAATAGCAAACAAGATAAAACGTTGCAAGACTGACTCATTTCCAGGGTTAGTACTTGCATTTTTTTTTCCTGATTTTGCTGAGCATTTATTTCTTTGTTGTTATTCTGCATGCTAATTATCCTGCCCAGAATTTTTTTCTTTTTCCATTTGTCTACTCATTTCTTGCAAAATTACTTATTTCCATGAAGTGTGATAAGCCCCTTTCTCTTTCATCGTTACATTATGCAGCCTGGAATTTGACAACCCTGACAGACCTGAATCCAACAACCTTCTTTCAATATATCAGGTCGTTACAGGCAGGACAAAACAGGTATTGGAGTTCACATCTATTATTTCATTAATAGCAGCCGTACTTTAATTCTATTCTTGATGTTGCATCTATCCATATGTATAAATTGTTTTGAAATTTTATTTGTTGGAATCTGGTGATTGTTTGAATGTGATGATCATTTCTACTTACAGTTTGGTTGGAACAGGATATTTAATTAACCTTATGCTATTTGAGCCAATTGTTAAATGAAGTAGCTACTAATGTAGCAATTCATGGAACATGATGTGATACTGTTATCTTTTGGGATAGATATAAACAATCTTTTTTTAAACCCCACATTGGTGCTCGTCGGATTCCAATCTGGATCAACTCATTGACATCTCTGTTAACATTAAACAAATGTGGCATTGATTAAAGGAGTAAGTCGTTTTTAAATGAATAAATTCACAAAGCCTAGTGGGTCTGTCTTTTGGTTTGATTGTGCAGGTATAATTACAAAACTGAAGCTTGGTTCGTTGGGCAGGGGAAATATGTAGATTTTGTTTATGCAATTGTGAACAGTAATTGCTTGATGTGACAAATTTTGTGTGGTTACGAGTGTGGAATATAATGAATGGATGTGTCAGAGAAACTTGTAATTGCTTTAATTGATAAGAAAATCTCCATGAAAATAGGCTTCTGCTGTCCATAAATATTTAGGTCTGTCATGATTAAATGTCATATCATCTTATTAGTGATATAGTCTCATGCTTGAATTCAATATATGGGCCAGAAACTGTAGGGCATACAATTTTAATTAGAAATGAATTACTCATTATTCTAAAATTTTTGGTAATGTGTTTAGATTAGAATTCCTATCTGATCGCCTTTTCATTGAAGGCACTATGATATCAAATTTTGACAACATGCTTCAAGTGTGTACTGGACATTTTTCTATTACAGGAAATTGCACAAGAATGCCAAGATATGAACTGGGGTACATTCAAGAACCTTCTTACGGATGCTTTGATTGATCATCTAGATCCCATCCAGGTTTTTCCTCCTAAATGTGATGCCTTAATGATTAGTTGTATACATGTGCTCATATACTATGTGGTTTTGAAGCATTTGAGGTGCATTCTTGTGCTGTGGCTGAGAGTCTGTTGTTTATAAACTTTTGGCTTGCCCAGAAGTTTTGGGCATTTATGGTTTGCTAAAGTAAATACACATGCCAAAATTGAGTCGAAAGTTCCAATTTCAGTACCATTCTTGTCTCTTATGGTTTGAGCTAGAAGGTGGTGAATTTCAATAGCTCTCATGTGTAAGCTAATAGGTAAATAGGATTATTTTTGTGCAATAAACACGCTGACAAAGGTCCATGGATTTGTACGACTATCCATGGATTAGTACTCCATTACAAAATGAGGGTATTACTTCCATTATTGCCTGCTCCACAATAGATGTTCACAATGAAAAAGTATAGGGTGCTTCTAAATACACACCCAAATACCCAATTTTGTTCTCCACACCACCAAATAAGGATTTTTTTTTTATGCAATGACAGAATCTATAAAAATTATTCAACCCCTAATCGAAATTTCTATTCAGGACAAAAATTACTTAAAAATAAAAGCAAAATTTCTTTGCACATCCACTCAATCTCAAAGAAGTGAAGTCCCATTACATTTGTTCTACTAATGGACAAGCAAATTGTCATTTGGGAGCAATTCCAGCAGCAGAAAGGTGCATGCTTTAATGATGTTGAGAACAAATTTTTTTTTTTTTTGCTGGGTTTGAGTTTTGTTCGGCTAATCAGGCCGGAACATTTTGTACATGTTCAGACTAATGGGCCAAACATTTTTGTTTGTTCTGCTAAATGTAGCCAAAGAGGTCAATAATGTTTGACAATATGTGGCAGAACATTATTGATTTGATCAGCTCTTAGTAGTAGGAAACTTTTACTAGGGTGACTTTTCTTATTTGGAAACTTGATTACACTCCTCTAAGTAAGAAACTCTCTCCAACAGAGATTGAACTTCTCAAACATACAAATCTCAAAGAAACAAAAGAAAAACAACCATACTTATTCTAATACTTTCTATTTACATAATATTTATATATACTTAACAAAGACAATTTGCGGTTGACGTCAATCTCTAATATTTATTTATACTTTAATACATATATTACAACTAAGCAGAGAAAAATAGTTGTTAGAATATAGTTGTATATTTAATGTATGAAATAAAATGTATTCCTGTAAGCATTTCCAACCTTAGAAACCAAAATATGCCCTCGCAGCCCCGCCCTTGTTTTGGGGCTCGGTTTGTGGCTTTTTTGGCTAAAATAGCCAATAAAGACAAAATAAGCTAAAATAGTCAATAAGGCAAAATTTCACATCCAAATCATAATCATTTTACTTTTTTTCTCACAATTATCAAATCAACTACCAAAAAAAAGCCAACTATCATCCCAAACACAACTTTTTTAGCCAAGCTAAAATAGCCAAAAAGCCAATTAAAATAGCCAAATTCCCAGTAACTAAGGTTTGACTACAGTTGGCCAAACATTAGTGGACTCTTGAAGTTGGGAAAATACATAACAAAGAAAGGAAAGAACATAGCAATTTTATTTCTTAAATAACATTAAATAAACAATTTTTTAAAAATGCTAATAGAAATTCTTAAATTATAGGCATTGAAGCAATAGTAGGGATTAATATTTATCAAAAAAAAAAAAAAAATAAAATAGTAGGGATTTATTTGTCGATTGATGTGTTGCTTTTTGAGACTCACTATCATTGTCTTCTTCTTTGGCTAGTAGCCGGGAACTTGGATAGATCATCCTCTTCTTCTTGCTTTTTTCTCTATTAACTTTTGGACTCTCAATTGGAGTGCATCAAGAGCAATTTCCATTTTTTTGAGCTTGAGTCTAAAGATCGTTGACAGTTTGACTAAGCACTTATAAAGACTCGTGAATTGGAGTGAGCTGAGATTCAATATACCTAGCAATTGTATCAATTGGTGGAGTCATATGTTGTATGGTTGATATTTAATGTGAGTGAATAACACAAGTGTAGGGAATTTATAGGCGCAACCAACGTTAAACATATCTGGAATGTGAAAAGACACATCACTTCATACATCAGATTTGTCTATTCTTAAATTATATATATATATATATATATATGTCCCAACTCAATATTATCCAAGAATACTAATTAAGTTGGCATAAGTTGGCTACTTGTATCTTTGAACCACAATGTGAATAAAGACTCGCAGATTCCAAAAATAATTGACTGAACAATCTACATATGTTCAACCTTAATTAGCTGACATTATTGGAATGTTCGGACTTGGTTGGCCCAACAATTGGCCAAGATCTACCGAACAACCTAGTTTTATTCGACAAACTAGGTCGGCGAACCAATGTCAGTGTCAAATAGAGCTTCATCTTCCTATTTCCAACTGATATAGCTTTGCCTCAAACCACTTCCAAATAACTCCAGATCATATAAAACCACTCTTAAATGTTTGATGATGGGCATCATTATGAGGGATCATGAGGGTTGTGTAGAGAAAAAAAAGAAAAAAAAAAAGAAAAAAAAGAAAAAAAAGGAAGAGATTTTTGAATCTTTATGGTGGACCTAAAGAGACAGTAGATATGGAGAGAAAAATTGGGTGTGTTTAGAAGCACCCAAAAGTCAAAGCAATTATTCTTTTACTTTTCCTATTTTGGCTCTTATAACAAAATTTTTACAAATACTATACATGCAAAGCAATCATTTTTTTAGCTTTGTTAAGGACAATTTTGGATTAGTAATGCCAAAACATGACATTCATTTTTGGATGGAGGGGGTACTATGATGTGAATGCACCCAAAAAGCTACATTTATTATTTACTTTCCAATGAATTAGTCTGAGTTCCACTCAATTTTTGAAATGATAATAATGGCGGCCAAGTTAATTTTGGTTACAGCATGCAATCTTAGTCCGAGTTGAACAATGATCTGACGACTGATTGGTGAAATTTGACAGGGTCGTTCGCACTCCTAGCATGTGTAAATCTTTGTGGAACTTTACATTGTTGCTTATTTTTTATTGAACTCATTGTTTCACATTAGAAGTCGAAAGTGAGGAGACAAATTGCATTTTCACCATATTTGTTAAACTTCAAGTAGTCATGTTTGTCCAGTTGTAATTAATTTTGCATCTACTTGTGTATAGTATTTGATTGTTATACATGTAAAGCAATGGTTATACTTTTGCAGTTGGGTGTCAGTATACTTTATGATCATCACTATCTTCATGCATATAAGGATTGAGCTTCTTATTTAATGTACTAGTACTGCTTTAAAATATAAAATTATAGTGATTCAGGTTTTTGACATTTTCGAGCTAGATTCTGAGAAATGGAGCAAGCTCAATGAACTTGCATGAGCTTAGCTTGTCTTTGCTCATCCTTCTTTGCTAGTTGGTTCTGATTTTCACTTGGATATTTATTAATGGTGTCCCCATCATCAATTCTGGCTTCATACTTTTTTGCAGCTTCGATACGAGGAAATTATATCTGATGCAGGTTATTTGGATAGAGTTTTGGCAGAGGGTGCCAGGAAAGCTGCAGGTATAGCAGACGTTACTGTCAATAATGTCTACCAGGCAATGGGATTCTTGAGGAGATGAGTAGAATTTATGCTGCAGGAAGAGCTTATTTGAAAAGTCACCGAGAGAGCGACCCAAAAGTTTACTTTTAGATGATTTATCGTTCCCCACAAGTTTCCAGATTATACCCATGAGCACATTATTGATGATGAGGGAAAGATGCAAATTATTGGAGAGGCCCACATTCTGTGATGCGGTTATGCTGACACATCGCTTTCCAGATAGGTCTATTCTTATATTCATTAATTTTTTACTGGTTTTGGTGGATTGAAATTTCACTATATAATCTAATATATACTCATTTTGTTTTTTGTTTGTTTGATTGAGTGCTACCTAGTATTAGAAAACACTTTTTTTCTTTTTTTTGTTTCAATTGATGAGAATGTTTTTGTGGCTGCAAATATAAATCTTCTTGGCTTGTCGCCCAAATGATTATTGCTTATGGTTGGTGATTGCCGTTTTGTCAGTATAGCTGCACTATTATTGTATGGAATACGCACTATATTTTGCATGATACAGATCTAGTTGTTGTGTAGTGTTTTGCTCCTTGCAGTATGTTTAACAATGTTCAGATTAAAAGGTTTTCCTCAAGTAATTGTTAACAATACATTGCAAGTGTTTGTAGTTCATAGATTGATCTCCTTCAAATTTTCTGATCTGGATGAAGAGTCTCTTTCATTAGTTGAACTTTTAGTCTCCGTTTGGATGGATGGATGTATTTCAAATAAAAATGTAGGATATTAAGATATTATAGGTGAAGTGAAAAATTAAAGGGGAAAACAAATTAGAGATAGATGAGAAGTATTTTATTTTATTAGGATTATTGCATAACTAAAACCCTTACTATGAAAGATTTCAGATAGCTACTTTTACATTATTATTTCAAATCCATCATAACAAAACTCTTAAATTCAATCTTGAAATTCATAAATGACCTATCAAATTTAAATTTGAGCTATTCAGATGGTTCCAAAATCATTTACTATCAAATCCATAAATCAAAACACAACCTTAGAGAGTTCCAACATCACTTTATTTAGTTAAATAGGCATACCCTGTGTACAAACATGTTTTTGCTCTGCCTGGTCATTAATATGCCAACACTTCATGTCTTGTATGAAGATTTGATGAAGGCATTCATAATGATCATATACCATGAGCTCTGCTAGATGTAGATATACAAATATACGATGTTTTGGTGTGAAACATCTTAAATTTTGCTCTATCTCCAAACCCTCTTTTATCTTTTTGAAATGTATGTCATAAAAAGAACCTCATAATATGCAGAAAAACTCTTGAAATTGGATTTAGTATTACTAGGGTTTATCATGTCCACGGTGGGTGGCTTATCAGTATAGGAGAAAGTGATGGAAAAGAAAGAATATCCATTTCTCCAATGAAACGAAAAAGCACTTACAATCATATTCTGATCCCATCCCATATCACCCACCCACCCACAGCTTTTGTTTCTTTTACAAAGGAGGTAAGTGACCACCCATTTGTGAAAACCACAGCAGAGACACAACAAGATGTCAATGGCACTCTGAAACCTCTCTCTCTCTCTCTCTCTCTCTCTCTCTTGTGGGTGGCAATGGAATAAAGGGAGCATCTTGCCTGACCTCTTCTCTATTTTAACATTTTGCTGGAGTTGCTGAGAGATGGACAGAGAGACCTGACAAAGACCACTGTGTCTGCTAATCCGAAGGTAATGCACTCATTTCAATCATGATTGAGATTGGCTTAGGTCATGATTCCTGTTTCTCTGTTTCATTTGGCTTATCTTCTATTTATTCTCCACTGGTACTCACTGAAATGAGCACAATTTTGGAAGCATGACATGTTTATTTGTGTTTGCAATGGACCATGAGAGAGACTGGTATGCTTTTAATAGGGTTCATTTGCTATTTTACTCAATTGATGGGTTATGGACAGTCATTGCTTAATCATTTTGATCTGCTGCAAAGGTGGCTAATTTGTGTTGCTGGATTGGGTAATGCCCCTGGACAAAACTTGAACAGGATATACTCTTGATGCTTGGACAGGTTATTGATTTGTTAAAACTTTTGGGAAAACTGCATTTAAATAGAAAACATTCAAAATAATTAAATTTTCATGAAAATGCAAGATGCTAGTTATTATTAGGTTAGTATGTGGTGTGCACCTTCAAAAGTTATGATTCAATCGCAATGTGGTTGTTGATCACATTGAAGTGGTTGAATTACAACCATCAGTGTCTTAATTTAAATACATTGAGTTATAATTTCGTTCACATTGAATTATAACTTTTGAGGGTATGCAACCATGAGGGTTTTTTGGTATTGATAATATGCTATAGTGGAGGATCTACTTCTCCCCTCTGTTTATACTCTTTCTTTATTTTTGGTGCCTATTTGGTACAAAGGTGATTAAAAATTGGAGAGAGCTTTAACTTAAATTTTTTTTTTCTTTCTAAATTTCCAAAAAAAAAAAAAAAGAAGAAGAAACATATAATTTTTTGCTTTATTTTGATATATTACATAAAATTCAACAATGGCTAATATCATCAAACTTTTAACATAAATATTCTGTTTTCCTTTTAATTACTTGAAATGCTAAATCAACATTGGCCAATATCATTAACTGTTTGCATAAACATTTTCCTTTTGATTACTTGAAAGATTGGAAATCTACTTCACTTTCACTTTCACTTTCACTTAAAATTTTTATTCGCGGTGAGATATTGTAAGCACAGATTTGTCATGGCACGGGGGATCATGGTGTAGTCACGTGCGTTAAGCCAATGGCATTGGCCAGGCATATGCCGTCTCACCAATGGCATTGGCCAGGCATATGCCATTTCACCGCAAAAAAGGGTTGACCTAAGTGGAATAAATTTGCATAAGCAACTATCAAAACTTCAAAACTTTTAGCTCCATGGTACAAGGGAGGCTTTCACTAGTGTGTAATACTTTGGTTATGAGATGATTCAATGCCTTAACTGAAGCAATTGACTTTTGCAAGAAAATAAAATAATTGACTTTTGAAAAAAAGAATTGGAGTAGAAGAATAAATAGACAGAAGATGCGAAAATGATGAAATGGGATTCTTGCCTCCTTTTTCAATCACTAGCCACCTTTGATATCTGATTGCTCGGCTCTTCAGGACCATAAGTGGTATATCAAGATCTCCCCTGTTTTCTAAGAAAACTAATCACCATGTGGCTGTAGTGGCGGCTCAACTTATAGGCAAATTCGCATCTTGCCTGGGGCCCATTAGAAATTTTTTAAAAAAAATTTCTTCTCAAATTTTTTAATTGCTTAAAGGCTTAAGACTTGAGGCTTTATTTTGATGTTTGTCTTGGGGTCGTAAAAAAATTTGAACTACTACTCCCTGTATGAGTTGGCAAAGCATCGAGTTAGCCCATTAATTTATTTTTTTTTAAAAAAAATCGTCTTCTCAAAGGCTCCAATATTTGAAAATCGCATCTTGCCTATGGCCAATTAGAAAATTTTCAAAAAAATCTTCTCAAATATCTCAATTGTTTAAACACTTGGTACTTCTCATTTGAATGTTATAGCCTGAGGCCTTGAATGAGTTGGCAAAGCAAGTGTCGAAGCATGGACAACCCTTTGTAAGCTTCACTAGTGTTCTCCACTTTCTTTGGCGATCCATGATGTGCAGAATGATTATTTGAAACTATAAAAATAAAAATAAAAAAAAGTATAAAATGAAAGATAAATGAAGGAAGATATTATTTGAGATGGAATTTATCTCAAACATGTGAATGAGATTACTTCACATATTCAATTGGATTCATAATTATGTGATTTTCATTCTTTCTCTAGATTCCGGCCATCCACATATTGCTTAAGGTTGAAAGGTCGATGAGTGGGGTAAGATTGCCCCATTGTCTACCCCTTCACTGTTGGGCCTAATAATTATTTTTTTTTTTTACAAAAAAAGGGGGAATGTCAACATGAGTGCGAGCCTAAAATCTTGTGGTGTGATAATTTCAAAATCTACAATTTTTCTTTTTGTCTTGTGCATAGATTTATATTATTTCACTATTTTTGCTTTAATAATCTAAACTCTCTTCTTCCAACTAAACGTGTTATCAGTTTTATTTACGACTTATCCAACTAATTCTTAATGAATGTAAGAATCGGAAGCTTCTGTAGAAATGAAGTGTGCATATTTAGAAGCTCCCAAACGAACCTCATCTGCCTCCTAGGTAAGATTCCATTAAAGCCCTTGCACTTGTTAACCTAAAAAGTAAGTTTTATTTTATTTTATTTTCACCAAATTAAATAAAGAGTAAGGGAAAAATTGACACAATAGAGTATAGAACAATAAGGCACAGTTCGTCTTTTGTTTTGTACAGTTCTGCAGGGCCTGGGACTTACCTCTTGTATTCTTGTAATTTTTCTGTTTTAATATATGACTTATTTACCCAAAAATAAAAAAATAAATAAAAAATAAGACACAATCCAAAAGTTACCTCCAAAAGAGCCAGAGCATTTCTTTTTAGTGCTTTGAGAAGGACGTTTAGGAAATTATCTTACAATTGGATCGATGTAAAACTATAGATACAATATCTTTTTTGACACGTACACCCTTGGTTTCATTTTATTTTTTGATGGTCTCTCCCTCCTATATATACCATGCAAAACATGGCTATATGGGATATAAGTAGTGAGTAGCATATGAGCCCCTTTTAGCCCTATAAAGAGGAGATTGCATAGTAACATTTTCTTTCTAGTTTCTCTCACACTTTACCACTTCCCAAACATGGACAGAAACCAGTTGCAGCGACAGGTTGCCTACATGAGGAAGTCGCTCTTTGATCAGGTTAGTATTCTCTTCTTTGATGTGAATAATTAAGCTGGCCAAATTGGAATTGCAAATGAAATTCCCATTTGAACTTTGACTCTAAAATTCATTTGTATTGAATTTGCATGCAACTGTGCACAAAGTGTTTGTTTTTTTTTGTAATCTGCATGGGTAGCCCTGTGGCAGAAGGGTTGAACAGGGGAGCTCAATTATAGAATAATTCCTAGAGGTTTCACGGAATGCAAAAATACTCAGGTTTAACTGGCACTCATAAGACCTTGTACTATATGACAAAGTGAGCCAATTGGAGTTGTCGTTCATTAAATTTTTAGTTTTTTTTTTTCCCTTCAAAATTAAGGTTATCTTTGGTTATTTTCATCAACCAAATATTTGTGAAAGACATATATATGTACAAAGCAAAAATGTTTAGATTCTTTTGGAAAGAAAGCTAAAGATATGAACTCTTATTTTTGAAGCATGGACAGAACTCAGAAGCAACCAAAGCGAAGTCCTATTATTTTGGTTCCACATTCCACTCACTGCATCTCAAAATGGTCTGCTAAACAAGTTCCCATCACCAAAATATCAAAAAAAGAAAAAAAAGGGAATCCAACAACCTGCTATATTCGTCAGTATTTTGCAACCAAAAAACACAATGCAATGATGGGACCCGCAGACCGCATTTTTCGGTTCGCACTATGTGAGAAAAATAACAGAAAACAGTTATCGAAATAGATCATTTTGAATATTATAACATGTCAAAATATGAGTTTGACATTGTCGAAACGGCAAAACCACTAAAGTGGTATCATGCTGTGAGGTGATAGTTCATTTAATGAGTCATTTTCAAAAAAAAATTGACATCTTATTCATTTGCTATATATATTCATAAAATAGACAAGTCAAGTTGGTAACATGTGTTTTTATATTTTCTGCTGTAACCATCTTCAATTCTTTTTTTCTTTACTGTGTCTAAAGACATGTAAAATTATGTGGCATTGTAGGGATACCTCGATGAGCAATTTATTCAGCTAGAGGATTTGCAGGATGATGCTAACCCAAATTTCGTAGAGGAAATTGTCACATTGTTTTACAGTGATTCTGCTAGACTGATCCGCAACATTGATCAAGGACTGTAAGTAGCTAAAAACCAACAACGCAAAAGTGAAAAGAAAACTCACTTATCTATAACTGATTTCCTTTGTGTATGTAAATTTATTATTGTTTTCATCACAAACTTTCTCACAATAACCGTGGTACTACTAGTAGTAGTAATGTTCATATGAACAACAACAGTAACAATGATTAAAATTACTAATAAAACAACTATTATAGCTAGAATTTTTATTGATCAATGCAGGGAGAACAATCCTCCTGATTTTGATAGGCTGGATGATTACATGCACCAATACAAGGGCAGCTGCTCAAGGTAATGTATAGAAAAACACAATCATGAAATTTCTTCTTAAGCCTAGGAAGCGCAATGCTACACAGATATGAATAAAATTGTGGCACAAATTAATGTAAAAGAGTAATGCTATTACAGATATGAATAGATTTGTGGCACAAATTAACATCCTTTACAAAGATAACTCATCTCATCATGTTCTTGATCATTTAAGAGCAAGAAGAACAAAGCAAAGTTAATAACGATTTGAATCCTAATTTAAAGTTGTCATTTGACAACTGCCCCAAAAACTAAAGCTGCCATTCGGGTTTTTATTGTGTTAATTAATTCACAAAAAATAATATTGTATCTTTTTAAATGACAAATGTACCCTTTAAAAATAGCAACAAGGGTTTATACCCATTACCATCATTACTTCTATTTTGTTGTATTATTGGAATGGAATAATATATAAGGCAATTCCTCTGCAGTATTGGAGCTAAAAAGGTGAAGAGTGAATGCACACAGTTCAGGGAATACTGCAGGGCTGGGAATGCTGAAGGGTGATCATTTATATATCTGTTTGCTCTCATTATTTATGTTATATAGTAATTAGTATTGCACTTATTTGATGGAAAAATTGTTTCATTAATCTCATTATTGGAATTTTGAATTTTTACAAAAACCCTTATCACAAAGTTTTCTTGTTTAGCAAAACGACTAGTCTTATAGTTGATTTTGATTCAACAAATAACATTATACATAAATATATTTCAAATCTTGAACTCTTAGAGAGAGGGACAACTTATTAATTATATTCTCAATCCGTCCCTTTGCATGTGACCCTACTCTCCTCTATAGGCGGGCCAAACATTGCAAGTATTTTTTGATTATCAGGTTACTATATTGAATTATTAACTACAGGCCCGGCCCTGAATTTCCGGGGCCAAAGTCAATAATCAATTAATAATTATCACTAGATCATTTGGGACCCTTTACATTTTTTTTCTTCATTCAACGAATTTTTTTTTGAAGGTAACGGACAAAAGATTTGTGTCAAAATCACAAAAAATACTTAGCATTACATTACAACAACGAATAAGTATTACTTGATCCTCGCTCTTCTTGCATTTTTAGAAGCAAATAAATCAATCATACTTACTCTGAATTTCGAAAAATTCATTAGTGCTCTATTGTGCAGCTTCTCTCAAATTTTTGGGAAAATTGAATTAAGAGTTAGGGTTAGGAATTATAGGGAGATAGCATGGGCCCTTCTAATTTTTTAATAAGTCAATTTATTTTAAGTTAGTTTTGGCTTTCTTTAATTTTTTTTTGACTTAAAACATACCTAATATATTATATTAAACTATAATAGAAGGGCCTCCTTTTTTGGTCTATCTTGAGGGGCCCTAAGCCATAACTTGGTGGGCTATGCCTAGGGCCGGCCCTGATTAATTACCAACTCATCTAGAAGTTTAAGTTGTTATAAAGAGTTTTTTTTTCTTATTATTTATATCCTCAACATGCAGACATAACATCTTGTATTTTTGTTCTTCTTGTATTTGGCAGATGCATGAGGACATTCCAACAAGTGAAGCAAGAGCACACTACCCTCAGGAGGAAGCTTGAAACTTATTTTCAGGTCTCTCTCTCTCTCTCTCTCTCTCTCTCTCATGCATGTTTGTAATGGCTAAGTCCTCTTGCTTATTGTTTCCAATATTTTTTCAGATGGCAAGACAAGCCCATACTTGATCAGCATGTACCAAGTAATAAAGATTGCAGACAAGATCTTGAGGACAAGGATTGGTGATCATATAATATATATATATATATATTTGTACTACATAAATGCAGAAGTTGGGGGTTATTAAATAACACCAAAGGACTTGGTAGGTCTTATCATATGCTATAGGTGCCCATATATATATTATATGTTTTGGTTGTATAAATATTAATGCAAGTAATGCAACTTTAGCCCTTCTATTAAATACTTTTTACAACAACTTTAACTTTTCACATTCTGAAGTATTTCATTCCCACTAATGACTCTTTTGATTGACTTTGTAATCAAGATGTCTTTTGTTGTTGTCAAATGTTTATTTGGTTGGTTGGATTGGCCCCTATGAGCTTAGTTTAGGCATGTTAAATCTTCACTTTTAACAACACGAGATCTGTTGTTTCAAATAAGATATGTATTTCTCGTCTCATGTATCGTCATATAATTTGATTTTTAATAAGTTTTTACTTAAAAAAAATCATATTCTTGCAAGTGACAGGACAAAAGATATGCATATTTTTTTGGGACAGATGATCGCAACCCACTTCTAAACATATTATCCTAATTGTGGTTCAAATTTAGACACTAATGTTTTGAAAAGGTTGACACACTAGCTTAATCATTGACCATTAACTTGATAAAGATCCATTTTGGGTGCTATCAACCTACCCTGTTCCCTAACTACAAGCACAAACTGAAAAGATTTTTCTTGACAGGAGACTTCAACATGGTATATACTCCCGATTTGGGATTCTGTACAATAATTCTAGTTTTCAATAATTGTTCAATGTTAGTTTAGGAGCCCAACCTTGTGCATAAAAGTTTGAGGATAGATTTGTTTTATAACACTTATAAGCATTGGATCATGTGGAAATTTTGAGGTACAAAAATCTCGAAACATAATCTAATAATAATGAGTGTTTTGAGATAAAAGACAAAATGATTTGAGAACATAAAATCCTATTGGATTTTCAAGAGTCAAATTTGCACAGCCCAACATTTAAACATGGGTCGCACTAATGGCAGTACATTGGACTGTATTAAGAGATATAAAATGACAAAAAAAAAAAAAAAAAGTTAGAATCACAATACAACTTTTACACATCTTTTAATATTTTTACATTTTTAATACATTTTTTTTTACACATTTGTCAATATTAATGACAATACAAAAGCAAGCATAGACTAAAATCTGTTTAGTCAAGGACATAATTAAGGACAATTTATTGAGGCACCAACCAGATCATAACCAATGCAGCTTATGAAGTATTTCTAAGCTTAAGCCTAATAATAAATTATGACAACAAAAACAGTTGAAATTGAAATTTTCTCTAAAGAGAAGAGACATGGCAAACTACATATATGGTACCTTTTGGCAAGGACAAGAGCAAGGTCAGATCCTTTGTTCAAATTCTTTCATGTCTCCTATCTTAAGCCTCTTCTGTACTACATGATTTTGGTTGGATTGCACAATAAAGTAGGGTTTTTGAATCGAAGAGATCCAGACAGAGAATTTCCTATTGAATCAGACCACTTTTCCTTAAGGCAACTCTAATGAATGAATCATAGGTAATAGGTGCAAGTAGTGCAACTTGCCATTTGTAAACAATGGACATGCTAGAAAAGAATAAAACAAAAAGACACAAAAAAATTATTTTCCACAAGAATTTTCTGACAAACTCTAATATAAAGTCAAGGAATTATATGTGATGACTAGATGTCCTTTACCTATGTTTCTTATGCCTTTAATAATCACACTCATCATCATTATTAATTCTAAAATGGACAAAATCTATGGTATATTCACTTGTGAATTCTTAATCATAACAAATATTTTCAACTTAGAAGTTAGGGCCATGAAATTAGGGTGTACAGTTCACATTATTTAGGATATCAACAAGAAATATCTTTGTCACAGTCATTATTAATCATAATTATGTATGATATTCTAATTATGAGAGAGATTAGATAAATAGAAAGATCTCATATTTTCAAATTTTTGTCTTTCTATCCTAATGCATTTCTAATAATAAGATCAGTAAAAATCTCAAGATATGATCTTACAACTGGGAATGAATTGGAACAGAAAAACAGAGAAAATTCAGGATATAAGATCCTATGAGAGAGGGAGAGAGAGAGAGAAAAGATGGTTGGTTGTTTTGTAGGGAAAATGGCCATGATCACAGCAATCAAGAACTGAATTGAAAAAAAAGCAAAAAGAGAAGAAAGCAAAAAGGACAGAAAAAAAGAGGTCTTAAAAAGTGAAGTGGGACATGTTCTATCAACTCAATGACCCTTAAAGATAAATTTATAAGTGGGAGTGTTAGGCCCTCCACTCAAAGATAAAAAATTATTAGTTATTTTTAGAATATCATTCATTTGGTATTCTTTTAATTGTTAAAAATTTATAGTATATATTAAATAAGTCTTTATTTGTCTTTTAACTACTTAACAAAAAGATAAATCAACTTATCTCATGCATAAAACTTTTTGCTACATAATTAGTTGGGAAGATTACCCAATAAATACAAAATGTGCTCTTAGAATTACACCATAATGATGATTTGATATGTGTACTCATATGTTCATTGAACACTTCTAGTCATGCATTTCCCTCTAAAACAAATGAGAAAAAGCTCAATGCACTATGGAACAAAAGCAAGCTTCCCACCCACACATCAATACTCTCATGTCATGGGTGATGCAATCTAGATGCTTATGTTTGGATATTAAATTTGTGAAGAGAGAAAAAAAATAAAAATAAAAATAAAAATTAAAATAGTCTAAAGTGAAGAATTAATGCAAGAGTTATCAAAATAAGATGAAAAATGATATATAGGGCGAAAATTGACTTGAAACTTATTGGCGTGACATATGTGAATTAATCAATGTTTGTCACTTCAATCAGTTTCAAGTTGACATTTTGTCCGAAAAGCATGACTCCAATAATAAATAAAAATGCAAAGGATTGTGTTCGTTTGCTTTTCCATGTCGTATTGACTAAATGATTTAAATCTCTTTGGTTATGGTGCATTGTTCTCATGTAGCTTTACTACATAGTCCACAATGTTTTACTACAGTTGATTTGGTGATTCCATAACATGTTAGTAGTATAAATTCATTTTCTTCTCTCTTTTTGTTTTTGTTTTTGTTTTTGTATTTGTATTTGACTTTATCAGAATTGTTCGAGAATTTCTTTTTTAAGTGAGGTTGAATTGATACTGAAGCTCTTTCTCTTTTCAATGAAAAGGAGCTTTCTCAACAAACTTGAGTTCAAGCTGCTCATGAGTAGCTCCATTCATTCCTGGTCTACATGCGTACACTAAAGTGGCGGTTGACCTCAATCTAGCCTTACAAATCTATCTCACAGTGGAAATGTCAAAATTTTATGAATGGAAAGTGAGCTCTTACTCAGGCATTAAAAGCACACGTTTTCTAAACAAATTTGTATCATAAATGCTATTTACTCATTTTTTTCAAAGGATTAAATTTATTGTGTATATATAAACTCGAGTATAGAATGGGTCATTTGTACATTTCAAATTTTAGGAACTTTACTGGATATTTTTTTCTTTTTTTTCTGAGTACGTAGCATTGTTGTATTTGTATTCAAGAATTAAGACGCCCAGTCAATAGGCACATTCTCTTGATTGAAAAATTCCATTAGCATATTACAGGGTTTACTTGGCAAATGGGACCAATCCTAGTGAACTACAAGTCCTCCAAGTCCAATGACTGTACGGGAAAGAAATACACCTTCTCGTATAATCCTGTTGACCAAGTCTGCGCTCCTCCGTACGACGTCGTTCAACTACCTGAAAATACACACGTGAGCCAGCCGGCGGGTGTGTGCCGGAAACCTCTCCGATGCCTAAGTCAGTAAGCTTGACAAATAGACAAAAGCTCTATGAATTCAGGGAGCAAAGTTGCATTACCTCTCCAAAGGTGATATGGGTGAGCTTTTATAGGTTTCGTGTGGTACAATCCAAGTAGGACTCTTACTCCTCCATGTAGAGTCCTCCTAGGATTCATACTCCTGGAAGATAGCGCTTATCCTCCAACACCCCCCTCACTGCTTAAACCAAGTGAGATGGTTTTATCCTGGCCAAACTCCAATATGACCGAAGTAGCATTTCCCTGTCAGACCGGCTGTACGACCGAGCTAACCCATAGCTCGGATTCGCCTTCCCATGTTCTTACTTCGGCTCCTCATGCCGAAGTCGAGTTAGCCGTACCATGCCTCGACCGGTCTAATCGATTACATCGGTTCTTCGAAACCCTTCTCCTACCTCGGCCTCACATGCAAAAGCCGAGCTATCCATAGAAGACTTAAGCCGAACTAACCTTTACTTAGGTCCTAAAACAGGCCCAACTTACCTCGGTTCAAACATAGCGACCGAGCTAACCAACAATAAAGGCCGAACTAAGCCCACTCACACTGGTGGCAATCTCTTACTTCGGACCGGACTACCGTATGGCCCATCTTCTAAGCCTTCTTAACACGGCCCACCGTGCGGCCCACTATCCCAGCTCGGCCCAATTTATCTGTATAAATTACCCTCTCAAGAATTAAGACGCCCAGTCAATAGGCACATTCTCTTGATTGAAAAATTCCATTAGCATATTACAGGGTTTACTTGGCAAATGGGACCAATCCTAGTGAACTACAAGTCCTCCAAGTCCAATGACCAAAACCAATGTGGTATATTGTACACATTTTTTGGGTGGCACATATAAAGTCAACCATTTGAGTCTGACTATAACTTAGGGTTTTAAAAAAGATTGTATCCAGTGAACAAGCTCTCACTTCATAGAAAAAGTTTTAAAAAAAGTTATAAGTAGAAAACCTTGCCTCAAATTTTACAAAGAGAGTGATTCTCGTTATTTGAATTGGCCCTGCAACATAGCATATTAGCCCTTCCTGTAAAAAGTGATAAATAATTAGGATGGTGAGACACAATTTTCTTTAATATTTTACATCAATAGTCTCGTAATTAAGCTAGTGGCCTTGTTCCATTATAGCTCTTAACAAAAAAAATAAGTGAGCAATACTCTACAATTAAAACTACAATAACCAAATTGACAAAAAAAGAAAAAGAAAATTACAGAGAATATAATTTGCCCTTGGCAAAAGAAGCATAGAGTGGTCATCTAAGTTTGACAAAGTGTTGAAGAGCCCTTCATCATTGTTAGCCTTGGAAGTGAACCACAATGGCATTTCCACTTGGGCCCCAATGGTGGAGGTGTATGTGTATCCCGAGTGAAATTTCCACTAGGGCTTAGGTGCTTTCACCTTTACATTGGACATGCAATTGGTGATATACCCACTCAGGCATGCATTGTGGGGAGTGGTTTTCCAAGAAAATGAAAGTTGATGGAGGGGTGTCCTACAAGGAAAGATAGACATCTTGTCCAATTTAGAGTTATTCAAGTGAGTGACATCTAAATTAGGGAAATGAAATGCTATATTCTTTGTGAAAGAAACTATCTTTGTATTGGTGTTTCTCTTGAACATCAACAAAAGAAATAGCGTTCTTGATTTTTTACATGAAAGGCCACTTACGAGTTGTGCTTCTCAATGGCCTTGTTCACAAGAAAATTTCAAAGAGAATAACATTAAAAAAAAGAAAAGAAAAGAAAATGAGTAATGCATGATGTACAAGCAAGAAAAAACATATAAAAAATTTATGTAGAATAATACGACTAAGCCTATCACTTCAAAATAAAGAAGATGGGTTTTTACCTAGCTCAAGCCTATACCTTGGGTAGGTTGGTAGGTTGGCCCAACCCAAATGAGGCTTAAGCTAGGCTTGAGCCTAGGGTTCGAAGCTCATCCCTGCCTTGTTGGCTTAAGAGGTAGCCTTTCCCGTAAAAAATGTGAAGCAACTCACGAGCCCGTTGGGCATGGCTTGAATTTTGACCCTTTGGAATAAGCCTGTGAGCTCATCTGTTGGCCAATGAGAGGTTGCTCGTTGACCAGCTCATAAGCCCGTTGGGCATGGCTTAGGTGTAGGATTTTGCCTCACACCCCAACTCAACCCAACCCAACCCGACATAAAAAGCTCGCTGGGCGTACCTTACAAATGAACTTGGATGCTATTTTCACGGACCTTACCAGCTTGACCGATGTAGACCCTTAACTCGGCAGGGTCAAAGCCAGCCCATTGGTTCATATATTTATAGATAGATCATGTTAACGCAACAGTAAAGCAATGGCATATGGTTCTACAGATCAATTTACCTTTATTATTCTCAATTTATAAACACTAAGTGGTTTTGTTTAACCCCATTGACAAAGCATACTCGATTTTTTTTTTCTTTACAAAAATAATCAAAGGGACACGCGTGAAGCTTTGATTTCAAACCAACAAGGCCAGTAGAACTGAATGTAAGTTAGTGCTCAATGGGTCTATTCAATCAATTCTTGTAACCCTACTTTGTATGCGACATTTTTTCATAATAAAAAAAAAAAAAAAAAAAAAAAGAAAAGTAAAAGGTCTTGCCATCTTGGATAAATATATATATATATATATATATAAAACAATAAACTATGGGTTGCTTTTCCTTTTTTCTTTTTGTTAAGTTCAAAAAATAAAAATAAAAATTGAGTGTGATCAAAGTAGCCCTTATTTGTTAGAGAGCAAAACATGGAGAGCTTAAACAGATCTATCAAAGTGAGGTATCACAACAGATACTTTTTCAAAATGGACTTGAGTTATAATTTGAACATAATTTTATCGAAAATAAAGTGGCAAGAACCATTGGTCCAGAATTAATATAAGCTAAAGTTTCACTCGAAGCATCGTCTTAAGAACACCAACTCATGTCCGCCAAATTACTTAGGAGTAAGGCCCACCACCACACCACCTGGCTTGGGCGGCATGTGGCCTTTCGTTTGCTCTTCTCTCTCTCTCTTATTATTATTATTTTTTAATTTTTGAGTAATGTTATATATAAATAAATTTCTTACGCAATTTTCTTATGATTAGACATGAAAGTAATTAGGTTCACGTTAATAAATACATGTGGAATCCTAATAATAAAAAATAATATATATATATATGTAAGATAAAGAATTGGTTTATCTATAACATTATCTATTGTTTATTTTATTTTATTTTAATGAATAAAAGATCTCCATCTTGGGGTGTGAATGACCCCCAAGACTTGGTCATCAACCATGTAATATATGTGACAAAAAGATTCCCATGTTTGCGTACTAAGTTGTATTTACATATGTAATTTGCAAACCCTTTCTTGTGTGGCTTTGAGCTAAGAAAAGATAGGAAAAGAGACAAAGGGGAAAAAGGGAAAAAGAGCCCACTTTCTATAAATCCAAACACATTCAATTCAACACAAGACATAAAACTACACACATATATATACCATTACACCTCTCTCTTTCTCTCCTTGTCCATTACTTAGTTCTCTTTTCTGGGTTTCATTTTCCGGGAAAAGAAAGTTATTAGTCCAAGCTGAGAAAATGAAGTACAAGTAGTGCTTCTCCTGATTTAAGTTTGTGGTGAAGGTATATCATATGTACAACTTTCTCTCCTTGTTTGTTTTCCCATCATTTAGTTTTCTAAAATGATAATTGGGAATTTGTTATTTTCCAGGGAAATCTCTGTTTTCCATCAAAGTTGCTTCTTCTTCTTTCATTTTCTTTCCCGGGAAAATAATGGAGGAACAAAAGCTGGAGCTGAGGCTTGGTCCTCCAGGAGATCATGACAGTGCTCTTCTAACTCTTGGTTACAACAGCAATAATAATAGTTGTGGAATCAAAAGAGGTTTAGAAAGCACTCTTCTTGAAGTGAAAACTGGAGGAGAGAGAAATTGGCTGACAAACAATAAGTCTACAGGTTCCACAAATACAGAGAAAAGGTTATATCTTGCTTTCCTTAATTTATACTCTTTTTGGCAATCCCTTTTTTCAGTCTTTAGAATATTATTTTTGCTATATATACATAAGACTTTAGATTAAATTATGTCGCAAGTCCTTAAACTTTGCATATATATATATATAATTGATTAAGTCTTACGTTAAATTTTTATCCAATTTAAGTTCTCTAACTTCTCAAATCGATTCTACGTACCTCTTTTGTTACATTCTGCCCACCTTTTGCTATTAAATAGATTATATAGAACCCATTGAAGGTGTAAAGTTTGTTATTATATATATATATATATGTGGGGAAGTATTTTGCGAATGACGTCACGTGGCTAAGATAAGTCCAAGATGTCGGCTAACGTGCCACATGGATGAGTCATGTTTGCTGAGGTGACCACGGCACTGCTGAGATGTTCTGCAGTAATGTCAGAATCCCGAGATGTTTGGATAAGTGGCAAGAGTCTTATAACAAAAGAGGCTCACAATCTGGATAGAGATAAGACTCATGAGGAGTTTAACCCTATCTAGCCGAGAGTCCAAGATGAGCATTGAGCTTGAGTCCAATGAAGTGAGGCTTCTAGGGACTAGGTCATTGCTGGTTATAAAAGTAAGGTACTCTCGTGGGTCTCGTGGTAGGTTCTTACTTGTGAGTTTAAGTATTGTTTTGATATCTATGAGAGATAAGATTTACTGACTTGATCGTCGGAATGCCCCAGGTAGACGAACCACCGCGGTATTCTCATCTTCTTGTTGGCAGGTAGTTGGCTCAATCTATCTTGCCAGGTAGTTGGTTCAATCTATCTTGCCGGTTCTTTCTAGTGAAGTTCCATGTTTAGTTGTATGGTCGGAAATCAATATCTACAATATATATATTTAATCATATCAAAACAAACATAACAAAAACAATTCCATAGACCATCACCCTCCCTTCACTAACATATATTTCTGAGGTTGATAATGGGTTTTTTATTTTTATACCAGGAGAAAAGTGTTTTGGGGTTGATTTATTAATTTATCATTTAGGTTGGTCCTATATGATATATCAATTGCCAAAAGTAGAAGAAATGTAACAGGAGGGCTAATTTGGAACAATTTGGAAAGTTGAAGGGCTTTATTTTCAGCAAATTTTTTTGTTTAGGAACTTAATTGAAAGAAGGGCAAATTTCAAGGGCTTTTGATATAATTTACTCTAAACTTTAATGCCATTTTTGTAGCACTACTCTAACAAAAATGTGTTCTATTTTTCAAATTGGAATTTTTTTTTTCCCAACATTTTTACTCATGAAAATTACACTAAAAATGGCAGAATTGCGGTGGCTCCAGTTGTCGGGTGGCCTCCAATTGGCTCTTTTAGGAAGAACCTTGCAACCAGCAGCTCTCCGAAGGCAGCATTTGAATCACCAAATGAGGTTTCAAAGGTTTTATTAAGTGAAAATGTTGAAAATCCTGGGAACAGCTTGTTTGTGAAAGTCAAAATGGATGGAGTACCCATTGGAAGAAAAATAGACCTCAAAGCATATAATAACTATGAAACACTTTCCTCTGCTGTGGATGAACTGTTCAGATCTCTTCTGGCAGGTATTATTACTTCCATACAAACTCAAATTTTAGATATTGGATTTTTTGTGAATTGGCAAAAATACCCTTATGTAACCTTTCAAGAAATATTAACTAAGATACATTTTTGTCAATTACCGTTTTCTTTAGCACATATCCTCTCCAGTCAATTGGAAAGGAGCCGAACCCTTTTCTTTAAGATGAAAATCCATTTATGAGAATATATTGATTACTAAAAGGTGTTTGAAGGAAATTTTGATACGAGCGAATTGTGATGATTCTTTTCTCTTGAATGAAGGAAATATATGATCGTGGTGTTAGTAGTAAGTACAGATTTTTGAACAATGTTGTTGCCGAATTATCACTCTATAGATTTGAACCTTCATATGCTTATCATCATCATCATCTTCTTCTTCTTCCTTCTAGCACAAATGCATCACTGTGTCAATTTAGAGGGAGAAGAAATGGTGGAAACGAAAGGCATAAGTGGATTATCCGAAGGGAATGGGGAATACACCCTAGTTTATGAGGATAATGAAGGAGACAGGATGCTTGCTGGGGATGTTCCATGGCAGTAAGCATTTTACCTCTCCCTCTCTCTCTCTCTCTCTCTCTCTCTCTCTCTCTCACGCATGGGAGCTCTTTTTCTTTTTCTTTTTTCAAAGCATAAAATCAATAGAAGATTAACGTGTGTTTGATGTGGGCAAGGTGTTTCCAAAATGCTACGAACTCAAAAAAAAAAAAAAAAATTACAAAAATATACATATAATGCAGTGTTGGTAGAATGAAAGGGCTGGCAGCATTGCATAATGTGTATTCTGCTAGAAATGTGAATGTGTTTGTCGATTTAATGCAGGCTAGTTTTGGATGATGCAGTCCCAATCCTAGTCTGTTATTTTATATGAATATGTATATTTTCATCATTAATTTTAGGACATGTTTTGTGCAGCATGTTTGTGTCCACGGTGAAGAGGCTTCGTGTGCTGAAAACATCCGAACTTTCATCTGTACGAGGTAAATTTTTTATTATTTTAATATATATTTTTTAATTTTAAATTTTTTGTCTTACTAAACATTGTATAGCTTTAGATCAATGATTTGAGTTTTGGATGTTATCAGTAAACAGCAAGAAGCTTGGACAGGCACAACCTGGTTCCGAAACAAAGGCATGAAGACAAAAGTGAACTCAAAGTAAAAAATCTCCATCCTCTAGAGTCCCTGCCTTTGGGATATTCACATTTTAATAATATATATTATTATTGCATCACCCTCTAGATGCAAAAAAAAAAAAAACTTTGTTTCTACTCTCTCCTCTTTCTTTGTAGACAGTTTCCTTATCTCTGTCATTTTCAGTTGTTAGACCTTTGCTTTTGTAATATATTGGTAAGTGTTTTTAATGCCATCAATCGCGAATTCGAGCCTCCTCATCTTTGCTGGAGGTATGCTTGTGGAAGCGCCGGGCTACATCCTAGTTTTTACCCTATACATCCTAGGTTTTACCCTATACGGGTGCGTCCAAAGGGGTTGGAGAGGTTCCCAGTCGTAAAAATAAATAAATAAACACCTCACGAATGCCAACAGTAGCATGACATGAGTAGTAAGAAAAATAACGCCACCACATGAATTTTACCAATTTTTTTTTAACTTTCTACAAAGATCATCATCACAACAAACATGTGTACACACGTAGTGCATGCCAACCAATAGAGGAAACTAAACAAAAACACAGGAAACAGAGTATTACTATCTACATGTTAGTTGCCATTAGTGAAGCAGTGTTCAACTTAACTCCTCTCCTGCCAGCTGGGGATTAAAAATTCCAACATGTTTAAAATCTCGATATGTATCAGCCAATATTTAAAACGCTGGTGTTGAGAGCATCTTTTTCCAACAAAATTTTCCGGGATTAGAAGAGAGCACGCAGATTAAATCAGGCAGACCTTGTTACTAGTATCAATTCCTGGTGCTTTGCTTCCATTAGTTGGTCCTAGCTTGTGTAGTCAGAGACCTAACTAGACACAGAGAGAGTGAGAGATCAAATAAAAAGCAAACCAAAGTTTTCCATTCAAGGGGGAAAGAAGCCATTATGAGTTTCACATAGTATGATGTTACAATGATTTAAAAAACTGCCACTGATTCCTATCTTTGAAGACATGGATATTGGGGGTGAAATTGATGAAAACAGACACTAGACAATTCCACGGCAATGGCTGTGCCGGAAAACAAACACACACTTCTCACAGAATAAGGATTTATAGAATGCTACATATTGATATACACTTCCGCATCCAGGAAGATTGGTGCAGGGAATCAAGGTACAAACCCAATATCCTTAAAGTATTCATGCTCAAGAGCACTTCTAGCTGTAATTCTTCTGCTTGGATCCAAACAAAGCATTTTCTGCAAAACAAACACACAAATGTGTTAGTAACAGGAACACTAAGATTGCAGCAAATGCTCTTTAAATACTGTGTAACATATGCATTTATTCATTTGCAAATCTAAAAAGTAGTGATTGAGCTCAAATATTATTTATACATTTGCCTCTTAACATGTTCTTTACTGAGATACACTCAAGCTATGTTTGGATCTTGGATTAGTGGAGTAGAAATAAGGGGGGGAAATTATGAGTAAAGAAAATAATGTATAAGCTAAAAGTTTCTCTTTTTTGGTTTGAGTTTAGGAAAATGAGAAGAAATTCAATATATATTTGGCTGGTTACCTATAAAAAATGACTATGTACAAGTAATTCAATTTCCCTTTACTTTTCCCTCAATGAATCTGGGATCCAAACACAGCCTTAGTAAACAAAACAAAAGATCCATTTTAAACAAATGTCAGCATTAACTTACACTAAGAAGATCAACACCAACTGAGTCAAGATTTGGGACCACAGAAGCCAAGTCCTGCAAAGTAGAGGATTCACCATTTAAATTCCGGTATTCAATAACAAGAAAGATTAAAGGAGCGAAATGTCCAAAATCCAATCACCTTTGACGGCCACTTTGGAAAGGCAGATTTAAAATCAGGCAAAGAAGTCACTCCAGGCCATGTATCCTCATTTGGAGTACCCAAGACTCTTCACAGGAAGAAGTAAACATATATCAGTAAAAAAGAGAACTAAATCGAAGAAAATTACCTGCAGCTCCTCCACTAAAGCAAGGTTACTGATATCTTCAGTTATAATATTAATTAACCTTTTTCTGATAATTATATATTTTCTTAAAAATAATTACATTGTCAGGATATAATTTCAAAGCAATGCATACAGATGTACGAGCTGTGAGTTCATAAAAAATTTATAAAGAGCAAAAATGTTGTCAGGAGCTGTAGACCTGAAAATTTTGAATAGTTCATCAATCTCAGAGTCACCAGGAAACAATGGTCGCTGGTTCACCATCTCAGCAAATATACAACCCACTGACCACACATCAACAGGAGTAGAATAGTGACGGGATCCAAGGAGTATTTCTGGTGCCCTGTACCATAGAGTCACCACCTGAAAAGAGAAACTGATGAGCAATAGATATGCAAATTGTTAGATTACCAATTGTCCAAAAAGCATAAGCTATTAGGAAATAGGCCCAACATTGTACATCAAGCTATCCCAACACAATAATATATCAACTTGAAAGGCATGTCATTGAAAGTTTTATTCCTTCATATGAACTTTAAAACTACAACTTGCAGCTTGGTATGATCATATTAGCGCATCTAGGAGATATGTATACTTCTTAGAGTCACTCAAAAACAAACAAACTACCATTACAAGCATTTTAAGTTGTTCACAGGATCCATGACTTCTGAAATTGAGAAGTGAAACAACCTCAAACCAGTCCAGTTACAAAACAGCCCCATGAAGCTCATTTTTACCCTAAATTGTCATATCATTTTCATTCTCATGGATTTTACCTTCTTACAATTGAAGGAAAATAAAAATAAAAAATTAATTCATGGACTGCAGTCGTCACATTATGAGGCTTTTTTTAAGATGTAAAAAATAGGGAAAAAAATCACATAAAGAGAAAAGTATAGGTTGCAGAACAGAGAGAGAGAGAGAGAGAGAGAATAACATGGAGATCATATTTATTAACAATTAAAACATAGTGGGAGAAACTAAGCCCAAGCCTCATATTACCTCATGCGTAAATGTCCTAACAGGAATACCAAATGCTCTAGCCAATCCAAAATCTGCAAGTTTTAGTGCATTCGTCCTGCGATCTATCAGCAGGTTCTGAGGTTTCAGGTCTCTATGGAGAACCCTGTGCGAATGACAATAAGCAATACCACGAAGAATTTGGTACAGAAACATCTGCAAATTGAAGAGGGCAACCAAATAATATTTAATTTTCAGTAGCCTGATTAGGTACTGTCACAATCTTCAATGCAATCAGATATGAAGAATGCAATCAATTTAAATTTGTCAAATGCATGTGTTTCCAAAATTCCAAAGGAATTCAGTGAAAATAAGGGGAATTCATTATAGATTTACAATACCAGAATTCTTTCTCTTTGCTTCTTACCATTTTTGATCCCAGGGTTCTAGAGAGAGAACCAAGTTAATTGCTAATAAAACAACTAAAATCACTTACAATCTGGATATCACTATGAAATAAACTAATATGATGTCGGTACCCAGATCTCTATGAGCTCTCTATTGCAAGTCTCTGGATACGTTGAACTAAAACTCCAGGGTTACATCTATAAAGGAAATGTCAGAAATTGTGTGTGTGTGTGTGTGTGTTTTCTTTTACATACAATTGCTTGCAAATCTTGAAGCCACAGTATGCACCAACCTCCAAAAGGCAGGAAGATCTCACTCACTTTTATCAGCCGTGGATCCTTAGAGAACTCGGGACATGAATCCATGTGTTTCTTCAAATCCAAGTCCAGGTACTCAAAAACCAGATACAAACGCTTCTCACTGTGCACAACATCCTGTAACCTGTAACCCAAAAATTAATCAAACATTTTAGTACAGACATATTCATAACAATATTGAAGAAGGGTTCAACAATATAATCAAAAATAGAAAATCAACATTGATTTTCATTAGATGTTTTCCAGCAGGCTCAGAGCTGCAATGCATTCAACCAAAATCCTACTATTTCAATGTATCTATCCATCCCAAACACACTAGCAAGTATGCATGTCAGAAACCAATTCAGAACTCCACCTTGTAACTCTCCTTTTATCCTTTTTTTTTTTTAAATGCTGGCAAAAACCATGTTGCTGCTCCTATCCTATGCCATTCTTTTCCTGAGGATACTACCTATTCTCATCCAAACTCAATTTTCCTAAAATTATTGGCACACGTCTGTTTTAACCTTTCAAATAAGGATGCAATTTCGGCTGGTTAACTCGCAAAGTTGTCAAAAAAAAAAAATCATTTTCCTTATCTTCAGCTTTTATGATACATAAATGTATTGAAGAAATGAAACAAAGTGGTGAAATAAAATACACCTAAAATAAAAAGGACATGTGAATCCTGTCATCGAAGATGAAAGGTTTAATTTAAGGCAAATGACACACTGTCTCAAATCAACAGAAATATGTTGCAACTTGCATCATCCAAGACTAGGATACTCTTTCATAGTTTTGGTCATGCACAAGAAAAAAAACAATCTGAAGTTCACATACATTCAGGCTATTTAATGGCTAACTCCTGTGACATGGTTCTGTCAACAAAAACAAAGAATTCACCCCATTTTCCACACTGGGATCTTGCTTGCCACACTCTTAAATTTATTAGGAAAACATTTGATGGTAACATACCTGACAATGTTTCCATGCTGCATCTCCTTCAATAGAGAAATTTCTCTAATTGCTGTGCTTGGTACGCCCTCATCTTCTTGCTCCAATCGGATCTTCTTCAAAGCTATGGTTTCATTGGTTACACGGTCACGAGCCTTATAGACCACGCCATAGGTTCCTTCACCAATCTTCTCAACTTTTTCATACTACAATGTTCACAAACATCACATTCTAATGCGAGATGACAATAACTAAATAAAAGGAATGCAAAGTCTTTTACCTGGTCCATCTTACCCACGTCAAACGGACCCACCACTGGAGGAAAAGCTCTAAAGCCAAGTAGAGAGGCAACACAGAAGAAGAAAAAAAGTTTTATAAAACCATACAGCTAACAAATCATATAAGGTGCACAATCAAATGATAATGCACCCAAAAAAAATAAATACAAATAAGCAACAGAGAATTGGACACGAGCAGTCCCAAGCATAAAACACAATAAAGAAGTAGCAGACAAACACTCCTTTGCAATAATTCAGTAATACAGGAGTCTATCATTTATTTCCAGAAGAAAAATAACCATAGACCTAGCAAAAGAAAACAAGATGACAGTGGTTGTCTTCAATTCTTTTCCACTTTAAAATCGAACCAATCCATGCCAAAATCCAGGGACTTATTACTCACATTAATTATTCTCTCTTTACCACTTCAATTTCCACCATAAAAGTATCTCTCTCTCTCTCTCTCTCTCTCTCTCTCTCCATGCTTCGGTACTAGCTGCTTACAGAGGAAAATTATAACTTGTTATCCATTTTTGCCACAACTGGCATTTCCATAATTTGGAGTTTTTAATTGACATCCAACAGAGACCAGTACATATATCCTGATTGGATCAAACACATTTGTTTCAAGCAAATTACTGTAAATACTTGTACATCAAACCAAACAGCAAAAACACTAAAATTTACAAAATGCACATGCGATGTTGATCTTTCAATACATCAATGTCAATTGAACAAGCTCCTCACTGCTGATTACCACTACACAAGCTATAAATGCATGAAAAAAAGTGCTAAAGATACGTATATAGGGAGCGAACTCTACCGATTTCAGTTCTGATCTCTGTAAAAACACTACAATGGCAACATAATCAGATCTCGTAAATCACACATCCATAGAAAGCAGATCTCTAACATTTTCAGAGCAATGTGAAGTAAAAGAGAGACAATTGCGAAAGAAAGGATTTACCTGGAAAATGGATGAGAGAGTGAGTGGGTTAGAGATGTTCCGATGATGATGATGATGATGAGTGAAAGACAGAGAGAGAAAAACACATTTTTTTTTTCTTTTCTTTTTTATGTATCGATGATGATCAGTTGGGAAACCCTAACCCTAACAACTCAGCCACACGCATACACACATCCTCACACTCACTTGTTCACTTCATCTGTCTGGGTCAACCATTGGTTACTACTTACTGCCACTGCGAGCAGTTCTTACCGCTCTTTTTTATCACTCATCACGATGCTTTTATTTTATTTATTTATTTAATTATTTTATATTATTTTGAGTGAATCTTATATTTATGGCTATATTTGGATGAATGAATTATTTTGTTTTTCAAGAATTTTAAAATGGAATTTTTGGTCAAACTTTTCTTTTGAGCCTTTTTATTAGGTAAAGAATAATTCAATCAATTTTCTTTCAAAAAATCCTTGAGTAGGAGATGTTTGCCTCAATAAGGATATTATATAATTTTTTTTATGACAATATTGCCCTTCTATATATATGTATTATATATTTGAAATCTGAGCTCATATATAGTATACGGATCTGCGACAATTTGCGAAATCAGGAACGAAATCAATGAAGACTGAGAGGGTAATTTATATGGTTAAATTGGGCCGAGCTGGGTAGTGGGCCGTTAATGGGCCAAAGTAAGAAAGACAGAGTGAAGGGGCCTTTAGAGTTAGTCCAGTCCCAAAACCCGGAAGTCAAATCGGTCCGTGGGAGGCTTAATAATTAGTCCGGTCGCAGAAGGCCTTATTCTTAGTCTGGTTCAGATGAGTACTATTGATGGGTCGGTTGCCAGAGTTAGTTCGGTCTTGGCATGTGAGGCCGAGGTAGGAGAAAAGAAAAGAAGAGTCGAACTAACAGTTAGATCGGTTACTCCAATTAGTCTAGCATGGCAATGTTATTTCGGTCGTATGGTAGTTCGGCCATGGTAAAACCATCTCACTTGGTTTAAGCAGTGAGGGGGGTGTTGAAGGATAAGGATTATCCTTCAGGAGTATGAATCCTAGGAGGACTCTGCATAGAGGAGTAAAAGTCCTACTAGAATTGTGCCACACGGAAACTATAAAAGCTCACAAACGTCATCTATGGAGAGGTAACGCAACTTTGATTCCCGAATACACAGAGCTTTTGTCTATTTGTCTAGTTGACTGACTTAGGCATAGGAGAGGTTTCCGGCACACACCCGCCGGCTAGCTCACGTGTGTGTTTTCAGGTAGTAGAACGACGTCGTACGGAGGAGCGCAGACTTGATCAACAGGATTATACGAGAAGGTTTATTTCTTTCCTGTACAATTGGCGCCGTCTGTGGGAAGACAGACAAGAACAAAACCTCTTGATCAAGCTTTTCCTCTTTAGAATCAATGGCGCATAACGAAGATTTGCCACAGTCCACCATCGATGGGCAAACACCAGAAGGAGGTGCGAGGCGCGAAGGCCTACCTTCTATCCCTCCTATGGCGGACTTGGAGCCACAAAAACAATCCCAGGAAGGATACAAGGGGGAGAAGGCGGACTAACAGCCCCCGTCACTCTCGTTCACAGAGTCCAAAGAGACAAAGGCGGAGGATTGATTCTCAAGCTTTGGAGGATCGCGTTAAGGAGCAGGACGAATTGATACGACGGATGGCAGCGGACATGGAATCTCTAAAGCGCCAGATGAAGGGAAAATGAGTGACGATAGGAGAGGGACGCACAAGCAAGACGCCCCTTCGCCACTCGGAAGATCGTAGTAGGAATACCACACCCTCACAAGCAGAGAGTAGAAGCCTCAGGACAGGCGATACCCAATCCAGGTCTTCTAGAACTCATCGCTCCAGGTCTGAGAGGTCGTACACTGAAGGAAGCACCTATTGGCCCTCACACACGCACCAAACAAGATCCAGACAAACGGAGTTGCCTAGATCATCTGACTTACGAACCGTGCTCGAGGAGAAGGCACGATGGAAGGAGAACGCCAGGGCACGCGATCCACATAGAGTTTCTGCCTTACAGCGGTTGGCTCTTCGGACGCATGGAAGAGTCGAGGTTGGAATGCCAATACCGCGCCCTGCCTACGAACCAACGGACAAGGCATTAGCAAGATTGCAGACCTTACCGTTCGTTCCGGCGATTGAAAACGCGCCTCTACCATCAGGCTTCCTTCAGCCCAAATTCACTACATATGAGGGAAAGACGGACCCCTACTCACACTTTCGCCACTTTCGCCAGGTCATGGCTGTATACCGACGAAACGAGGCTTTGATGTGCATCCTCTTCCCATCTAGCCTTGGCGACCTAGGCTTGACTTGGTTTGAAAAACTTCCCGAAGGCAGCATAGCCTCCTGGGCGCAATTGGCAGAGGCGTTCGTAACGAGGTTCAGAACAAACACCAAAACCCCGGTGGAGATCGATCAACTGCTCTCCATCGACATGGGCGACAAGGAGACCTTAAGATCCTACAATAGTCGCTACTGGGAGACCTTCAACCAGATTGGGGATTGCCTCACCAATCTCGCCATTGCACAATACAAAAGAGGCCTTCCAGTCGGGAATAGACTAAGAGACTCAATCACCATGACACCACTCCTCACCATGGAAGCCTTGATGGAGAGAGTACATCAGCACATCAGGGTGGAGGAGGATGGCGCACGTGCCAAAACAAAATCTGGCACAACCGCAGTACCAGAGAAAAAGGCCTTAGTAAAGGTCAACGCGGTAGTCCGTCCAAACAAAAACGGACGAGGCAGGCGAGACAACGGAGAAGACCAGGATAAAAGATGGTTGAGAGTCTGCACTGCCATAACCACGGTATTCAAGAAACCAATCTATCGGATTCTAAGCGAAATACGTGATGAGCCTTTCGTCAGATGGCTAGCTAAGCTAGGAGAAGCTCAGAAAGACTACGACGAAAGATCACGATGCACCTTCCACAAAGAAAAGGGACACCATACTGAAAATTGCACGCCATTGAGACAGCACCTGGAGGAGTTGGTGGCAGCAGGTCACCTGGATAAGTACATTGAAGGAGGGACGCAACCAGCCCCACAGGACCACAATAACCCCAACGGGATGCCAATCGACGCCCCACCTCAAGGCATAATCAATGTGATACATGGAGTCTTCGAACCTGAGCGTGTATGCGAGCTCAGAGGGTCAATCAAGAAAGCTGAGTACTTAAGAGAGGTACTAAGTGCGCAACCTACCATAAAAAAGGGGAAGACAGAGGCCACGAACGTCATGTCTTTTTCAGATAGAGACTTGGCGAGGATATATTGCCCTCACAATGATGCCCTAGTTGTACTCTCCGAGTCAAGGATTTTGACGTCAAGCAGATTTTGATTGACCAGGGTAGTTCATCTGAAATAATGTACTACGAAACATTTAAATAATTGAAGCTACAAGACAAAGACTTGGCACCTGCCGTATCTCCCCTGATTGGATTCAACTCGATGCCAGAATGGCCAGTCGGCAAAATAATCCTTCCAGTTAGAGCAGGAAGCGTGACGAAACAAGTGGAGTTCTGGGTATTGAAAGTCCCATCCGCTTACAACATCATCTTGGGAAGAACATGGCTGCATGCCATGCGATCGGTGGCGTCATCCTACCACCAAGTAATACGATTCCCCAACGATGCTGGGGTAATTGAAGAGGTCTTTGGAGACCAAATCATGTCCAAGCAATGCTTTGTTACGGTTAACGGCAGCCGCGCTGCCAAGGGATATGTTCATTCGGTGGAAGAACCTGAGAGCAATGAACTGTTTGCAGACGTCGGCAAAACAGCTAACCAAAAAGCGGTGGAAGACTTGGTAGAGGTAAGGATAGATGAAAAGAACCCGGATAAGTTCTTTTTGCTCGGTTCGTCGTTGTCCAGCACTGAGAGATTAAAGGTTTTGGAATTTTTAACCTCTAACATCGAAGTGTTCGCCTGGACACCATACGACATGCCAGGCATTGATCCCAACTTCATCTGTCACCAACTCAACGTCCACCCATCCGCCAGACCAATCATTCAGCGCACACGCAGATCGGCACTCCACCACGCCGAAATAGTGGCAGAAGAAGTAGGAAACCTGCTGGAGGCAGGGGCAATCAGAGAAGTGCACTACCCAAGATGGATCTCCAACACAGTCGTAGTGCCAAAAAAGAATGGCAAGTGGCGTGTCTGCGTCGACTACAAAACAGTCAACAAGGCATGCCCAAAAGACAGCTTTCCTCTACCACGGATAGATCAATTGGTAGACCTAACAGAAGGGCACAACCGACTTAGCTTTCTGGATGCATACAGAGGCTACCATCAAATCGCCATGCATGAACCAGACCAGGAGGTTACGTCCTTTACAACTCCAAGAGGACTGTATTGCTATAAGGTCATGCCCTTTGGCCTAAAGAATGCAGGAGCGACATTCCAACGGATGGTCACCAAGATGTTTGAACCATTGTTAGGCAGAACAATGGAGGCTTACATCGACGACATGGTGGTCAAGAGCAAGGATGAGAATGACCATCTCAAGGACCTAGGTGAAATGTTTGAGATCCTGAAGAAGCATAAATTACGCCTCAATGCGTCCAAGTGTGCATTCGGAGTAGGATTTGGCAAATTCCTGGGCTTCTTGGTAACCAACCAGGGTATAGAGGCAGACCCCTCTCAAATCAAGGCAATTCAGGATCTGGAGAGGCCAAACTCAGTAAAGGAAGTACAGCATCTCACCGGTATGGCAGCTGCGCTCAATCGGTTCATAAGCCGATCGTTAGACAGACTACGACCATTCTTCCATGCTCTAAAAGCCAAGTTTGAGTGGATGAAGAATGCGACCACGCCCTGGAAAGCTTAAAAGAATACATGTCTTCTCCACCACTACTTGTCACCCCAATACCTGGAGAAGAACTCTTCCTGTACCTAGCAGTTTCTCAGCACGCAATTAGCGCAGTATTGGGCCGTATGGAAGGAATCCAACATTTGCCCATCTTTTATGTCAACAAGACATTGCTGGGCGCCGAAACAAGGTACTTGCCACTAGAAAAACTAGCCTTGGCCTTGATGATGGCCTCAAGGAAGTTGACGCACTACTTTCACGCCCACATCATAGTCGTCCTCACAGCTTTCTCATTAAAAGCCTTATTTGAAAGGGCGCACTTCTCTGGGCGAATTTTGAAATGGGCAGTAGAGTTGGGACAATATGACATCAAGTTCCAACCCAAAACCGCGATAAAGGCTCAAGCTTTGGCAGACTTTGTCGTAGAATTCACCCCAGGAAGTCATCATATCTGCCAAATCGACCTGACTAAAACGACCGAACTAGGGATGGAAGTTGACGTCGGAATAACACAACCCCTGGTGCAAGTTACCCAGTCAGGTCCCAAGGCAGACCAGAGCAAAGTAAGGGAGGAAGAAGCAAACCATGCTACACCAAGTCAAGACTCACCAACAAATAAAGACTTGGTACAATCAGATTGCGAGGGGCACACAGCAGGCAAGGATCATGAAGAAAACACCAGCAACACGGAAGACCCCAAGGCATCATCTGATCCTTCCACTTGCTGGAAGTTGTTCGTCGGAGAGATGTGGAAGCTTTTCGTGGATGGAGCATCTAACCGGCATGGAGCAGGACTTGGCATAGTCCTCATCTCTCCAGACGGTCTAGTAGTGGAGTAAGCAGTCAATCTAGGCTTCCTAGCATCAAACAACGAAGCGGAGTATGAAGCGCTTTTTGCAGGCCTCAAAATAGCATTCTACATGAAGGCCACCGAACTAATGGTTTACAGCGACTCACAGCTGGTAGTAAACCAAATATCTGGCAACTACGAAGCAAAGGATGACAGGATGGCCAAATACCAAGAGTTGGTCAGAACAGAGATCAAGAAATTTGAAGTAGTGCGGATAGAACAAATCGGCAGGGAGGAAAACAGCAGAGTAGATGAACTAGCAGGTTTCGCCTCAATGGCAGACACTACCATCCCTCATCCGTTGTTGATTGACTACCTACCTAGACCAAGCATTGACGACCCCGAAGCAGAAGAAGTATGTTGCGCGGCTAGGCCCTTCTTGGATGGATCCCATCATCCTGTTCTAAAAGACGGCATCTTACCAGAAGAGAAGAAAGAGGCCAACAGAATAAGAGCGAAGTCGCAGCGATTTTGGCTCTCCCTATCTTTGGCATTGTACAAAAAATCGTTCTCAGGACCCTACTTAAAGTGTGTCCACCCCAGCAAAGTGGAAGCATTCTTATTCGAGATACACGAGGGCGTATGCGGAAGCCATCAAGGAGGAAGATCACTAGCATACAGAGCAATTTCGCAAGGATATTGGTGGCCATACATGCAGACAGATTCAGAAAAGTATGTCAAAAAGTGCGAAAAGTGTCAGAAATTCGTACACCAAATACACCAACCTGCCAGAGAACTTCTACCTCTAACTAGCCCATGGCCCTTCGCAATGTGGGGATTGGACATAGTAGGACCACTTCCAATAGCACCGAGGAACAGGAAGTTCTTTCTTGCAGCAACCGACTACTTCACAAAGTGGGTAGAAGTAGAAGCATTGGCATCAATCAAGGAAAAAGACGTAAAGAAATTCGTCTGGCAGAATATCATCACTCGGTTTGGCATACCAAAAGCCCTAATATCAGACAACGGCAAACAGTTCGACGGTAGAATCTTTAGAGGCTTTTGCGAAGAGTACAAGATAGAGTTCTACAATTCTACACCGGCATATCCCCAAGCAAATGGTCAGGCATAAGCATCAAACAAGGTAGTCTTGGATAGATTGAAGAAAAGGTTAGAGAAAGCCAAAGGCAAGTGGGCAGAAGAGCTCCCTCATGTTTTATGGGCTTACCGCACCACACCTCGGCGGTCAACAGGAGAAACTCCATTTTCCTTAGCCTATGGTATGGAGGCAGTAATCCCACTTGAAGTTGGCCTCCCCACAATTCGAAGCGAGAATTTCGATCCAGACCTGAATGGCGAAGCCATAACATTGGAGCTCGACCTTGTAGAGGAAAGAAGAGACAGAGCACTGGTTCACATTACCTCATACCAACAAGAATTGTCCAGAAAGTATAACAAGACAGTCATCCAAGGCAATTCAAGATCGGGGATTGGGTGCTGCGCAAAGTGATGGGAAACACCTTGGTACCGGGAGATGGCAAGTTAGGGCCTAATTGGGAAGGACCTTACAAAGTGTTGGATTAGCAGGCAAAGGGGCATACCATTAGAAGACGAGGACGGCAAGACAATTCCCAGGCCATGGAATACTGCCAATCTCAAGTTCTTTTATTTTTAGCTTTTTTCCTCTAAATATGTGTAATTATCTCATTTCTCAATAAAACAAGTAGTTTTCTTTTCAGTATAGACGTTTTCTTCTGTAAAAGTTTGTTTTACTGAGTTAGGTTAGTTAGGGGCATTAAAAACACAGTTGGCCGGAATAACCAACTGCGAACCCTCCTAAGCCCAGGATAAGGATCCAGGCTGTAGGATGTTTGGTCGGAATAACCAAAATATTTTATTCTAGGTTGGCTGGATTAAACCAACTCCTATTGCTCTTCAGCCGATGTAAGGGTTTAGGCTGAAGAGTGGTTGGCTGGATTAAAACCAACTCTTATTACTCTTTAGCCGAAGTAAAGGTATAGGCTGAAGAGTGGTTGGCTGGATTAAACCAACTCTTGGTACTCTTCAGCCGAAGTAAGTATATCGGCTAAAGAGTGGTTGGCTAGTAAGTTGTCAGATCACTCAGCTAAGACCGGAATAAGGTATCTCGGCCGAAAAATATTGTGTTTCGTTCAAATTGCAGTTAGAAAGCAAGCACAAACAGGAAAGTAAACCGAGATAACAGTTGGAGCAAAAGAATTCATTGAAAACTCATTACAAGTGCAAGCATACAGATCAAACCGGAATAAGTGCTGAATACAAAAGAAAATTTTCATTGATCAAGTTCAAGGCAAATACAAAAGAGGAGCCTCAGCCCGGTTACAAGACAAAAAAAGAGAAGAAAAATACTGAAAACAAGCAACAGCAAAAGAAAGTATAGAATCAGTCGAACAGATCATCAAGATCAGCATCAATGTCAACACGAAGACCGGTTTCAGAGGGCAGAGCAGTCTTGGTTGGGAGCTCGGTGTCTATTGGAAGCATGGTTTCAGTCGTCAGGTCTTCAACCGCTGGCTCCAACCGAGTTGATTGATTGTTGGCTTGTTCACTGACGACCGAAGTATTATTAGGCTCAGTTTCTTCATCGTCGTCTGAACTCTGAAGAAACTGTTGTTGAACGGATGCAGCGTACTCCGCCAGTGAGCTCGGTATGAAGTACTGAGGAGTACTGAGGAGGATTGTATACCTCGGTCTCAGGTTCACAACCGAGCTGCACCACTGCTGCCCTCCAACCGCATTTGAAGAACAAATCTTTAGCAGCCTCGCATTATGGAATATAGAGGGCCTCTCCCTCCTTGAAACCTTCGGCGTTGGCTTCATCCACCTTCTTTTTTAATTCGGTAATCTCTGCGTCTTTCTTTCCTTCGAGCTGGACTAGCTCTCGAAGGTACTTATCCTTCATCACGGTCAGGGCCTTCTGTTTGTCAGCATTAGTCGAAGTGACTAGTCCGGTTAGACGAGCTACCTCGGCCTCTAGCTCGGCTGTCTTTTGTTTGGATTCTTTTAGCTCGGTGGATTTTTCTTCAGCTTCAGCCATGGCCTGCCTTGCTGTCTTCCTGAGCTCCAACACCTTTTTATGCGCAATTTGGCTCTTTTGCATGGCCTGCAAAAGAATGGAAAGAAACCAATGACAAAACCGAACAGAAAGTTCGAAAAATTTGAAAGACAAGAACGGCAACTTACCAGGATCATTGATTTCGTCGTTGACCGGATAGCCTTGAGCTCAGTCAGGTGCTTGTGATGCTCCATGTCAGGGGGCAGACACACACTCTTAGCCAGATTGAAGGCTAATATGTGGTCTTTGTCTGTCACCACTGAGTCAGTGTCACAGATAGCGCGGTTTTGGAAAATCATTTTTGGACTCCATTTAGAGGAGCTAGCTCGGTCGCCAAGCTCCGGTTGTGGACTTGGTGGGGGGCTTGGAGGTAGGGTTGTTTCGTCTTCGTTAACAAGGCGTTGCTCGGTCTGAGTAGTCTGGGCACGCTTGCTGGGGCGCGATGAGGAGGGTTGTTAAGATGGTAGGGCCACCACGGTTTCCTGGTTTTGGTTCGGTGGCGGTACCTCGGCTCTGTTAGTTTCGGTTAAAAGGGCCCTTACTTTGTTTCTTTTGGCCATTTCTTCTTCAGCAGTCAGAGGGACTAGGTTGATTTGGGGCAGGTTGGGGTCCGGCTCAGGGGAGGCTTCTAATAAAAAATCTGTTACTCTGGCTTTTCGTCGGCTACTGTATCTGTACGTCGGTTCGAAGTTTAATAATTTAGCCCAACTTCTTTCGGGGTAACGTAGTGCGGCACGAAGTACGCCTAAGTTGGGGTAACTGTATAGTGATTGAAGATGGGCTGAATCTGCAAAAAGAAGACAACTGTTAGACCGGTTCAGAAATTGAAAACCGAAATAAAATAGAAGCATGCAATAGAGCCGAAGTAATTATACCGGGTGTTCCTTTATTCCCGTTTATACTGTGGCCTGGGATTTGGGCTTGATGGTCTTCAAAATTCCCAGATACCCAGAAAAAATCGTCATCATTCAAGTCTTTGTCCAGTGTGTCTTTTATTATTTTTTCTCGGCGGCGTCGTATTCTTAAATAATAAACCCACCCGTCTTCTTTTGACCCTATAGAATACTGGTGGAATAGTTCGGCTAAACCAAGGTTAATGCCGGCGCAGCGGTTTAGCTCGGCTATACCGTTGATTATGCGGTATGAGTTTGTGGAAAGTTGGTTGGGCATATCCTAGTTTGCCTGAGGAATTCACATAGTAAGGGCTGTACAGGGAATATTAGTCCGGTTTCTATTATGGACAGAAGTGTAAAGGGTACAAAACTGGAGTTTCCCCAAGGTACGGTATCTTGTTCGGCTAAGGTGAGATGGACGTCATCAGGAATGTTATATTCCTTTCGAAATTCGGCCAGGCCACCAGGTGTTTCTACTAAAAACCTATATTTACCCATTTTTATTTTAAGTCATGAATAAAGTATAGTTGTGATTAGCTCGGTCGCAGAAGAAGGTTGAGTAGCTCGGTTAAGCGCTCAAAGGAGTGCCTGGGCAACCTAAGTCTGCAAAGTGAAAAACAGAAGTGTTAAGCACAGATCTTTTGACCGTGCTAAACAGAAATAAAGGCAAGATATATCGAAAACTTAGCTCGGCTATGTGAAATACTACGTGTCTTAGTCCAGTTTGAGCAAAGGTATGGGTATCTCGGTTTCTACAAGGGGTTCGTTATCTCGGTGCGTGCAAGAGTTTTATTAGACCGGTTGAGCTTCTAGGGACAGCTTGCTTAGTTCGGTCTAAAAACTAAGAATGCTGGTTTAGCCCTGAGGCATAGCTCGGTCGGAGTTGAGGTTTCCCAGTATTGTTGTATACCCTAGTCCGGTTCATTAGCTCGGTGAAGGAGAGTATTGTACTTTGGCTTATTGAGACTAGTGGGGTAGCATGAAGTACTAGTTCGGTTAGCTAGTCTGGCTGCAGTGACACTGACTACAAACAACTTTCTAGTTCGGTTGCATCATGATTTTGGATCAAATACAGTGTTCTACAGGGTATTATATGTATTCAAGTGTACTATTGCTAAGTTTTTCTAGAAAATACAAGGCATAGCAAAACGGAAAGAAAGTGTTTTTCGAAAACACAGACCTAAAGCTATGGATTAAACAAAATACAAAATACAAGGAAAGCAAGACAGATTTGAATAACTTACCAGGTAAAGAGGAGGAAATGGAAGTAGAAAGTAGCAACGAGCACGAGCTTCACAGCTGCAAAGGATGAAGAACAATGGAGGCAAAAAGAAAGAAGAGAGAGTGACTAGTGTAAGTGATTCAGAAACAAAGGGTTTTTTTGTTTTGTGGAAAGAGAAGGGGCAAAAGGTGGGAACTGTTCAAATTACGTGAAGTACGAGGGCGGCGTGACAGCTGCCTCCAGCCAATGAGGGCATGCCACGTGTCATGGGAAGAAGAAGCGATTCAACTACTGTGATTGAAGAGACGTTTTGACCGGACAGGTACAGCTCGGCTTAAGTTAGCTCGGTTGGAAAGGCTAAAAGAGTTTTTAGCTCGGCTGAAAAGGCTAAAAGAGTTTTCAGTTTGGCTGTAAAGGCTTAAAAAGATTTAGCTCGGATGTTAGCTCAGCTGATAGACATGTAATCCCTATCATGCTATGCAGATGGAATTAAGGGGCAATTGAGAGGGTAATTTATATGGTTAAATTGGGCCGAGCTGGGCAGTCGGCCGTTAATGGGCCAAAGTAAGAAAGACAAAGTGAAGGGGCCTTTAGAGTTAGTCCGGTCCCAAAACCCGGAAGTCAGACCGGTCCGTGGGAGGCTTAATAATTAGTCCGGTCGCAGAAGGCCTTATTCTTAGTCCGGTTCAGATGAGTACTATTGATGGGTCGGTCGCCAGAGTTAGTTCGGTCTTGGCATGTGAGACCGAGGTAGGAGAAAGGAAAAGAAGAGCCGAACTAACAGTTAGATCGGTTACTCCAATTAGTCTAGCATGGCAATGTTATTTCGGTCGTATGGTAGTTCGGCCATGGTAAAAACCATCTCACTTGGTTTAAGCAGTGGGGGGGGTGTTGAAGGATAAGGATTATCTTCAGGAGTATGAATCCTAGGAGGACTCTGCATGGAGGAGTAAAAGTCCTACTAGAATTGTGCCACACGGAAACTATAAAAGCTCACAAACGTCATCTATGGAGAGGTAACGCAACTTTGATTCCCGAATACACAGAGCTTTTGTCTATTTGTCTAGTTGACTGACTTAGGCATCGGAGAGGTTTCCGGCACACACCCGCCGGCTAGCTCACGTGTGTATTTTCAAGTAGTAGAACGACGTCGTACGGAGGAGCGCAGACTTGATCAACAGGATTATACGAGAAGGTTTATTTCTTTCCCGTACAAAGACGATCTCCAAATCTGAAGATGTCGTAGCCGAAGATCTCTCCTTTGGTCAACAATAGATGATCTCGCTGCCGATGATCAACACTCTTAATTAAACGAGAGTTTTATTGAGATTTGTGAGTGTTGATCGAGTTTTAGAGGTTTTTCTTCTCATTCAGGTATGTTGATTTGTTGATTAATTATTATTTTTATTTGTTTGTTTTTGTTTTGATTTATTTTTGTTGTGTGTTTGATCTGATTTCGTTTGACAGAATCAGAATAAAATTTTACTCTGTTCTATTGCTGTGTTTTTGTTTGAGAGAATAAGAGTAAATTTTACTCTGGTTCTATTGCTTTGTTTTTTGTTTGAGAGAATGAGAGAAAAATTTTACTTTGATATGTGCTCTGTTTTTGTTTGATAGAATGAGAGTAAAATTTTACTCTGGTGTTAGAATGACAGTAAAATTTTACTCTGGTATTCTATACTTCTGTTATTTGTGTTTTGGACTTGTAGTGACAGTAAAATTTTACTTGAATAGTGATAGTAAAATTTTACTTTGATTGACAGTAATTTTTACTATTAATTGATTATAGATTTGTAAAATGGTTCCACCTCCTATGTTGTTATGCAAGTATGGTGATCATACCATTGTGTTCAAGGTTGTGTCAAACTACACCTTGAAGGATTTAATTGATTTCTTAAGTTGTAAATTGAAGAAGTTTGACAGTAGTGGTTGCATACTATTATCGTACTGTTTACCTGGACATTTGCAATGCATGATTGATGATGATTCTGATTTTCAAAATATGTTGTCGCTTGTTTATCCCCTTGGTGTTGATCGGGTTAATGTGACTATTACTAAAATGGGCATTTCAAATGAAAAACATCGAGTTGGAGAATCAGAGGACGCTAGTGGATCCAACATTACTGATGATGAAATGGATTTACTTCCTATGTTTTGTCAATATGAAAAAAAAAGGACTTTGTTGTCTTGTGGATGGGTGAATGAAATTACTCATATAGGTCAAAGATTTATTGAAGGTGTAAAGGATTTCCGGACTACATCATGTAAATATGCCATTGAGATAGGATTTGAGTTTGTGTATATGAAGAATGAGAAGTGTCGGGTCACTGCTATGTGTTTAATGTGGGAGTCCAAAGATTGTTTATGGTGAGTACATACATCTCTAGAGAGTGCTAATAATTTTTTCTACATTAGGACTCTACATCATAATCATAGTTGTGGAGCTGTAGTTTGTACTTGTAAGAACTCAAGGATGAGTTCAAATTTGGTTGCAAGTTTGATTATTAATGAAGTTTGTGGGAATCCCCAAACTCGTCCAATTGATGTTGTGCGTCAATTTACAGATCAATACGGGCTCGCCATTACGTACAATCACGCTTGGTTGGGAGTTGAGAAAGCGAGGACTAATACTTTTGGGGATTTCTCTATGTCTTATGATAAGAGTCGATGGTATATGGCTATTGTGATGAGCACAAATCCTGGTAGCTATTTGCGTCTTGACTATAACCATCAAAGTGGACGGTTCAAGAGGTTTTTTGTTGCATTTAATGCTTCCATTCAAAGGTTTAGGCATTGCCGTCCTGTATTGTTTATCGATGGAACTTTTCTGAAGGGGAAATATAAGGGCACCTTGTTAACAGCTATAGTGAAGGATGGGGATCAAGGTAGATATTACTATAGTTAATTCAAAAGTAACAAGTTACTTATTCTTAGAGTAACATGTTACTTATTTTCAGAGTAACATGTTACTATTATTCAGAGTAAAAATCTATTATATTTGTCCTTTTCGTTTAATATACTTACTAATTGTATCAAGTTTTTTCCCTCTTGCAATGACAATTGTCGATATGAAAACTACAGACAGTTGTGAATGGTTTTTTATGCATTTGTCGAATATATTGTTGGATGAAAGACCAATTACCTTCATATCTGATTGGAACGTTGGACTTTTGGAGGCTTTACCCAAGGTTTTACCTACTGTTTATCACTATTTTTGTCTCCAACACTTGAAGGCCAATTTGAGGGATAGGTTCTCCGGTCCAAGTTTCAGTAATACTTTCAGGAGTAGAACAGTTTTTTTTGTTTTCTTCATGTGTTTAAGCTTCGACAGTGGGATGTTTTAATAAGTGTTTGAAAGAATTACAAGATAAGGGAAAAGGGATTGTTTGTAGGTTTCTATACAACTTGCCCTATGACAAATGGACTAATGCATATTTTAAAGGACAAAAATACGGTAAAATGCACTCGAATGTGGCGGAGTCTTTCAATTCATGGATCCGTCAAGCTCATCATTTGCCCACTACGAAGATGATTGATTCAATTAGGTTGAAGATCATGGATTTGATGTCAAGAATGAGAGAACAAGATAAGAAATGGAATACTTTTCTTTATCTGGAGATGGATTCAACATTAGTAAATGCTCTTAAAAGTGAAAGAACTTGGTTGGTTAGTTGTTCAAGTGATCATGTTTTTGAGGTTCAATCCCGGCTATCGGTTAGCGTTGACCTCTTGAATAGAACTTGCTCATGTTACCAATGACAATTGAATGGATTTCTTTCTGCTCACACGGCAATTGCTATCCAAAAGAGCGGAGGTGATTTGTATGCACATGTGGAACCCATTTTATTACACTAGCAAGTTCAAAGTTTGCTACGATGAGTCTGTTTATCCAACATCCACTGTTGAGAAATCTCTTGTAGCTGTAGATGATCTTGTTGTCCTTCCTCCAATTTGTAAGAAGCCACCTGGTAGGTGTCACGCCACAAAATTTGGACAATTAAATATTAAATTAGGACTAAACCCCAATCAATATTCCATCATCCAAATCCTAGGGGTGAAACAAAAACAAAAAAAACTAAAACACCAACCAAACCATCCACCATAATCTCATAACTAATAAATACCTCAACATTAAAGTAACAATAAATACTTCAAAACAACTTAAATAAAGTACGGTTACAAACCATGCCAAATTATTCCAATACTAAAGTCATAAAAAAAAATAATCATAAATACATAAATAACTATCAACTCTAAGCTCAAGAAAAAAATAAAAGACTCCGAACGACATGTCCTACGATCACAATTATTTCTTGCCATCACCAAAGCCTCTACTAATCCTGCAAGGGAAGCTCAGCTGCGCTCAAACAGAACGCACCCGAGTTGCCAAGAGACAAAACGGGTCAGTATACAGGTATACTGGTATGAGTACAAGAATCAACACCCACGTGTCCACCAGACACAAACAAAAGTACATTAAATTCTTATCACTAGACAAGACAAGTAGTTCCAACCACACCGAGACGAATGGGTAGTTTCTCGAGATATGGTGGCATTTAGTTTCTTGTCCGTACACAACGAAATATAAATTGATTATAAAATAGACAAAATAGAAATAAAAATATGGTGGGTCAGCCCTGCATAAAAAAAATTAGTAAGACCCACCATCCTGCAAAACAAATAAAGTTAGTATAATTTAATCATAAGTAACTTATTAAAACAAATATAAAGTTACACCGTTTCACACTTAAATAGTTTGAATTGATCAAAACTCAAAGAACGAAAGTTGTACAGAATCAAATTTCCTATAAGACAGCGCGAACGAATTTAACAGAAACTGAACAGGTTAAGAGAAAAACTTGATATAAAAATCTAGACAGAATTCAATCAAAAAAATCTGAATCTGAAAACGAACCAAAACTGTCCTAAGATGATTTTTTTCAAAAAAATTCAAAACACGAAAAGTGTGCAGAATAATGTTTTACTTCAGTTTACGCGAAACCAATAAAAAAAAATGAGCTCGTTTCGTGGGTTAAAACAGCCTCTAAAATCTGCCTTGCTAAAATGAATCAAACCGACAATAATCAAGATCATCCGATTATAAGTTCTAATCGATCTTTAAATAAATACATAAAACATAAAAGTGGTCCAAAATCACGTATAGATGCCTCTGCTCAAATTTCATAATTTATTGAGGTCGATTACTATTTTTCAACATGAACATATCAACAAAATTCACTCTATAGAAATAAACTCATAATTAAATTCTTTGTTCCTTAACTCAATCAATATCATTCGAACTATACATATAAGTTCATAATTACTTCTTTGCACCTTGACTCACCACTTCGGCCCTCCCCTTCTGGCCTACACATATATCCCATGTGCCTCCCGTATACCTAACCCACTCCGAAGCCAAACTTGCACGGGGATATCGTCCCGAGTTTGACTCACACTCTCCGGATGGTTAGCATATACGTACGCGCGCAAATCAAAGCACTCGTCTACTCATGAGAACGAGGCAACAATATATATAAACATCTCATCGACATCATGAGACAAATATAACCATGCCGGGCATAAGGCATCAAACAACTCTCATAATCCTCACCTTTTTTTTTTTTCACTATTTCTCACCATCACTCAAATAAAACAACAATCCATGGAGTCATGGTGGAGTACAAGGAATTTATCTATATGTCCTTAATTAATTTTAATTTCATATAATCATATTAATTTTAGTTTCATATACTCATGAGGGTGATTACAATCATAAAATAAATCCATATAAAAAACCATAAATCTGACATTCACAACCAATTAAAATAAATCAATCAACTAAAAACCCTAAACCTTACCTACACAACTAAACAAAATAATTAAAATTAATCAATCATCTAAAAACCCTAGGCCTTACCTATACAACTAATCAAAGTAATTAAAACCAACTAATCATCTAACAACTCTAAATTTTATATACAACACTAATCAAAATAATTTAAATCAATCAATCAATCAATCTTTATGTAAATACAAAATCAAACTAGCATCAAATAAATAAAAATAAATAAATAAAAACAATGAATTAAATACAAATTAAGGGAAGTGGGTTTTGTACTCACAATATTATTTTGAAACTCAAAGAATTATTTGGAGAATTAATGGAGCCACCAAAACAAAACCCTAATTTTTTTTATTTTTCTCCTCTCCTCTTCTTCCGTGCCGTCTCTCTCTTCTCTCTCGGTTTCCGCTGCGCCTCCGATTCACTTTTCTTTGATTGACTACTCTGTTTTCTAACCTAATGCACCATTATATAATATTATATTATATAATACATTATAATATATATAAATATAAATATAAGATTAAATATATATAAATATTCATATATAATCCCTCTTTTTTTTTATATAACAAATATAAATATATAAATATTTAGATTAATTGTATATAATTAAATAACATATTAAATTAATTAATTACGACATTAAATTCATTAAATAACACATTAAATTCTCATATGACCACACAATTAATAAAGCCAAAATAAAATAAAATAAAATAATAATAACCCTAATAATAATAAATAATGACTTAAGAAAATTAGGGTCGCTACAGTAGGCCAAGGAAGAATAGGATTCCATTTATAGGTGAGAGGATAAGACGAGTACAGTGTGGTAGATGCGAGAAGTACAGTCATAATAGAAAGACTTGCAAGGAGACATTGCCATGAAAGACATTATTGCTTTTGTAATAAAAGTATGAAAATAATGCAGTTCTTCTGCAATAAATAGTCCATAGCAATAATAGTATAGTCTTTTAGACTAGATTTGTAAGAAGACATTGCAATAAAAGACATTTTTACTATGTTCTTGAATGGTTGTCTATCCAAGTTTTTGATTTGCTTTGTGGTTGAGTTTGACATTTTAATATATTTTTTTAATGTGGTTGAATAAGTTTCATGTAAATGAACTTATAATGGAGTTTGTTCAGTAGGTGTGAAGGTTTGAAATGGCTATGCTTAGCCTGTGCTTTCAGAGTAAAATTTTGCAGTATTTCAGAGTAAACTTTTATTTTATTGCAGAGTAAAATTTTCCTTTTTTTTGAATAAAACATTACCTTCGTTCACATGAAAGTAAAACTTTACTGCCTTTCAAAGTAAAAATTTACTATGTTATTGAATGGTTGTCTATGGCTGTGATGAGCCTGTGGTTTTACAATAAAATTTTGCTTTATTTCAGAGTAAAATGTTACTTTTAGAGTAAAATTTTACCTTATTTCAGAGTAAAATTTTATTTTTATGCAGAGTAGTATTTTACTTTTAGATTCAGAGTGTAACTTTTATGCAGAGTAAAATTTTACTCTTATGAAGAGTAACATTTTACGTTTAGATTCAAAGTGTAACATTTTACTTTTAGATTCAGAGTTTAGTATGTTACTTTTAGATTCAGAGTGTAGTATGTTACTTTTAGATTCAGAGTGTAACATTTTACTCTTACTTCAGAGTAAAATTTTACTTTTATGCAGAGTAACATTTTACTTTTAGATTCATAGTGTAACATTTTACTCTTATTTCAGCGTAAAATTTTACTTTTATGCAGAGTAAAATTTTACTTTTAGATTCAAAGTATAACATTTTACTCTTATTTCAGAGTAAAGTAAAATTTTACTTTCATGCAGAGTAAAATTTTACTTTATTTCAGACAATATGTTAGTCCCTTAGAAAAACATTTCCAACCTACACCAAAATTTACCATAATACACAAACTCCCCTAATGCTCATTATGCAATCTTTGTGCAAAAATAATCTAATAACACAACTACATATATCATCAAAGCTACACAAGTATAACATGTATCATTATATTTTATCCATAACAATGTTCATTTCTAGTCAAAATAATATCATGCTATAATAATATATTAATCACCAAACCATAGTAAAATTTACTAGAACAATAGACATAGCATGTACTATCTAATACTTTTTTAGTATTCTTTCATTTACAATTACTTTTTCCCATTATTTTATTTACAAAAATCGAAATTATATACATCATTCACAGTAGTTCCCTAAAAGTTGTCCATATTGTCCTCCTTGAGGTCTTATCTCTTGCTTATTTTTCTTTTGAGGTTGAATTGTTCTTCACTCCATGCTTTTGGATAATCATTCAAAAATTGATGCACTATTGATGCTCAGAAATTGTTAATTTTATCATCTTCCATAGAATTTGCAATAGGCTCATCTCTTATGATTTGGCGCATGATATAACATACAATAATGCCGCAATCAACACTGTTAATAAAAATCAAGATCTTGTTAGATTTAGTCAAATTTGAAAACTATCAATTCAAGCATGTAGTAGTAGCGTGAAATACTTAAGATGTTGGCCGTTGTTGTGGACTATCTTTCACCGAAACTAAGTTTGCAAACTTTCTTGTACCTCTCTTCCTTTTGTTGGCCAACTTGTTCTCCACATATGTTATCTAACATCATTGTATAATTGTTTGGTCACGATTAAATACAAGAATAAAACACAGTAAAAAAGCACTGTTAATATGATGCAAAGCACTTACAATCTGTTTTGCATCCTTAAGGTAAGGATCTTCTCTGTTGTCTCTTGGCCTTAAAGAATTGTAATGCCTCCACTTATCAAATTCAGTGTCCAATACAAGCAGCGTCCAGTGATAGGGTTTTTCTTCCTTCTTGTTCCCATTGGAGTTCATGCAAAAGTGAATGAATCTGTATCCACTCAAATCTTGCTCAAACATTTCCTTAATTAAATGATTTCTCAAATCTCCATAACCCCATTTTAGTAGCGACTGCATTTAATCATATAAGAGTGTCGTATGGCAAGTTGTGTTGGTGACACACTGTATGAGTTGTCAATCTTTGGCAAACCAAATAGTAAAAATTAACTCTAAAATACAGTACAATGTTATACACTAAACCACAGTAAAATTTTATCAATTCAAACTAAACACAAATTGATGGCTTATTCAAAAAAGGCTTGAGAAAAAAATGACTTATTTTTTTCTAACTTCTTTGCTTGTTGCTCAACTTGAAGCATTTTTACAAAGTTGTCAATGACCTACAAAAACAAAAATCAATTAAATATATGTTAATAAAATGATTTTTAGTTATTGAAGTGAACACTAGTTATTGAAAATTGTATGGCCACTTACATTATTTGCAGTATCATCATCTCTCAAAATTGCATCCACACCATGCAATGTAACATATACTCCATTTCCTGTGTCGGACCATATGATTGCACTAGTCATAAGGTAAAAAAAAATGTTGATTAACACGTTGCAGTTTGATAACAGTAAAAATCTGTTGTTTGATAAAATTAAAATGGTCTTACTCTGTGGTTTCCAAATTGTAAATCTTGCTCAGTAGATGCTTATCATTCTCATCAAGCAATTTGCATATTGCAGCCTTATCTGGAAACAAAACCCTTTCAACTAGCTTTGGTTGGCTTAGAGGCAAGTTGTCAACACAAATCACTTTATTTGATATCATTTCAATTGTTTGTTTTGTGATCTTTTTTTCCTTTGCCTTTCTTGTCTCACATTCAAAATCAGACATCTCTAATTTCTTCCTCGCATTGATTTTGATTTTCTTGACTATGGATGTTTGCAATGGCTCTATGACTACAGGTGTTTCTTTTAATGTAGCCTGAATCGTAAAGTTTTGCTCTTGTTCTACTCCTTTAGCATGTGACGTTTCTTTAGAAGCAAAAGCTTGGGTAGCCGTATGAACTGCATTTTCTTCAATCTGTTCAACCAACTGTTTATTTTCAGATTTGAGTACTTCAAACTCCTTTCTCAGTTTCTTCATTTCTTTCTCTGTGTTGCTAATCTTTTCCATCATTTCTTTCGTTTTTGCCTCTTGATCCTCTTGTTTTTTTTGCATTGTTTCCCTCATTTTCTTCGGTTCTTCAACCAATGCCATATTCTCACTTTTTAGCCTATTGTTTTCTTTTTGAACTCGTTCTAATTTCCCAACATCAATGAAGTCCTTCAAAGGTTAATCATCTTTTAAACCTTCAGCTACATGATCATCTTCTTTAGTCTCTAAATTTTCCTCTATGTCCAATGCATCTTCTTCCTCATCATTGCGAATGAGTTTAATTTCTTCTCTGGAAATGGGCTTTAGTTCATTGTGATTCACCTGTATTTGAAAAATAGAAAAAGAAAAAAAGTCAGCAATGAAGCAAACTTTAACCACCAGAGTAAAATTTTACTTTGTTTCAAAGTAAAAGTTTACTCTAATTGTAAGTAAACTTTTACTCTGATTTTAAGTGAACTTTTACTCTGTTCAAGAGTAAGTAAAATTTTATTCTGTTTCAAAGTAAAAGTTTACTCTGATTGTAAGTAAACTTTTACTTTGATTTTAAGTAAACTTTTATTCTGTTCAAGAGTAAGTAAAATTTTACTCTATTTCAAAGTAAAAGTTTACTCTGATTGTAAGTAAACTTTTACTCTGATTTTAAGTAAACTTTTACTCTGTTCAAGAGTAACATTTTATTATGTAAGTATAATTTTAAGCAAAGTGAACTAGTAAGGCTGAGATCGGAAATATGATACCTCTTCAGGCTTTAGTGTTTGCAATGACCTCTTCATTAGCTTTTTCCTCAACGTTGATAAGTCTCATCGAAGGAGTCTTGGACACAAATTTTTTCTTTCAGGTTGAATGAGGGTAGTGTGCTCGCATAACCAGTACTATAAAATAAAAAATCAAAATTAGTTAATTCTCTAAAGATAGATTGCGTAATATTTTAAGTAGTTCAATTTACTTACCAAAAGAAGAAGTACACATCCAGTTACATTTTTAGGACTTCCTAATGAAGACTGGATTAAAGTAGTCAAGGTGGATGCAACTACTGTCGACCATACATATGAATTTATCATTTCCAAATCTTCTACAAGGGCGACAAAAGCCCATCCAACTGTAAGACTGGTTGTTGGTAATAGCAAAGTTGCTACAACAAATAAACACATTATTCGTGCAACATCCTCAACATCAACTGTCGTTGTGCCTTCCAATGCATCTCCTAATGCCTCTTGCAAACTCTTTATGGATATTCTTGACATATTACGAAACATTCTCTTCACAAAAGCTAATTCTTGTTTTTTCCCATAAGAGACGTCTACTTTTTTCGTTCCCGATTTTATCCCAAAAATCAAAGTAACGTCACTGTCCCGTATGTCACACATTTTCCCCCCAAGCTTGAATCCCTTTCCATGAAAGTCATAAGACTTGATCACATCAATGACATTATCATCAACCTTCTTGAACTTTTTCAACACCACATCTTTTTTCTTCTAAAAAGATTTGAATAACATCCCAAAAGGTGTTTTCTCGAGGGTAGTAATGTGTCTTTCAGTGAACCTTGTGTTTTGCATTAGGTTTATCAATGAAACAATATTTGACCTATATTGTTTCACATAGTTCTCCCTCTTCCGTACTCCATATACAATATTTGACTTTGAAGGTTTTGTTGTTGAAGGCATTGTAATGCTTTCATTAGAGCCTTCATCATCACTAGTGGAGCCCTTCCTCAGTCTTGTTGATGGAAGCACAAAATTATCATCAGGTGCATTATCCACGTTGCTTGTGGATTTTTTACTACTTTTGCTTCTTTTTTTTTTTTTTCCGAGACACTTTCTTCTTTTGTATAGTTGTAGGTGGAACTTCAAAATCATCATCACCACTATCTCCACATTTGCTTTTAGTAACAACCATTTTATAACACTAAAAAGTTTCCCTATATCAACAATGTAACATTTTACTTTAAACAACAAAGTGACAAACTAAAAGAAAATGCACAAACATTGTAATGAGACAGTAAAGTTTTACTCTGAAAGTAAAATTTTACTTTGTTTGGCAGTAAAATTTTACTTTCATTGAAAGTAAAATTTTACTCTGATTGGAAGTAAAATTTTACTCTAAACAATATACCCTAGGAAATAAACAAAAAACACCTACAACATTTCTAGAACCAAGAATCAAGAAAACCTTGTCTCAATTTTGACTATACGCAACACAATTCTGAAATTAACATGTACAATTCACATTCAAACCGAAATCAGAGAAATGACGAAACTACAATCACATTCACATACATAAATGTATATATATATATAGATATATATTCATATACAAATTGATATGCACATTTATGTAATGAGCAAAGGCTAGAGAACACATACAGCAAGAAATCAAGAGGTATTGATGAAAGCATAAAAATGCACAAAACATTGTAATGAAACAGCAAAGTTTTGAAGTAAAATTTTACTCTGTTTAAAAGTAAAACTTTACTCTCATTGCAAGTAAAATTTTACTCTGGTTGGAAGTAAAATTTTACTCTGAACAATATACACTAGAATAAACAAAAAAAAAAAAAAATCTATGTATATTTCAAATATATTTTTAATAAATGCATAAATGTTAAAATTTCAAATATATGAAAATATTTTTTCAATAAATGCATAAATGTTAAAATTAACTACAGCCAAAATTCATGAAGTGAAATTGAAAGCAACGACATTGCAGGACAATTAAAGCAACCAAATTGAAGCAAAACTGCATACACCGTTCCGAAGTAGTTGTCCAGTACAAAGAATAGTCAAAAGATAAAAAAAAAAGGGTTTAACATTCAACAGATTCACAGAAAAAATAGAACAAAAAGGGGAAAAATCACCTACAAAATATGAGAGAAGTGTGGAAGTACAGAAATCATAACTCACAAGGTGTGCCCAAGAGAGAGAGAAAGCGCAATGCAGAGTTCGACATTCGAGTGCAAGCGATGAACCTGTAATGTTGCAGGGGTAGAAAAACAAAGTAGCTCTAGAGAGAGAGAGTAATGAGAATCGGATGCTAGGGTTTTTGAATGAAGGTGTTCAGAGGAGAGATGAGGGTTTCCAAGCGATGAAACAGAGTGAGGAAAGAGAAACAATGCAATTGTTTCATATTCCCCCATTTATATGGAAGGGTGTTTCAGTCCTTTCATCATATTTTTTAATTATAGGGACTTTTGGGGCCATTATTTTATTCTGTGGGCTGCACATAAAAAAGGCCCAATGAGAGGGGCTTTTCACCAAAAATCCCAATTTTAATTAGGTTGGATGTGTTTTCAATTTTATTAATTATTTTATATAATACATAGAAAAAAAATTGTAAATATGTAACTAATAGAATTATAAGACATTCATGTAAGATATAAGGCCACCATATATGATAATTTTTCATTTGGATGGGTTTTGGATCTCCTTGTAGTTTGTATACTAAGGTGCATTGTAGAATAGTTCTATATATAAGTAACTTAATTATGTGAATTACGAATATTTTCGTCATTTATTTGGAAAAAAAAAATGCACTTAATCTTATGTGCTTTATTTTATGTGTGATTTATCTTATTAAAATTTAAAAATTAACATATAATCCCTTTATATCTAGCAAGTGTTTCACACTTCTTGTTAAATTGAACGAAATATTTAATAGTGCACTTCAATGTACAAACCAAAAAATTTTATGTTGTTATTTCTAAATGAAATGGGATAATTCATACATAGCACAAGCGAGTAAAGTGAAATTTGTCGTATATTTTTTATATATTTTAAATATTATTATAAAATTTAATATATATTTTTTTATTTGTATATCACAATTAATGACAATTCTTAGGTAGGGGTGTAATAATGGCTTGACCCAGCCCACCTAGGCCCAGGCTCGAGCTGACTCGTGATGGGCCTTGCGGGCTCCCGCCAAAATTCGGGCTGGGCCACAGGTTAGAAAATTAGGCCCAGACCTAGGCCCAAGGGGTATTCAGGCTTTGAGCAGGGCGACGGGCCTGGGCTTGGGCTCGGGCTCGGGTCCGGGTCGGGTCTGGACGAGTCTCAACACTTTTTTTCTTCTATTTTTTTCATAAAAAATGACACTAGGCCTTGGGCAAGCTGGGCTTTGAGTGGGCTTTTGAGCTGGTCGACGGGCCGAGCCACGGGCTAGGCCGGGCCAGGTGGGCCATGCTCATGGGTCAAGTCAAGCTTTAAAATGACGGCTTAGGTCCAGGCCCAAGGTCCCAGGCTGGGCTTGGGCCCGGGCCTAACCAGGCTGGACCCACTATGGGCCGCAGGCCATTTTTACAAATTAGGCTATGTTCGATGAGAAAAAAAATATTTGATACAAAGTAAAAGTGATAGAAAATTAAGTGAAAGAAAATAAATAGAAAAATTAAAAAATTAAAATTTTAATTATATGTAATTCCTTATATAGACACATTCACATTTACTTGTATTTTCTTATGTAATTTGTAAGAAATTAGAAAGTTAATTATATGCTAATATAAGTTCTATAAGAAAATTAATTTTCTTTTACTTTATACTACTTTGATGTTAAACAAATTTATAAAAATATTATTTTTTTCTCTTTCCCTTCACTTTTTGTTATTTTCATTCTAAACAAATGGAGCACGGATAAATGAGAATGCGGTTTTAAATTTTTATGATTATAACGTTTAAATCAATTCAAAATAAAAAATAATTTTTAATTACTTATTTTTATCATAATTTACATTCTCAAACTAAATAAAAATTTATTTTCATTCTTTCCTTGAAAAACTCAAGGTTGCGTTTGGTAGAGTTTTAGAATTATGATTTGAGAATAGAGTTGTATTTTGAGTTTATGAGTTTTAGAATTATGATTTGAGTGTGAAAAATTTGTTTGGTTATGAGTTTTGAAAAGAATTTTGAATTAAATTTGAATTGAGTGATGTGGCATATGATATTTGATTAAAAAATATACAACTCATAACCAAATATACAATCCAAAATTCTATTCAAAACTCATAAAAAAATTTTAAAATATTTTCAAAATATTTTTTATTTAAAATATAAAAATAACAGGTGCAAAAAAAAAAAAAAAGGAACATTGTTCCGGTTAGGGGTGGGCGTGGGTCGGTTGCGGCCATGGAACCTCCAATCCGCCATCCGTCCGCGATTGGCGGATTGGAGAAAATCAATCCACATCCGTCCACCAATCTGGCGAATGTGGATTGAGCGGATTGGCGGATGGATGCAAATCGGTTTGGCGGTTTGAAATTTTATAAATTTTCAACATAGTTCAACTTGTGCACTTCCTCAAAAAAAAAAGAAAAAGAAAAGAAAAGAAAGTACTACAGTCAATGACTTAAAAAAGTATTACAATTACTGCATGCCTCATCTAAAGAAAGAAAGTTTGAAACTTTAGAATATCACAATCACTGCATGCCTCATCCACATATTACAATCATAGCATGCTTCATCCACATAAAGTATTACAATATGTGGTTCTTAAAATATAAAAACAATTCAAACCACCAAAACCATGAACAGAGCAGTAATAGATATTGTATTTCTCTGTATTGTTACGTTTATATATGTTTTTGAAAACAAAAACCAACCAGCATATATCATATTTTCTATTTATTACTTTTAGAGTTAGATTTAAAAACCAAAAAATATAAATAAATAATACGTTTATTTTTTTCAATTCAAAAAAAATATTCAAGTTGAAAACTTTTTTTCAACAGAATATTTAGACTCTTTTTCAATTGAAAACACAAACAAAATATTTAAACAAATTGAAAACACAGTCTTATAAATTACTAAGGGTGCTCGCGGTTTGGCGGTTCGGTTGCGGCCAAAGGAAACTCAAATCCGCCATCCGTCCGCCAAATTGGCGGATTGGAGAAAATCAATCCGCAACCGTCCGCTCATCATCACGCATCCGTCCAAAATGCGGCGGATCGGATCGGTTCGGTTCGGTTGGTTTTGGCGGATCGGTATATCCACTGCTCACCCCTAGTTCTGGTCAATCGGGCAGACGACTAGCCGGACATCTGGGAGGACGTCCGGGAGGATGACCGGGTAGACCCAAAATTAAAAAATCCTCTGCTTTTCAAATGGGGAACGCTAGAGAGAGAGAGAGTAGCCAAACAGGAAAGAGAAATATGTTTTGAAGTGTGTGGTGGAATCACAATTCCAAATACAAACAATGCATGCAAATAGAGGGGTGGAATTAAGTTTTCAAAACTGTACCAAACACAGCCCAAATTTCTCGATGATGAGAGTCAAAAAGTTAGTTGGTTGGACAATATTTAAAATTGAATTGTTTTTCATAAATAATAACGTTTACACTATAATTTTAGAACAAGTACTTTGCAAAATAACAATTAACAATAGGGTTGCACAAATTCCACGAGTGGTTAGGCGAGTTAATATGACTGATTTAACTCAACAATATATATCATTAAATGGTCAAATGTTGGAATACCAATAAAAGTCCAAGAATAAAATAATAAGAATAGTGCTATATACACTAATTAATATATCAATTAGTGTAATAATAGATGATGTGATATAAATTTAAAAGTTTTAGATATCGGTGGTGCTACATACACCAATTAGTGTACACATTAGTGTATTAACTAGTGTTATGCCATTATTATTGACCAAATTTATTATACAAATTACAAATTACAAATACTCAAAACCTCTAAAATTATGTCACATCATTTGTTAGTACACTAGTTAGTACATTAATTAGTACATATAACATTATTCTTTAGCTATTTATAATTTGTATAATGGGTGAGGTCAATAATAATGCCATAACTGGTTGGTACACTAATTAGTGGGTGTCTCTATTTACACACCACATTTGGTCTCAAGGCACATCACTTACTTAATGCACACCAAACACAATTTTAACTTTATTATTTTTGCTTAATACACACCATCCATTTTCAAATATATCTAAAATATCCTCATCTTCTTCAACCATCCCACCAACCCCAACCCTAACCCTAACCTTAACCCTAGCCGCTGCTGCCGGCCTTCGCCTCTCCCTCATTCTTCTCCAGCGAATCTCTTCCTCACACCTCCATCCATCACTTTCCCTGCCTTACCACTTCCAACCACAGTCCCAAACCCTTCCACCTGCTTCTTCCCTCCACCATTGGCTCAACCACCTCCCCACCATAACAAGGGTGCATAGCAAGATATTTAATATCAGCCCACATATACACAACAACATATGTAAAACAGACACGAGAACTATCTTTTTATATCCTAAAATAAATAATTTGAAACTCTTCATTAACTTGCTAGTAACTGGAGCTTAAACATAGAATATATAGCTGGAAATTTGTTCAGAACTGTGAAGTTTTGCAATGCCATAAAATGATATCCACCCTTTATGAACCAAAAGAAAAAACAGGAAACTAACAAGGGATACAAAGCACAAAAACAAAACTAGTCACCCTCAGCACAATATACCAAAAAAAAAAAAAAACAAAACAAAACAAAACACTATACATCATCAAAATATTAAAAGTTGCAACCAAATGGGTCAAACACAGACCTCCACATGAAATCCAAATATAAAATGACCCATACCACACAGAATAGATCATATCAAATACAGTCGGAAATTTATTTATTTATTTTTTATTTGAGTGATACGATCTGACAATCATCCCAATACTAGCTAAAAAATGAAGATTTGAAATAAAATTCTATGCGATCTAGGGTTATGTGAGTCTAAATTGAAATTCTGACCGAGGTTTTTATCAAGGGTCTTGGTGAACTGATTCAAAAAAAAAAAAAACCAATTAAATTCTTTCACTGTCACGAATCAGGCGGCGGAGAGTGGTGATGTGTGGGGGGTGTATTGATATTCTTTTGTGGTTATTTTGGTCATTTTATGTAAGGTCATTATTGTAATAAAAAATAACCAATTAATGGGGAAATTCTATTTCCACACACTAAATTATCTTTGTGTACATCTTTTCTCAATCTACATATTTAGTAATTTGATTTTTATTTTTTTATCTCAATCCACACACTTCATATTCCAAATATATCCTCACCTTCTATGTGCACATCCTCTCCTTCCATCCTTTCTCACTTCAACATGTACCATGAAACAACTGTACCATCATTAGTTGCCTTTATGTGTAGCTTGGCTTTGCCTTGGCTTTCTGGCCTTTTCCTAAAGTCAAATTCAAAAATTTTGAAAGGTTCTGACAGCTGAATTTCATCCGACTCTTTTGCTTCATTATTGTATAAATCATGTAGCTTCCACAAATATTTGCTTTCAACCAACTGTGATGAAAAATTGAGAGGGAGACAAATTATTTTAATGTCAGCACTAAGTGATTACAGAAATCATTTGTCAACCTTATGATGATAATGAAGTTTAAATGCTAGGAGTAGTAAAACAAATAATATAAGGCATCATAAGATGGAAAAAGCAAGAGCAGCATACAATTCGAAAAGAATAGTGAAAATAAGAAGAAAGAATATGCAAGGATTCTCCGTGTCTGTGAGAGTCCAACTTTCAGTTAAATGGCAATATGAAATTTTACATCAGAAACAGGTAAACGTACGATTTTTGCAGAGACTTTATGTTAAGGCAAGGGAGAGGGTATGAACTGGACCGGGAGACCATTCTCTGTGTTCATCATAAATTAGTTTTTTATTTTTATTTTTTTACTTATTATTTTATTTGGTGGTGGTGGGAACGATTGATTCTGACTAGTTATAGTTTGAGCTACCTGGAAACTTGCTTCGATTAAAAAACTTACAAGCTACCTGATGATTCTAGAGAACAACTCTGTTGTTCTGAAATCCATCCAGAAAATCCCTAGACTGACACTTGCTAATCAAGGTGATCAATTTGTGATTCAGCAAGGTATGTCCAATCATCCATGAGGTCTGAAGTGGCTGGTGAGATGGTGGTGGGCGAAATGTGTATGGAGAAATTGTGAGTTGTGTGGGTGAGATGATAGTGGGTGAGATGGTAATTTTGTTAATGGATAAAATTGTGATTCTGGAAAAATTCATTAAGTGTGTGGAGTAAGAAAACTTGGTGTGTGGAAATAGAATTTCCCCAATTAATGGTGTGCCTTGAGACTATATGTAGTGTGTAAATAGAGGCACCCCTAATTAGTGCATATAATACCACCAAAATAACAATTTTATTGATATTTGTTAAATGTTGTCCCATAGTAATATATCATTTCATAAACTCAATAAGTGCTTATGCATTTATTAGAAAATAAGAATAGTTTTATTATAATTTAACCCAAAAAAAAAAAAAAAAATCTAAACCAAAACTTCTAAATACACCATAATTTATTTTTGAGTAAATTTGATTGACCACTTTTGGGTTTTAAAAAATGTAATAATACTCACAAATTTGATATAATTATACTTCTTTTTAATGGTAATGTTAATAGTATGTAGATATAAATAAACAATGAAAAAATATACACTTAAATATAAAAGATATGAAAATATAATTTTTTTTTCTTCATAAGACTAACGAATTACTGATAAAAACATGAAAAAAAAAATTATATGAATTAAAATCTCAAAAAGGTCCAATATAATTATGTCAAACTTCTTAGACTCGACATATTTTTTTCAAACACTGAAAAAGATTAGTATATTTTATCGTTTAATTTTCAACCATCATATGCAAATACCTTTACAAAAATTTGGGTAAATTACACTCCTTAGTGTTTAGAAAAAATACATTCATAAATTTAAATTTGATAGAATTATATTAGATAATCTCAAAATTCTAATTCACATTAAATAATTTTTATTTCTTTGATAAAACAAAAAGAAAGAGACAAAAACAAAAATAACTACAAAACTAAGTTGCCATGATAAAACAAAAGAAAAATATATATTAAATATTCAATAATTTTTATTAGTAATAGTTAGTTATATAAATATAAAAATAATATTATTGTATCTTTTACGTTAAAATATGCTAAAATATGTATAGTTTACCTTACAGTATCCCTAAAACCCCCCCACACCTCCACACATTTTGTGAGAGAGAGGAAAACCAAAAAAATAAAATAAAATAATGAATGGTCACAAATTAATTGGAGATTGTGGGAGTCACAAATTTTGAAAGTTCCAAGCATTATTGTTCATCTATGTCTATATAGCATCAAAATTACTTTCAATCAAATCCCAAATGGTTGGCCTAACAGGAGCAGTTAGGGACTTATAGGTAAACTTTCTCAAAGTTTCAGATTTAACTCTCATTAGATGCTATTAACTTATTGGAGTACGTCTGTGAGTTTCGCTTGAAATTTACCCGATTAATATGAAGATGATACTTTACGTGAGTCTTGAAATTAACCGGGACATGTGTAAATTGACTTCTAACACCCCGTTATAAAAATAAATTTTTTTTTTCAATCACCCTAAACTTGTGACAATTATTAAAATTGTTCTAAAAAAAATATTAGGGGTGTTAGGTTTATTTACGCAAAAATTTATCAAATGGTGGTGGCGTATAAAGAAATTCACATGCATGGCACGTGCGCATCGAACATAGCGTTGGAGAAAGAAACCCTAGACAAGTCGACTCTCGATCACTCTGCCCTAGTTTCATCGCATTCCAGATTTCCGCCAGGCAGAGTCATAGATTTCTTCAGGTACGATTTTTAACACAGACCACACATGTCTATATGTATTTCAGATTCTTAGATTGATTAAACATGGTGGCAAGCTTTTAGTTCCAACAAACAAAAGTAAAAAACGTTTTTGATGTTTTGATGATGAAATGGAGTGTTTTTATTGTGTCATGTGAAAGGCAGTGAATTGGGGTAAATTTATAGTTTTTGATAATGAAATTCTCATGAATTGGGTTTTATTTCCTTTTCTCCTCCTTTCCTGATACCTGTTTTTTGATGTTTTAAGTGTTTTATGTGGAAATTTTGTGTCTGGTAGTGACTGCATGATATGTATGGATTGTTGTTGTTAGTTAATTTTATAAATAGAACAAGTAGTGGGTTGGCTATGTTATTGGATATTGAAATGTTGGGTGATCTTAGATGAATTGGTTCACTGGGATAAGAATGTTTTGCTGAGATGGATGTGTAAGAAGGTAGATTTGGTGTGGGATTGAAGGTGAGTTTGAAGTTTATAAGGTGGTTTCATTAACTGGAACGATTGTGGATTACTATAAGTGGGAGATGTTTAGTCACTTTGCGTGCTACTAGTACTAGATTGATGCCAAAATGAATGTTGGTGGATATGGTGGAACAAGGCGAGATGACTTGTGATCTAATAATGATACGGGACTATATTGAAATGAGTGAAAAATTTTCACACATAACACAAGTAGTGGGGATATGACATTTTGTCATGGGGATAGTGAATTTTGACTAATTATACCTTGCAGTTTCTCTTGAAGCTTCTAACTTCTAGTCAATTGATGCATAGTGAATTTCCTTATGTTGTTTGGTGAAATTTCAGGGGTTGGCTTGGTTGTGGCTTTTTTTCCCATCATTTTCATTTTTTGTTTTTGTTTTTCTTGTTTTCAAAACAAAAAATGAAAATTTGTTAGACATCCATTTTTTTTTTTCATTTTTGTAAATTTGAAATTGACTTTTTTGGTTTTCCTAAATAGTGGGTTGTTCTCAGAAAATTTTTCCAAAAACAATTTGCCAAACAAGTTTTTCGTGTTTCCCAGAAAATGAAAACTCAACAAAACAAGCCCTGAGTTTTTGAACTTTTTAGTTGTTCTCTTTTTGGAAGCTTGATTGAAGTTTGAGGAAGAATTTCCAATACCATTTAGGAATTCCAGCTTCTTAGATCAGAATAAGGGGCGGAAATTATAAATTTATGCTACCAACTATTCATATATCAGATTATGCAAGTTGTTGATTATTTAGAAATTACTAAGCCATGGAATTTGCATGTGTGTTTTACATGGTCTGCGTGCTTTAAGGTTCCCTTATTTTCCTGTTTGTGGTGCACGTGGGTTTGCTTGATATGTATGCTCTAGTTCTGTCACCTTTTATAGCATTTTTGTCTGCAATATAAAAGTGATTTTTCTCTCTCCATTTAATATATATATATATATTCAGAATTTACAATGAGGTGTTTTGACTGCATTATGGTGTCATAGAAGCTTGCAGTGATGGCCTTGTGTGGTGTAATTTGGTGTAAGCCCCACAAGTAGTGGCATAGAGAAGTGTAAAAATTTTGGGCCTCATTTTGTTAGGTGTTAGCCTCTTCAAACTTCATATAGGTGTTAGCTTTTCACATGCAGAAATGTAACATCGGAAACATAAAGGATGTATCCATTTTGTAGATCTGTTTTCTGTTTGTTATTTTCTGAATGCTTGTGAGGTTTTTCTGCTTGCCTTCCTCTAAATGAGCCATAAAATGCACCTTGCCTTCCTTTTTGCTGCTATGCTAGCTAACTCCTATATGTTTTTATATGCCAAGAGATTCAAATATATTGCATGCATGTGGAATACCAAGTAGTCCACATTAAGAGAATTAAACTGAAATTTACATTAGAAAGAAAAAGAATTATTGCAGGAAGTGTTCAAATCAGATAGACCAGAAATTTGTGAAATATTTAACATCGAACTTAGGTCATTGTTAGACAATCAAGATGATACAGGTAAACTTGGGGGTTGGGCAGATTAGTGGTGGCGTCACTGTAAACTTGTCATGTAACAGGGTCTAGTATTTAATCATGAAGTATACAGAAGAGAAGATTAAATAGCTTGAACTTTTAGCAACAAATAGATCATGCTCCTTTTGGTGCATTTTTCTTGAGAAAGGTTCTAACGTGTGAGGAGAAACTCTGTTTTTTCAGTCAAGTTAGAACATACCTGCAAATGTTATTTTCACAATTATGCATAAAAACTGTTGTTTTAAATGGGCTATACAGAGCATCTCATCTCAAATGTTGATAAGGAATATGATACCTATGGAATAACCTATGAAACTTGGCTTCTTTGGTATTAGTGAATATCTATCCTTTAATTTCATGCAACTGGCTTTTTTTTTTTTTGTATGATTCTATTGGCTTAATCATGATATTGTTGCCATAAGATGGTATTATAGAAATGCACAAGGAGAATGCAAGGCATATGACACTAATTTTATTTTGTCTCTCTGTAGGTCTACCTCTTATTCATTGCTGGGAATGTATCTCGATTCTTATTAGTTGAGATTCGTAATTCTGAAGAGTAATTGTGGGGAAGTTAGCTGCACTGGCCACCCTTCTCGATTCTTATTTGTTTCTTGTCTCGCTAAGCTCTCTCCCAGTTCCTCATACGATTCCGCCCTCTCCAAAACTTTCTAGCATCTCCTTCTTGATCATATATTACAGAAATAATCCTAGAGTTTCTTACCATTTTTGATCAATGGGTACCCCAGAGACCTCTCGGGAACCTTGCCCAGATCGTATCCTTGATGATGTTGGTGGTGCATTTGGCATGGGTGCTGTTGGAGGTTCAGCTTTCCACTTTATCAAAGGCATCTATAATTCACCAAAGGGTGAACGCTTAATTGGAGGCACTCAAGCAGTACGCATGAATGCACCTCGTGTTGGTGGTAGTTTTGCTGTGTGGGGTGGTCTTTTCTCCACATTTGACTGCACAATGGTTTACGTCCGCCAGAAAGAGGATCCGTGGAATTCAATCATTGCAGGTGCTGCCACTGGTGGTTTCCTTTCGATGCGTCAGGGTTTGGGTGCTGCTTCAAGATCTGCAGCATTTGGTGGGGTGTTGCTTGCTTTGATTGAAGGAGCTGGGATCATGTTGAATAAAGTAATGAGTGCACAGCAGAATTTTCCACCAATGGAAGAGCAAATGCCCAATATGCCCGGTGTCCCTGGATATCCGATGGGACAATTACCCGGTCAAGCTCCAGTGACCATTGGGGGCTTGGGAGATGGATCTCCCTCATCGTCATCAACTTCTTCTCCCTCTGCTTCTTCGTCTTCTTCTTCATGGTTTGGAGGGCTTTTTGGTGGTGGAAAGAAGCAGGAAACAGGTTCAGATGGCGGAAGCAAGACACAGGTTTTGGAGAGCTTTGATTCCCCAAGCCCACCTACATTTGAGTACAAGTGAGATTGGCAGCAAATATTGGCTGTGGTGAGCAAGAAATTCTCTTTTACTAGTTGTTTGAGACTTGAATTTTAGTCTGTGCTTGTGTTACCAGAAAATGCTAATATCCTAATGAATTATGTATTGGTACGCACATTTAGAAACATGGTTCACTTCTGTTCCAAAACGGTAAATTTAGTGATCCAAAGCAATTCCAAAAGTTTTTTTTCAGTATGTGTCCTTAAATGTTACCTTAGGAGGAAAAAGATCAAATATAATGAACTAAAATTTAAAGTGAGATAAGCTTTGATAAGATAAAAATATGAAAAAATGGGTTATAATGCTCATAGAAAACATTACATTTTATTGGATGCTGGCGATTTCTTTATTTTTTGGAAAAGTAAGAAACAAATTGTTGTTGCCCTTTTTATTGCCGAAACTGAGTACTGTGCTATGGCTCATGCTACTGTTGAAATTGTCTGGCTTCGTTGTCTTCTCTTTGACTTGGGCGTCCCTTAGTCTTCTCCGACCTCCCTCTATTGTGATAACCGTAGTGTTATTTAGATTGCCCATAACACTGTCTTCCATGAGCGAACAAAGCACATTGAGATTGATTGTCACTTTGTCTGTCAGCATCTGCAATCTGGTTCTGTCTCGCTTCCTTTCGTCTCTTCGGCTATGTAACTTGCTGACTTCTTTACTAAGACTCACACCATTGCTTAGTTTTAGTTTATTCTTGGCAAACTCTTAGTGTTTTCTGCTAAAACACTTTGAGTTTGAGCGGGAGTGTGAGAATATTAGGTTAGGTTTATATATATGGTGGTATATATTATGTATATATATGACAGTGTTTCCTTTTCTTATATGGTAGTGGCAGTGTTTCCTTTTCTTTTTTAGTCTTAGGGTTAGGATTACTATATAATCAGATGTATTCTTTGTATTATGAGACAATTGAATATGGCGATTCATTCAGAAAACTTACAGCCTAATAGTTAAATAAAAAAAAAAAACTTTAGAAGTACCTTAAATTCTTAAGTATAATATATACAAGTCTACTCTTATTGTACCACATTTTAGAGCATGTAGCATATTATGTTCCCGTTCTCGTTCTCGTTCCACGTACCAGAACGATCTACGTTCTAGATAACTTAGGTTTGTGCCTTGAATTTTTTGAGTGTGGATGTCTGGAGCTCGTTGTTAAGTTCGGGACCTTTTTGCTCTTACCACATGAAATCATTCAGGGGATCATCATGAATAAGCAAAATTTGATCATATTTTTGGGTTTTATTAGATTGCTCGAGTTGAGCAAGTACTCTTCCCTATCTGTTCAAATCAGTATGTGTGCTAAACTGAGTTAAGATTCTTAATTTAAATATTCACTAGCGGTCGGCACATGTGATGTGTGTGCAAAAATATAAGTGAAAATAAAACATAATATTTACTATATATTGTGTGCCACTCAAGTGGTAAGTGTCTTCTTCTTTAGATCTAAAGTCCAAAGTTCAAGTCTCACTCTTCCCCATAGTTGTCAAATCGGGATTCGTATCGTGAATCGAAATGGCCTTGTACCGAATCGTGAATCGAATCGAATCGTGAATCGTAAAGATTCGGTCACTTTTTCTAAATTACTTAAAAACATATATACACATTTAGATGTTAAATATATCTTATGAATATAAAATATTTAGACTTAAATCAATGAAAATGTTATTTTGAATAATAATCACGTAGTTTAATAGGTAAGAAGTTAACAAAGGTTCCTATGTAAGATCACCATATTACCTTTTTTCTTTTTTAGATATTTCTTATCAACCATTTTTAATAAAGATGTAATATCACCATCTTGCCTTTTTTCTTTTTTAGATATTTCTTATCAGCCATTCTTAATGAAGATAGTAACCAAATAGACAAACTATCAGTTTTCAAAATAACAATAATTAACAATGTTGATATTTGGACAATAAGCAAATATGCTTTCCTAAGTAACAGTGACCAAATAATAAGAAGGAATTATTTAGAATATTTTATTTTAAAGCCTAAAACATTTTAAAAAGTATAATTGACCTCACACATGTAATATTCAATTTAATAAAATAGTAATAGATAATTCATAGTGTAACTTTAATCTTAAACATCTTTAGAAGATATATTATGATTTTTTAAAAGGAAAAAAAATGAGAAGAAAGGTTAAGAATATGTTGGGTTTGATGGAATCTGATTGGATCCTATTAAAAACTCCATGATTATTAAAATAAAAATACATCATTTATATATGTTGGTTATTTTGGTATTAAACGCTATTAAAAGTTGTATTATGCCATTTTCACTAAAAAGATGGAGAAAAAAAGAGTCGAAAATACGTCGGACACAATAATGTCAAAAATTGCATGAATCGTAAAAAGTGAATCGAATCGTGAATCGATTGTGAATCGTGCGATTCACTAGAGATTCACTTCCAAAATAGATTCACCCATAGATTCGTATCAATTTTGTAAAAATTGCGAATTGAATCGTGAATCGAATCGTGAGTTGTAAGATTCTGATAAAAGAGCTCTTCCCATCTATCTTTTTTTTTTTGGGTTTAAATAGAAAAATGAGGGACACGTGGCATAAGGAGAAGCAAACCAAGGTTTGGACACCAAGTCCAGCCTTCACTTAATATAATATAATAGTATAGATAATAGTATAGATGTTTGCAGTACAAGTGGGTTAACTCATCTTGAGATGCAAGTGAAGTTTTATGTCTCGGAGGATCTCAGTTGTGGTGCTTCAATGCCAATCACCAATTTCCATATTATTCTCACTCACTCCACTGTTAGTGGATTGAGTCTCCGACATCTGATTCCACACCAAATCACATTGTATGCAAACAGAAGTTACAGGAAATTTCAACTGCACAACGAGCAATGTATCAGTGAGTGAGTTGGGTTAAATCTACTATCTAGGTCCCAGACAATTTGAATACATCAGAGGTGTAAATCAGTGGTTTAATAGACCAGTTTGATCTTAACCCTTTTATTTCTACTGTCTAGTTTAAGATTCGTAAAGGTTTTCTTAAGATTGACTGAAGATGTAAGTTAGTGTTAGGATTGGTCCATCGTAGTGGGATAGTAGAGTCCTATTAGTTATTTATTTGGTTTACACATGTATTTGGTGTGGGATGGTAGAGTTCGAAATCTACTGGGAATCCAATATGTCTAGGATTTGGTTATGGGATTAAGATTCCTTGGGTTTGCTTATAAATAACTAAATGGGGGCTATGGATTTATGTGCTGAGAATAAGGGAGTGACAGGGAGGTGGGAGAAAAAATACAAACAAGCAAGGGCTTTGGGTTTGGGTATTTTTTATCTTATATTTGTAATCACTCATTTTAGGGGGACTTATGTGTAGGTCATAAGTGGATTTATTGTTAACAGGTCTTGTGAGAATTAATGGTGTTTTTCATCAACACTATTAAAAGCAGTCACTAATTGTTAATTTTTAGCGACAGTTTGAAAATTGTCAAAAAAAATGTCACTAATTATAACTTTTATCGACGGTTTTAAAAAATCGCCACAACAAGATGTCACAAATTTTCAATTTTTAGTTACAGTTTAAAAAATTTGTTACAGAAAATATCACTAATTGTAAATTTTAGCAACAATTTATAAAAATCGTGACAAAAAAAGTCATTTTAGCAACATGCAAAAAATCGTCACAAAAAATTATTTTTTAGTGACGATTTTAGTAGAACTTATTTTCAATAGGACTTGATGGGAATTAAGTCTAACTATTACGACCTATTGGTAGTTTATCCCATATTTTAGTGGATTTATCATACCCGTGGATGTAGGCAATTGGTGCAGAACCACGTAAATATTGGTGTCATATTTTTCTGTGTTTTTACTTATGTTTTCGCTAGTGTGGGTGGGATTCCAAATCCCAACACTGAGATGAGTTGATGCTAAGCAATAGTGTACCTATACAATGTCTGGCCTAAACATATAATCATGTAAAGTTTAACAAGGTTCCATTTTCATATGTTAGTTGTCTTTTCCCAAGTCAGAAGGTAGAAAAGCACCCAACCAATAAAGATGGGTAAGATGGCTGCAATTACTCAAGACTTAGATCCATCTCTGTTCGATGTCTATAGATTTGTTTCGTGTTTTGATGCTTACTTGTCCTTGAATTCCTTCACATGGTTCTTTTTTTTAGTCATGAAGATTTTTTTTTTTTTTTTTTTAATTTTCTTTTTTATATAGCAAAATTCTGATTCAGGCTGAGATGTGAATTGATCTATCCTTGCTGATTGTGTAGGGAGCTTATGGGTGATTGGATCATGCCATGAGTTGCTCATCCACAAGTTTTTGATGGTAGCATATGGTTGATTGGATTATAGCTAGTAGGTCGCATCAAAGTGGACGGCTTCACTGCAATGGTTTCATTCTTATTAATTCCCTTCTTCCCTTCTCTCTTTCTTTTTCTGTTTGAAAACTGAATAGATTGTGGCCTTTTGTTACTGGGTGTACTTCAGCATGCAATATGCAAGTCAAACCTCCTATTTTCATAAACTATTTTGTGAACCATTTATGTGCCACCTATTTACATTTTTGTATAAAGTGGTGTGAAGAAGTTTCTTGTAGTTTTTGTTATGTGAATGAGCTTTACTGGAGGAGTGGACAACCTTCTTAACATCATTGAATTTCCAACTCCATTTTTTCTTGGGACAGAAAATATGCTTTTTTTTAACAGACAAGCGAAATGTAATATCGTGTTTCCATAATTTTTTTTTGAAATATGTTTATGACATGGAAACCAAATTCGTTTTATTATTCGGGAAATGACTAGTGCCTAAATATCAGTGGATTCTTGGTTTTGGACTTCTGAAATTCATTATAGCCCCTATTGTTTGCATGATGTAGAGGGAAAACATTATCAGTGTGGTGTGTCCCCGAAGTTGTTTTAAGGAAGAAGTGTGAAACAAGAATGGAATAAAGCTCAAAGAATGCTTTTTAGGGACAATAATCTAAACCTCATTGCTTGCTTTTGTTTTTGTGCATATCTTCTGATCTACTCAAGAGTTTATGAACTATTTAATATTGTTTTTGTGCCTATCTAGTGGATGGATTGGTCAACTCATGGTTTAATTGTTTTGTTTCTAAATTGCATACCCCTTTTATGAAGGGAAAAGGTGAATGAGATAATGAAATCTATACAATAAATTATTAAATTTCCTCCTTTAGGAGGAAAAAAAATCTCCTTTTATGCCTTTGATAGATTGAGCTCCTTAAAGTTGTTTGATATTATGACCTTGCCAGGATGATTAGGATGATTTTTTCTCTTTTAGTGTTTGAAGTGAGAATTTAGGAGAAAGGAGGCAAGTGGTTGAATTGTATAATTATTATCCTACTGAACATGTCTTGGAAATAGACATATTATGTCATTTCAAGAATACTAAATTCTTCTTATTTTTCTACCAGAGTCAAACTAAGGTTTTTATTTTTATTTTTTTTGTTGTAATTTCTCAAATTTTTTTTATTTATTGTCATGTCTCTAAGAGGGAGAACATAAAGTAAAAGATGAAATTACATATAGCATTGCTATTAGCAGAAGTGGTGGCACTCGCATATGATTGAATTTGAAGATTGAAACAATTTTTAAAGAAAATTCCTATGAATCTCAACTCAAGTATTTTGAATTTACCTTGAATGAGTATTGTGTGATTGAGATTAAATTTGTGTAGTGTGGGGTTCATATGTAAAATAAATTTGAATCACAAGATGAAAATTCTGGATAATTTTTGAGATGACAAGGGTGGGTTTGTAGTATTACTTATTTTTAAATTATGCAATAAATGCAAAAAAATTAGTTTTCATGTTTACCCCAAATTTCATGAAACCAAATATAATGTTTGTGGGAACAAATTTGGTAACATAAATCTGAACCACAAGATGTAGATTTTGGATAATTTTTGAAATGAAGAGGGTGGATTTGTAGTATTACTTATTTTTAAATTATGCAATTAATGCAAAAAAATTAGTTTTCATGTTTGCCCCAAATTTCTTGAAACCAAATATGATGTTTGTGGGAACAAATTTGGTAATAAAAAAGTACTTGGGTATATAAGGTGCATACTATATGTACTTGTGTAAGTTCTCATAAATATACATAAATTATCTCATAAAATCGTGTTAGTTCTCACAAATATACATAAGTTATGATTTTTCAAATTTTTATGAGTTAATTTATGTATAATTGTGAAAACTTATGCGATTTTGTAAGTAACTTACATATATTTATGAAAATTTACGCAAGTACATATGATATACACTTGTACATTTAGAATTATAAAAAAAAAAAAAAAATGTGACACTTCAGACCAACTCCTATGTTAGCTTTATCTAATAGAATAGAATAATAAAGCACTAACGAAGTTTGAATATAATGCAAAAGCATGGGCAAGAAATCAACACATGACTGAACCCACAAGAAAATTGGGTGCCTTTTGATTATGTTTTTAGTTTTCTTTGTTTTCGTTTTTTGTATTTGGAAATAAAACAATGTAAAGTTTAAAATCACCCACAAAACAGTTTTCATTCCTGAACGAAAATAATTTTTGAAAATCTCAAAAATAACTTTTTGGTATTTTTAAACGGTGAGTTGTTTTGAGAATTTTTTTCTAAACAGTAATTCTATTAATCCAAAATTGATCTCAAAGTATTATGATTTCACTAAAAACAAAAGTCCTCTGTTTCTCGAACTAAAACAGAGCATAAATATTCCAACATGTTATAGAGCAGTTGGTCATATTTTTTGTACACATAATAAATGTTTCGCTACTTCTTTTTAATCTTGATCCAAGGTTACATTTTTCCAATCAATCCGCACTCCAAAATAACATGTTTGATTGTATTTTTGCTTTCTTTGCTTTTACATTTTTTTTTTGTGTGCACGTGCGAGCGCGTGTATTTCAAAGACAAAAACAATAAAAAAAAATTCAGAAACACCTATCAATTTAAGATGTTTTATTTTATTTTATTTTATTTTTGTGTACAAATATTTTCCGAAAATTCGAAAATACCACTTTGATGTTTCCTTGAACAAGGTTGTTTTTTTAATTTTTTTTAAAGAAAAAAAAATTCCCCAGAAACAATTTTCAAAAGTAATTTACTAAACAAGTTTTCTATATTTTTTAAAATTAAAATTAAATAAAATACAAAAACAAAAACATAACCAAACAAACAAGTCCACTTTGCTGCTAAGTGGCACGCCATTTTGTTCGGCAAACCAAGAAACTGCAGGAACTTTCCAAACAAGTGTATGGTAATAATTCCTTGATTTGAATATGGTAACATTATTAGGTACATAACAACTAGAAATTCAACAATGTTAGGAATACAAATTTTTTTACTAAATACTCATGTTAATATATGATGATATATGATAGTGCTGCTTAGTGTTGTGAATATGATATACTTAGTGTGTAGCTTTAGTTTAGTGCATATTAATTAATGTATGCTTTCGGCTTAGTGCATATTATTTAATGTATGTTTGTATCCTCATTCTCTCTATAAAAGAGAGCTATTGTAAACAATAGAGATACATCAATAATACATACAATTCTCTCTCTATTTCTCTATACAGCTATTCTAACATGGTATCAGAGCTAAGTTAAGAACTTAGTAATTCCGCTTCACCGGCGGGCGGCAGCCTCGCCTTGGCCGCCCGCCGGACAAACCCAAATTTATTAACTTCACTTTCTCTTCTTTGATCACACTGTTTCAAAACCTTCATAACAACCCATCAATGGTGCACCTCAAAGGCGGGTCCAGCCATGGGTGGGTCTTGGAGCTACTGTTTGGCTCCAAATTGCATCTGGCAACGCCTACAACTTTCATGGACCAGTCCTCATTCAAGAGCTCACAACCACCTTAGCCATACACGACTGTGTGTCATGGTTCATGGACACCAAAGCCCAGTTGGTCACAACATCACCGCCGACTACACGGCGACATGACCACCTGCACAGCCCCAAGGCTCCGCTGAATCGTCCAGCAACAACTTCGTCAGCTTCAACGGCCGTCCCTCCGCCACAAATACAGCTGCATCCTCCGTGCAACTCACGTGTTGCACACTCACTCTTTTCCTTCTAAACTCACAACCGCTCTCACTTTTCTCTCTCTAGTTGCGCACTGATTGATTTCCTTCCCACAATCTGAGCCTTACAACGAGTTGACTCGCCGGATGGGCAACAATGGATCCATGTCCTTTCGTGCGGTTGACCGTAGCCAATCTTGCCCTCAAGATTCCAGTGGCTTCGAAGCCGCGCTCGCTCCGTCGTACACCCCTCGTCCTCGCCGTGCTTCTGTAAAATCAGGCTCAAGAATTTCCCGCTCCAAACCGCCGTCGTTCCATGCATTCCGCCGGAGAACCAGTCCCTCGACGGCCAGCCTCAACCACCGGCGGCGACATTCCACCTGAACAAGTCAGATCTCGACAAACTCGTCGGAAAGTCTATCTTTGCTGGAAAGCCGTATCTCAAAATCTCGATTTATACAGGGCGTAGAGGAACCACTTGCGGTGTGAACTCCGGGAGGCTGGCGAACCTGAGTGCAGTCCACAAGTGTTTCAGATCCAAGGCAACATTCGACAACCGGTGTTCACGTGCAAATTTAGCTTCGGAAGCGAGAGGGAGCGTGCGCAATGCGCACTGCCTCCACCAACCAACACACACCATCTTCATCATCTTGTTCTCTCTCTCTCTCATTGATTCGGGTGGCCCTCTCTTTTGGGCTGTCAACTTACTCTTTGTCTCTCTCCACCCAACCTTCTTTTATTATTATTATTCTTATTTTTCTTTTTGTTTTCCTATTAAAATAACATACAAACATATCCTCACCCTACAAAGGGCATCCCACTCACAGATTTCACATATCCAAATAATAATTCATCACCTCAGAATGCCGAGGTAATAGAACCTAGGGGGCAGTTGTGGGGATATATTTTCTGAGTACCAACACGTGGTAAGGTGACGCCGACGTGTCAGCCGAGGTGCCACGTGTCCTGATTGTTATGCCGAGGTCATCTCGGATAGGCCGAGGTTACCTCCGAAGATATCGGAATCCGAGATAAGTGGATAAGGGACAAGAGTCCTAGAATGAAGAGGGAACTCAACCTAGATATGGACAAGAGTCCTAGATTGGGAGAAGACTTCAGTTTGGGTAAAGATAAGACTCTTAGAGAGTTTATCCTAAACCCACTGGGAGTCCCAGATTAGCAACAATCTTGAGTCCATAGAAGTTAGGCTTCTATTGGGACTAGGATTGAGTTGGCTATAAATAAAAGGCACCCCCATGGGTCTAAGGTATGCTTTTGATACTCAAGCTTGTGAGCTAAATAGTTAATTGATTTATCTTTGAGAGATATTGAGTACTGACTTGATCGTCGGAGTACCCCCGGGTGGCGAACCACCGCGGGATTCTTATATTTCTGTTACAGGTTAGCCGGAGCCATCTATTCTGCCGGTGCCTCTCCAGCTGAGTACTAAGCGGGCAGTGTGGTCAGAAAATCGCTCACACAATTTGGCGCCGTCTGTGGGAAAGAAAGAAGAATAGATGGTCAATGACAGACAGAAGGATCAGATTGAAGACAAACACTCCTGCTGGGAGTAGGAGACCTATCGACCTCGACGCTGAAGGAGACGACCGCAACACTGAAACTCGTGACCAGAGTCACGGAGTGAAAGACGCCGGCCAGGAAGGTAAACGCATCAAAGACAACAGATCGAAGCAGATACTATGACAAAGATGACCTCCAGGTATGGAAGGATAAATACCTGCGGAGGAACGAAGACCCTTCCAGAAGGGATGCAAAGACAGGGGGCATGAGCGCTCCCAAGGAGATGACATTCAAGTATAGAAGAACTCAGCCTGAATGAGCAGATCCTGGATTCCAGATCCCGGATCCGAGAAGACATCATCTCGGCCTAGATGAGTAGGCCGAAAAGACGAGAGCTCAGCCTAAGTGAGCAGATCCCGGGTTCCAGATCCCGGATCCTAGAAGACATGATCTCGGCCTAGATAAGTAGGTCCGAGAAAAGAAGAGCTCAACCCGAGTGAGCGGATCTAAGAAGATAAGATCTCGGAGCTTAAGTCCGAGAAGAGAAGAGCACAACGAGCAAATCTAAGATCCCAGAGGATAAAAAGGAAACACACAAGATCAGACTAAAGTTGGCCGGGTTGAAAACCCCTTGAATCCAAAGATAATGCTTAACCGTAGTTAAGCCGAGAAGATGTTTAACCGTAGTTAAACAGAGATGATGCTTAACCGAAGTTAAGTCAAGAAGATGCTTAATAGAAGTTAAGCCAAGAAGATGCCTAACCGTAGTTAAACAGAGATGATGCTTAACCGAAGTTAAGTCGAGAAGATGCTTAATAGAAGTTAAGCTAAGAAGATGCCTAACCGTAGTTAAGCCCAGAAGATACTTAACCGTAGTTAAGCCGAGAAGATTCTTAACCGAAGTTAAGACCAAAGATTCCTTAACGCTTGTTGAAATTTGTAGCAATTTACAAGTTGTTGAGCTGAAACCATTCCTTAACGCTTGTTGAAATTTGTAGCAATTTACAAGTTGTTAAGCTGACAAAGATTCCTTGACGCTTGTTGAAATTTGTAGCAATTTACAAGTTGTTAAGCTGACAAAAATTCCTTAACACTTGTTGAAATTTGTAGTAATTTACAAGTTGAAGATAGACCGAGATTATTGTCTATCGCTTGTTGAAATTTGTAGCAATTTACAAGATGAAGATAGACCGAGTTCATTGAGTAACACTTGTTGAAGTTCTGTGTGAATTTACAAGTTGGTTAAAACGAGATGATGCTTAACCGAAGTTAAGCCGAGGTGATGTTTTTACATGTTGAAATTTGTAGCAATTTACAAAGGTGAAGTTTAAGCCGATATATGATATTTTAATCGTCTGTTGAAATTTGTAGCAATTTACAGGTTAAAGAGAAATTTTGTTTAAACACTTGTTGAAATTTGAGAAAAGTTTATAAGTATATATACTTGTTGAAATTTATGAAAAGTTTGCAGGTCAGTATCTTGCCGAAGTAAAGTTTGCAGGTCAGTATCTTGCCGAAGTAAAGTTTGCAGGTCAGTATCTTGCCGAAGCAAAGTTTGCGGTTTTTATACCTGAGGTATGAAACCCCGAGAAGATTGCACAAAGAAGGAAGAGTATGAAAGGCATACAAAATATTCTAAGTATAGAAACATGCAGAAGTAGTCAAAGAAAAGACAAAGGCTCAAGCATTCAGATAAGGAAAGTTGAATTAGACATTCAAGAACAAGGAGGCACATCGGCCGTATGCAGAGCTTACATTATCTAAAAAGAAACAAAAAGGTACATGAGTACAAACGACAAGAAAGGAAAAACTGAGATGATGTTTAACCGAAGTTAAACGGAGGTGATGCTTAACCGAAGTTAAGCCGAGATGATGTTTAACCGAAGTTAAACGGAGGTGATGCTTAACCGAAGTTAAGCCGAGATGATGTTTAACCGAAGTTAAACAGAGGTGATGCTTAACCGAAGTTAAGCCGAGATGATGTTTAACCGAAGTTAAACGGAGATGATGCTTAACCGAAGTCAAGCCGAGATGATGTTTAAACCGAAGTTAAAACAAAATGATGTTTAACACTTGTTGAAATTCTGAGAGAATTTACAAGTTAAAGAGTGCACAAGTTAAATGTCGGCAAAAGATTCGCCGGAGTCAAACGTCGTTTTGATTAGAACAGAACCACTAAGTGCATGCCAGAAGTGGTGACCAGAATTGTGAAAGGAATAAATGCTTCAAGAAACAACGATGATAGTTTGCAAAGGCCAAGAGAAAGAGGGTCTTAGGGGGTGAATTAAATACCAGAAGTTTTAATACGTCGGCGAAAGAAGAACACATCAGGTCTGTGACTACGGTACGAAGCCAACTTCCCTAAAGTGATCCTAAGTGCAACTTATGTTCACATTAGGGGGCAGGGAGAAGGTGCAGGAGCAATTTACAAGTTTGGTATAGCCGAGATAAACATCGACAGACGTTTCCGAGATATGATCATCCGAGGTGACCAACTAGCTTGTTAAGAACTGAGAAAGTTGGGAAATATGAAACATGTATAAAAAGGCAAGTACAAAAATAAAGACCTTAAAGAACTGAGATGATGAAAGCAGGAACGTCGGACTGATTTGCTTCGACGGACGACGATGGTTCAACCTCGGCAGTCAGCTGGAAAGAACTTCTCAGCAACCTTCTCAGCCACGAGCTCAGTATCAATCTCCTGAAGAGTTTGATCAAAGCTCTTCTCGGCAATTGGCACCTCGGAGTTTTGCAAGCAAGGATTGAAAGCAAAAATCTGGGAAAAGACACAGAAAACAGTAAACAAAGAACGAAGTTTCAGAATCAGGAACAGAGGTAAGGTTCTCAAAAAACATAAAGAATACAAGAATACAGGGTCAAGAACAGTGACAGAAGAAGTGGTGAAACAGTGCAAGTGTTCAAGACCTGGACGAAAGCAAAATTAAAGCATTCAGATATGTGGTTCGCAAGATAAATGCGTGAACAAAACAGTAATGGCAACAAGAAAATGGAAGAGCATCAATGAACTGAAAACAAAGAGAATAGTGGCTTATCCGGAAGATTGAAGCCGGAATGAGGGTCGCCGACAAGACAGAATAGCGAACGCTTCGCTGGAATGGAAGAAAGGGATCAGTTACAGGGCCTGGAGCTTGAACAATGGCGGATTCGGGAAGAAGAGTTTAAAGAGAAAAATCAGAGTCAAGAGGACGACAAAGTTCATGAATAAAGCCAAGTGCACAGGCACTAAGTAAGTATGTGAAGAACAAGAAAATAATGACCCAGACATGATGCTAGCAACAGAAAGCGGATATGACAAGAACAGTGCCAGGCATTCAAACAGTTCAAAACTTGAAGACAGACGAAAATAGAAGGCAACAGATGGCAAGTAAACAAATTCAGAAGAGTTATAAAAGATTGAGCTTAAAAGCAAGTAAAGAGTTTATGAACCTACCAAGAGAAATGAACGCTGATATGAAGATCGCCGGAGTCAAATAGATGACTGGAAATCAGAAACCCACCAGAGAATATGAATAAAGCAGTTGCAAAACTCTTGGAGTTTATGAATTAGTGGAACCAGAACCTCGGTTAGGAGGTGCGATCTCAAGCAGCTTGGAAAGCATGAAGCTTGATACTTGACAGAAGTGGACAGTAAAGTCCAGAGAACTTTGAGGTCGGCGAGCTTGATCTCGGACAGAGGGGTACAGATGAACGAACAATGTAGGTTCCATCACCTCAGAATGCCGAGGTAATAGAACCTAGGGGGCAGTTGTGGGGATATATTTTCTGAGTACCAACACGTGGTAAGGTGACGCCGACGTGTCAGCCGAGGTGCCACGTGTCCTGATTGTTATGCCGAGGTCATCTCGGATAGGCCGAGGTTACCTCCGAAGATATCGGAATCCGAGATAAGTGGATAAGGGACAAGAGTCCTAGAATGAAGAGGGAACTCAACCTAGATATGGACAAGAGTCCTAGATTGGGAGAAGACTTCAGTTTGGGTAAAGATAAGACTCTTAGAGAGTTTATCCTAAACCCACTGGGAGTCCCAGATTAGCAACAATCTTGAGTCCATAGAAGTTAGGCTTCTATTGGGACTAGGATTGAGTTGGCTATAAATAAAAGGCACCCCCATGGGTCTAAGGTATGCTTTTGATACTCAAGCTTGTGAGCTAAATAGTTAATTGATTTATCTTTGAGAGATATTGAGTACTGACTTGATCGTCGGAGTACCCCCGGGTGGCGAACCACCGCGGGATTCTTATATTTCTGTTACAGGTTAGCCGGAGCCATCTATTCTGCCGGTGCCTCTCCAGCTGAGTACTAAGCGGGCAGTGTGGTCAGAAAATCGCTCACACACTCTTAAACCACTATACATATTATAATCTGCCATCCCACTCCCAGATTCAATCACATTACTGCCATCCCACACACCCCACTCAATCCAGCACGCACTTAACTTTCTTTTTTATTCATATATATATATATATATATTATCATCTCTTACCTCAAAAAAAAAAAAAAAAAAAAAAAAAAAACAAATTCAAACATTCACACCACTTGATTTTTTTGCATGTCATTTCTACCATCCGGGTTTGCACAACACACTCATTTTATTTATCCCAGGGATCAACCCCGATTTTACACCACAAAAAAAGAAAAAAGAAAAAGAGAGGAATCTTCTTCTTTCTTCTCCGGTGACAGCCATGCCCCACCTTCACTTACTCGGCTCTTCCGTCGCCGAGCTCTTCCGCTTTTTGTCGTTCTTTTTGTCGTCAACCTTCGACGGCCCTTCTCCAGTACTTCCGCCAAGAACTACCACAGTGTTTCCACCGAAAGAGTCGGCTCCCCGCCGGCCATCAAAGGTGAGGTACGACGGTGCCCCAAATCTAGCCATGGAGTTGGTTTGCCTTTTCAACTCCTTGTTTTCAGCCTTCAATGCACAAATTTCTGCCCGCGCATCTCTGTATATGTGCTGGAGTAGGGAGAGTCGGGCATTGGCCTGGTGTACCTCACACGTCTTGTTTTGCAGGCGGTGAGACAGGTTCGTGACCGCTGCCACTGTCTCCATGTAGGACCTCAACGTGTAGTGGTTGGCCTCGATATCATTTTGAGCCGCCATCACTTGCTCCACTGTTAGTGTCGGAAGACTAGACTGAGTCAGAGCAGGGGCACTTGGCCCAGCGGAGCTCGATGGATCATTCAGATCCGGAAAGAGAGAGAGAGGGCGAGACGAAGCCATGTTGTGGGTTGATATGTATTTCAGATTCAGATGTTACAGAGTGTTTCAGAGATAATAGCTCTCAGAGAACGAAGAGGCTTCAGCTGGTTTGTTATGCCTCAGCCTCAGCCTCCGTCTTGGTTTAAATAGCCAAGGCCGACCCGCGCATCACGCGCCTCTCAACGCCAGACGACAAGCTCGGCGCGCCTTTTGATGGCTCGCCTTTTGATGGCTGTCGGGCACACCTTTTGATGACACGCCTTTTGATAGTTTGGGCACACCTTTTGAGGCGCGACTTTTGAGGGAGCGATATATCTATCTATGTATATCTTTTCTGCTCCAACGGTCTGACACGACCACACAGTGTCTGCTACAACGGTCCGATATGACCCCGTAAACTGTCCCGACATTGATTCCGGTCAGCTTCTACATCGGTCCGACATGACCCCGTAAACTGTCTTCTACAACGGTCCGACATGACCCCGTAAACTGTCTTCTACACAAGGTCCGACATGACCCCGTAAACTGTCTTCTACAACGGTCCAACATGATCCCGTAAACTGTCTTCTACAGCGGTCCGACATGACCTCGTAAACTGTCTTCTACAACGGTCCGACATGACCCCATAAACTGTCTTCTACACCGGTCCGACATGACCCCGTAAACTGTCTTCTACAACGGTCAGACATGACCCCGTAAACTGTCTTCTACACCGGTCCGACATGACCCCGTAAACTGTCTTCTACACCGGTCCGACACGATCTCACAGTGTCTTCAACACTGGTCTGCCACAATCATACCATGTCTTCTACAACGGTCCGACATGACCCCATAAACTGTCCTCTTACAACGGTTCAACACGGCCATACAGTGTCTTCACCAACGGTCTGACACGACCATACAGTGTCTCCTACAACGGTCCGACATGACCCCATAAACTGTCCTCTTACAACGGTTCGACACGGCCATACAGTGTCTTCACCAACGGTCTGACACGACCATACAGTGTCTCCTATCCACTTTTATTTTATTTGTCAGTTTATTTTCCTGTTTTGTTACTCTCTCCAAACTCAAGTTGGTTTGTGTCTATCCTCCTTGAGTTTGAGGGGGGCTGTTAATATATGATAATATATGATAGTGCTGCTTAGTGTTGTGAATATGATATACTTAGTGTGTAGCTTTAGTTTAGTGCATATTAATTAATGTATGCTTTCGGCTTAGTGCATATTATTTAATGTATGCTTGTATCCCCATTCTCTCTATAAAAGAGAGCTATTGTAAACAATAGAGATACATCAATAATATATACAATTCTCTTTCTCTATTTCTCTATACAGCTATTCTAACAACTCATATGTGGATCCCATCCATGTGAGTGTTTTTGATAGAAATTTTAATAGAAAATTTGAAATCTCTAACATTTATATTAAATTTTTTTTACGAGTACAAAATTCAATTACAAATTTTATAATCAAATTATCTCATAAGAGAGGATGGTGTCTGATTTGATGATCAGATTACCACTTTTAAGAGAATTGTATATGCTTAGGTGTTCAGATTCTATAGAGGTAAAAGAAAAGTATTTGCTAGCAATCACATTACACAACATCAACATAAAGCACAGTAAATAACCAATCATATCTTTTTCATCATTTGAGTAAAAAAAAACTATATTATATAAATTAATAAATTCTTTACTTTTACTACCTTAATGATATAATAAGCGTGTATGTAAAGTTTATAAAACTTGTTAATTTATACAAACTTGAGTAAAACAATTTAGCAAATTACTTAACGGGTATATAGAAAACGATATGTGCATCGGAAAAAAAAAAAAAAAATCACCAAAATCACCGGCCTCTCACATTTTATTTACATCTGTAAATGCAAGCAAAATATTGAAGTGTCAGTTATTTCACTGACTGAATTTTTCGGTGATGGTAGCACTGCTGGTGCTGATGCATGAAATGTTGTGATTGGATGGGAAAATTATACAATAATTTCGTAATATCAGGTGGTCATACTCTTTTAATAATCACTATTCACTATTCATTATACTTCTCAGGTTTCTCAATCACTCAATACAAATAGTTAATATTCTACTTTTTTCACCAAAGATACTATCATGAAATACCACGTGATCGTATCCCGGACTACCAAATAATCACTCGATTGGATGAGGCATAATAAATCTTGTTATCTGTTGAATTAATACACAATATTAATATACCAACTGGATATAATGTTTATTAATAATAAAAAAAAAGTAGACATAATGTTAGGTGAAACTCATATTAAGTGATTGAACGCATATGTATGTGTTGTGTCTTAATTAATGTATTAGTTGGTACACTAATTAGTATTTTTACATTTCTGATTAATACAAGATGCTTTCATACCCAACCAACAAGAGAGAGGAAAAATTATTCAATACTCTAAAGTAGTAATTATTAATCTAAATTATGGAACCTATCACTTTTAAGTTATAGGAGACAAGTAATGTGTGTCTAACCTGTAAATAAAAATATGACAAGCTCCATAAACATTGAATAATTTCCCGAGTGAGACAGGCGGGTATGACTATAAACTAGAGTGAAGGAGTAGCAACAGCTGACTCAGAAAGATTGTTCTCTTAGTCCCACACTATATGGTCACAGACTCATAATTATTCACCAATCAGGTGCATAACCAACTTCAAAACAATTTCTTTTTATTTCTTTTTGTTTCTCTCTCTCTCTCTCCGCAAGAAATTTTAGACTATTTGGTTAACCAAAGCACTCCATAGGCCTTCTCTCTCTCTCTCTCTCTCTCTCTCTGTTATTTTTGTTTTTGCCAATTTGCTTGTTCAACTAGAGCATGGCAGAGCAGCATTTTCAGCTGGAGGTTCATGAATCTGGTTTAAATCCTCATAAAGTTGCAAATGGAGAGTTTGATGATGATGGAAAGCCCTCAAGAACTGGTAGTACTCTCTCTCTCTCTCTCTCTCCTGGCTAAAAAAAGCTCATGAATAACCATGTGGGGGTATCTACATGAAGCTTTTGCAGATATGTGACGTTCTTAGAGTCATTCCAAGTTCATTGTCCAAATTTAATGCTCATGGTTTTTTTTTTTGTTTGAAAGGAAAAGAATAGCTGCTCAGATGTTTGTGTTTAATTCTTTAACAATGATTTCTATGGATGAAATATTTCTAAATATATATATAGTATTCTTTTTTCTCCCAAATAATGTGAGGAGAATTTTATGAGACTTTTTTTAATTTGGGAGATGCTTCTATCCAGTCTACTGTGTGGACTGAAGTGTACTGTTGGTCTTGTGAGGCCCATTATGAGTCTCAGTTTGATAATTTGAACTGTCAATGTTTAGAACTAGTTGATTACTTTATGTCTGTAAAAAATCAAGTTAATTGGATATCGGTAGTCTTTTGATCGAAACACATTTTTGTTAACAATTTATTTTTAAAATCATATTTACTAATGACAAAAATATATTCCGATCAAGGGACTACTAATATCCTATCAATGTAATTTTTTGTAAGCATGAAGTACTCGACGAGTTCTATATATTGAATAGTTCGGATTATTGAAACGGGATCTGTAGCAGGCTTCACAGACCTAACAGTATATTTCAGTCTACATAATAAATTAGAGAGAAGTCTCTTCTTTTTAATTTAATTGAATATATAAACATTGACATAATAAAAACGGTAAAAAAGAATTAATATTCATATCGGAACTCTCATGAGAGAATCCTTTCCCATAATGATTATAGGAATCTTCATTTTCTAACATTGTGCTTAGTTGGGAGATTTGGGGACAGATTTGAAAAGAGAAAGGAAAAAATTATGTAAAATTAGGTGAAATGTAGGTATATTTTATTCACATTTCACATACTTTTTGCATTTCTTTTTCCAAATTCATCCTTAAATCTCCCACTCAAACACAATATAAAAGTCAAACGTGAGAGACCTAGGTGCCACTAACAACCAAAAAAAATAAAAATAAAAAATAAAATAAAATAAAACTTTTCTCAAAATTAACTTGAGCCATATTTTGACCTAAACCACGAGTAATAATTATGTTTTTCAAAAATTTTATGCCGATGATCTGTCGAAAATTGGGGTAAATAAATGATTGATTCTAAAAAAATATTTATTAGACAAATGATAAAATATGACGTGATTTAAATAATTTCCGTAGACATTCTTTGGTGCATGCCCTGAGGCACGTGTATTAGACGTGTGCTTCTGTTTTAAAAGTCAAAAGATCGGACCACAAATGTGATCCATTCCAGCAGCCATGCTTGGCAAAAAGTGTATGCAAATGTAAAATGTAATTTACTTTTGCAATAAGGTATATCTCTTAATTTATCATAAGAAATTTAGTTAAAATTCTCTAAGTTCAATATATTAGTGTGTAAAGGACAATTTAAAATATTTTATTTTTTAAGCTCCCTGTATTTTTTATGAAAGATAGATTAATATTTTTTCTTTTTTTTTTAAGACAATCTTATCCTAGATATATATCTTAGAGATTTGAATCAAATATATCAGAGCAATGAGGCCTTGAAATTGATTTGAGATTGAGACAAGTTCGTTGTAGAGAGTCACTAAGAGAGAGAGAGAGATAGAGAGAGGACCGAAGAAGTTTGCTATTGTAGTGATACTCTAGTTGTGACAAAATGACATATACATGGAAATGAATACGTAGAGAGAGAGAGAGAGAGAGAGAGAGAGAGAGAGAGAAAGAGGGGGATGTAGAAGACGTAAAGCTTCTTGATTGTTCTTTGTAGAGTTTTAGTCAAATATGTTGATTTGTTGTTAAATTGTTTCTAATATGAATTGTTGTTTGTTGATTCGACGGTAATTTTTTTTTTTTGTTTTTTTAAGACTTTCATAATTAACATGGATCTTATTTGATAGATTTTGAAGAGAGTATTATAAAAATACTAATTTTATTAAAAATTAATAGCTAGATCAAAAGTTATATTATTTTAAAGTTTAAAATATTAAATTACTCATTAAAGATATTTTGATAATAGTAGTATGTTGTGGACTTTTTAAGAAATTTTTTTTGTGCTGTCCTTAATGCATTAAAATTTTATTATGAGAGGGTTTTAACCAAATTTCTCATTTAGGATCCCTAAATCACCCTTCATGATGTGACATTGAGGCTAGACCTACATGATTAAATGTTTGATAAATCAAAATTTGACACTCGTCAGACATATCATTATAGGTGACTTTTAGAGATAATAAATTAGGTGTCTCAAGTTTTTTTTTTTTCTTAATTTAGTCATACTTAAAAAGAGCAATGCAGATATCTCAAAAGTTGACCAAATGTCTCATATTATTCTACACATGTGAGACATTTGGTATAATATTTTTCTTAAAATAAGTGTAGTTTTTTTTTTTTTTTTTTGTTGGGGGGGGAGGGGTAGGATATTAATTTGTTAGTAAAATTATATTACAACTAAAGAAATCGTTGCTGTCCTATCAACTTGAACTCTTGACTTTTCTTTCACCACTTAGGGTGATTACAAAATCATTGGGAAACCCAAAGTGCAAAATAATTTTATGTATTTCCTAAGGCCACAGCTTCTCTCCAGTCCAAATCTGGACTGGACGGTGCTGTCCGGCCCTTTGAACGGTTTAGATTATCGAAACACGACCCGTAGTGGGCCCCAAAGGGTTGGACAGCACCGTCCAGCCCTTTGGGGCCCACTACGGGTCGTGTTTTGATAATCTAAACCGTTGAATGTGTAGAACTCGTCGAGTACTATATGCATGAAAAAATCACGTTGATCGGATATCGATAGCTATATGATCAAATCAGTTTTTTATGAAAAAAATGGACGGCAAAAATAAATGGCTTACAAAAAACTGATTTGATCATATAGCTATTGATATCCGATCAACGTGTTTTTTACAGGCATATAGTATTCGACGAGTTCTACACATTGAACGGTTTAGATTATCGAAATACGACCCGTAGTGGGCCCCAAAGGGCCGGACAGCACCGTCCAATCCAGATTTGGACTGGAGAGAAGCTGGCCCATTTCCAAATATTGTTATGTTAGTATGCAAAATGTATTATTTAGACTTCAATTAATGAGCTTATCACTTCAACACACAAAGGCCCTGTTTGACTAATAATGAGGCTATTATTAATTTATAGAATGAAAAATGCTATACGCTCCAAATTTTTTACTAAATGAATGAGCAAAAGTCTCATGTGGGTGTGGAGATGTGAGACATTTGGTTATTCATTTGATAAAAAATTTGGTATCCCTAATATTACCCTTATAGAATTAGAGTAATATTAGTTATCTAAGTAGATTAGTAGAATAAATAATTCACTCTTGTTCATATTTGTTTTGCAATAAATATAAAAATATATAATCTCAAATGTATGTTCATTTTACACTATTAACTGTAAGATTAAAAAAATCGCTCATTTTGTTGAATAGAATGTCCATTGCAATCTCATCCAAATAACAAAAATTATAACCAAACATTAAAATATGAGTCCTATGAATTAATAATACCAATCCAATACTATAATTCCGCCAATCAAATTCAATCCAAGAGTCCTAAATGTGTGTTGTTGTGTTGCATTAAAGGGAATTTGTGGACTACAAGCGCACACATAATAACAGCCATAATAGGTTCAGGAGTTCTGTCCCTGGCCTGGTGTGTGGCTCAACTCGGATGGGTCGTTGGAGTCGCCACACTGCTCATCTTCTCCCTCATCACACTCTATACCTCCAATCTCCTAGCAGATTGTTACCGATCTCCTGATCCAGCCACCGGCAAAAGAAACTACACCTACACTGATGCCGTCAAAACAAACTTAGGTAATATAATCAGCAGTGCTAAAAACATAGATAAAATTGACAAAACGGGACACATGCATGAGCACTCTTTGTTTCTCATATCTGTGTCCCATTTTGTAAATTTCATATATGTGCACTTGGAAATTTTCTAATGGAATTACCCTATATATATATATGTTTCATTGCACACAACACATTTCATGAATGAATGTTCACTACTACGCCTAAGTTTTAATTTCTTTGAAATTTGAATGTATCAGGTGGAGCAATGTATGTGGCATGTGGAATTGTTCAATATGCCAACCTCTGTGGGATGGTTATTGGCTATACAATCACTGCCTCAATAAGCATGGTGTAAGCTACTTCAAAAGATTTAAATTAATTTTTTTAAAAAAAAAGTAAATGATACTGTTGTCCCTTGAACTAAATTATTTTCTTATATATTTTGGCTTTTTTAGCACTAACTGTTGACATATTTTTCTGGGGACAAATGGCTGAAAGGATAAAAAGAGTCAGTTGACGGGGTTGTGAGCCTACCTTAGTCTTATTTTGATAATTTGAACAGTTCATCTCGTAGGGTTTACCAAGTAGATTGTTCATTCAAAAAATTAAGTTGATATCGGATTATGGTAGCCACATGATTGAGTCACATTTATCTTAAAAAAATAGACGGTTTATTTTTGAAATCATATTTGTCGTTAATTATTTCAAGACAAATGAGTTCTGATCATGTCACTATCAATGTTTGATCAATCTAATTTTTGTATAGAAGAGTGTTCGGTGGGCTATATAAGATGAATGATTTGGATCACCAAATTGAATACCCAACGACTCTCAAATGAACCCTCCAGTCCGATTAAAATCTTGATCCATGATAAAAAAAAATGGGCAGTTGAGAAATTATGTTTTTTTTTAAATGCCCCAACAAAAATGGACAGAAAATTGACATTGAAGCACTTCTATAATTGAAGGGTAAATTGAGACAAAATGTAAGTACTCGAGGGATGAAACGAAACAAGTAAGCATAGTTTAGGCCAACAGTGTGATTTATCTATATATAAAAAAAAAGAAATGAAATGTCCACATAATATATAACTATGAAATGTGATGGTTTTTCAGGGCCATAAAAAAGTCAAATTGCTATCACAATAGAGGTCGTGAAGCTCAATGCAGGTTTTCCAACAACCCATACATGATTGGGTTGGGAATTGTTGAGATTTTTCTGTCTCAAATCCCAGACTTCCACAAGCTCTCAATGCTCTCCATTGTTGCAGCATTCATGTCCTTTGGTTATTCCTCCATTGGAATGGGACTTGCCTTCGCAAAGGTTGTCTCAGGTAAATCTCTTTCACCTCTCTCAGCATTTTGAATGCAACAAAAAATATAAAGAACAAGCATATTGTTATAATGTTTCTCGTACTAAAATCCTATGTATCGAAAAAAATCTTTTTATTTTTATTTTTATTTTTCTTTTCTTTCTTTCTTATATATATATATTATAAATATATTTCAAAATTTTAACTAAAAAATATTACTTTAAGAGTCTCCTCTCATGAGGAGGAGTCTCATTGAAGTTTGAGGAGATTATGAAAGTCTATTGCTATTTAAAAAAAAAGATTTTTCAAAGAGAACCTAAAAAATTCTATGTGGGATTCAATCAAATTATTTGAATCATATTGATTGGAGGAAGAGTTGAAAATTTCATTTCCCTCCAAAATTAAATTTAGCATTCAATCAATTTGTTTGGAAGAAATGTTAAAAAAATTTAATTTCCTTAAAACAAGTGACTTTTTTTTTTTTTTTTTAATCAATTATGACTTTATTAAATATTATTAATAAATACTTTGCAACAATTTTTATTATTTTAGTATTTATATATATATTTATTTATTTATAATTTATAATTATATTTTTTAATTATATAATATTAATTATGATGTTACGGTTCAACCGCTTTGACCCGATGGTTGAATCGGTGACCCGTCCACCCAATCCATTTTTCGGTTTGCTCACTGATTCGGTTTTCAAAACATTGCATCCCAATTTATAAGTTGATTGATGCGAAAAGAACCATATGATGTTGGTTACACCCAAAATAAATCTAGTCGCATTATTCAAATTCTAAGCTATGTATGTAACATTGATGTTTCTCATATCAAGTTGACACATTTCTTTTGGTCACCAATAACATATAAGTAATTTAATTTTCCTTCCATTTTCTTTCTCTCGACAAATCTAAAATCAAAACATGGAAAACAGATTTTATTCTAGGCCTAGCAATTGGGCAAAAATGGCTGAGAATTATTAACAAATAATGGGATTTTGAAACAGGGGAAGGACAGAGGACTACCATGACAGGAGTCGAAGTTGGGATAGACATATCTCTGGCTGAGAAAACCTGGAGAATGTTGTGAATTGGCAAGGATTGTGTGTGCAGCACTAGGCAACTCCACCAAGGATTGTGAGTGCAGCACCAACCATGAGTGCAGCACCAACTCCAGCACCATCCATTTGTGCAGCACCATTCTTCTCCACTACCATGAATGGAAGCTCCACCAAGAGAGTGGAATGGAGTAGGTGATGGCCAATCACCTCCTCCCTCACCTGTGTATATATAGAGAGGTTGAGGCAGAGGGAAAAAGACAGCAGATAGTAGAGTGTGGTAAGCCAACACAAGAGAGAGAATCAGAGAGAGAATTATTCAGAGAGTTGTAATTCTTACCATTTTTCTCAATATAGTGAATCCGCTGCCCGTGGACGTAGGCAACTTGCCGAACCACGTTAAATCTTGTGTGTTATTGCTTGTTTGTGTTCCCTGGTATGCCCCCGATCCGCAACAATTGGTATCAGAGCTCGGGTGGTGAAAAAATCGAATTTTTCCGAAAGTGCCCAGATTTCGAAGTACTCGAAATCCACTTTTGAGTATACCAGGAGCAAGATCTCCCTGAGAGGAGTCCAGAACAGCAAAGACAGGCCCGAGAAGACACTCCACGCGCTCTCACGCGCTCTCTGAACACGGAGAGTGAATCCCACTCTCGGCACGCGCCTCCACGCGCCGGTTGCCCATCGGCGCGTCATATCACGCGCCCACACGCGCCCACACGCGCTGTTCAGTGAAGAAGACGAGCCACGTCGTCGCCACGTCACGACACGTCAGCGACACGTCAGTCCACGTGTACGCTATGTGTCCCAGCCACGTCAGCCTGAGCCGCTGACCAAGCCGATCCGCCGTTGACCGCGCCGCCGATCCTCCGTTGACCGCGCCGCCTGCGCCGTTGACTGAGCCGTTGACCATCCGTTGACCGGAGGAATTATCCGGTGCATCTCAGTGTACCAGATTCTGCAGATCTAAACCGTGCAAACTGTTTTTGCCAGATCAGAGCCATTCGGAGTCCGTTTTCGACGATCCAATAGTGTTTTCCAACTATTTGGGATATTCCGGACACAGCCGTACGGTTAGTTTTTGAATCAGAGGTGTTCAAAATATTTTGGCTTGATCTGAGGCATTCGGAATCCGTTTTTGACGATTCAATAGTGCTTCCCAACTATTTGGAGTATTCCGGACACATCTGTACGGTCAGTTTTTTGAATTGAAGTTTCTAAAAAAAAATGGCAGAATCTAGATCAACCGAGTCCGTAAGTAATCCAGCGAGTACAAGCACTTCTAGGCATTGGACCCCGGTGTCCATGCCAAGTTCGAGGTAGAGAAGTTCGATGGAAGCAGCAACTTCGGCATGTGGAGATGCGAAGTTAAGGATATGCTTGTCCAGATGAACCTGCACTTCACTCTGGGAGACAAACCAGATGACCTGGACGAGATAGAATGGGAGAGGGTGAATCTCCTGGCCTGCAGTTCCATCCGACTTTGCCTAGCGAAAGAGGATAAGTACGCTTCACAGAATATGATATTGCGAAGAAGCTTTGGAAGGCGCTGGAAGATAAGTTCATGACAAAGAGCATTGAGAACCGGCTCTACTTGAGGAAGAGGTTGTTTCGTTTCGACTACATTAAAGGTATTTCGATGAACGAACACCTAAATAACTTCAACAAAATTATTACGGACTTGAAAAATTTGGATGATCACGTTGGTGACGAAGACAAAGCACTGTTATTGTTAAATTCCTTGCCTGACTCGTATGATCATCTCACTACAACTTTACTGTACGGTAAAGAGAAGATCAAGTATGTTGATGTTGCAAAGCGCTTGGTGAACAATGAGTTCAGAAGGAAAGACAAGTCTGCAAACAGGGACTCAACATCCGAGGCTTTGACAGTCAGAGGCAGAACAAATAACAGAAGAATGCAGGGCGAGGAAAGTCTCGCTCAAAATCCAGGGGGAAAGCTTCAGACAAAAGACGTCTTGCAAAAGACGAGTGTGCTGCTTGTCGCCAGAAAGGGCATTGGGCAAAAGATTGTCCAAATAAAGACAAGACAGAAGAAGAAGGTGAATATTGCACGAGATGGAGATAATGATGAAGGAGGTGCCTTCACAGTTTCATCATACGGCCAGTCTGATGAATGGATTATCGATTCCGGGTGTTCATTCCATATGTGTCCGAACAAGCAGTGGTTCTCGAGCTTACGAGAGTTCGATGGAGGAGTTGTGCTGATGGGCAACGACCAAGCTTGCCAGACAAAGGGGATTGGAACAATCAAACTGAAGATCCATGATGAAACAATCAGAATTCTTAAAGATGTACGGTATGTACCAGATCTAACCAAGAATCTCATCTCAGTAGGAGTTTTAGACTCCAAAGGTTACAGAGTAACCATGGAAGGTGGAGTCCTCAAAGTTGTTCGAGGAGCATTGGTTGCAATGAAGGGTACTCGACAGGGAAATTTATATTTCCTAGACGGCTCTACAGTCACAGGAAAGTGGCTGTCTCCACCAGTTTCAGCTCAGAAGATGATGCATCAGACACTTCCAAACTTTGGCACATGCGCCTAGGGCATGTCGGTGAGAAGGCTTTACAAGGGTTGGTAAAGCAAGGCCTGTTGAAAGGCGCCAAGACAGGGAAGCTTGAGTTCTGCGAGCATTGTGTATTGGGCAAGCAAACAAGAATCAAGTTTGGTACTGCAATTCACCGTACCAAAGGGATTCTAGACTACGTCCACACCGACGTATGGGGTCCTTCCAAGAATGCTTCGTTGGGAGGTAAACACTACTTTGTGTCGTTCATTGATGATTTCTCCAGAAGAGTTTGGATTTATACAATGAAGCACAAAGATGAAGTCTTAGACATCTTTCTTACGTGGAAGAAGATGATTGAGACCCAGACAGGCAGACGGATCAAGAAGCTCAGATCTGACAATGGTGGAGAATACACATCAGATCCCTTCTTTGAGGTTTGCCAGAATGCAGGGATAGTGAGACATTTCACAGTTCCTGGAACACGCAGCAAAATGGAGTTGCAGAACGCATGAACCGCACTTTGGTGGAGAAAGTCCGGTGTATGCTGTCACAGTCTGGATTGAGCAAGGCGTTTTGGGGCGAGGCATTGAACTATGCTCGTCATCTAGTCAACAGACTACCTACTGCAGCACTGAATGGGAAGACTCCCATGGAGGTATGGTCAGGAGTCCCAGTTACTGATTATGATCAGTTACGTATCTTTGGATGTCCAGCATATTTTCATGTTACAGAATCTAAGTTGGATCCAAGAGCCAAGAAAGCCATCTTCTTGGGCTCGGTGACCGGTGTTAAGGGATACAGATTGTGGTGCCCTGAATCAAAGAAAGTTCTCATCAGAAGAGATGTTACCTTTGATGAGTCTGCAATGTTGAAGCAACCAGATCCTCAACAGAATGTTGAAGCATTGAAGAAGTCAGTGCAGTGGTGGAGTTTGAGACTCCATCAAAGACTAGTCAGCCAATCAACCATCTTGAAGAAGTCTCAGAAGATAGCTCTGAAGAGAGTTCAGATGAAGATCCAGAGGCTCCGCAACAATCAGAACCCATTGCAATCAGGAAAGGTAAAAGGGTTACTAAGCAACCCAGTTGGATGACCGATATGGTAGCCTATGCACTTCCAATCATTGAAGACAATGTTCCGTGCACTTTCAAAGAAGCCGTGCAGCATCCAGAAAGTGTCAAATGGAAGGAGGCTATGGATGAAGAGATCGGTTCACTTCACAAGAACCAGACTTGGGAGTTGGTGCAACTTCCAAAAGGCAAGAAAGCAATTGGGTGTAAGTGGGTTTACACCAAGAAAGAAGGCATTCCAGGCAACAACATCAGATTCAAAGCTAGATTGGTAGCTGAAGGCTATGCTCAGAAGGAAGGAATAGACTACAATGAGGTATTCTCACCTGTTGTGAAGCACACGTCTATTCGCATCCTGTTAGCTTTGGTTGCACAGTTTGATCTCGAGCTCGCCCAACTCGACGTCAAAACTGCTTTCTTACATGGAGATCTTGAAGAGGAGATATACATGTCCCAGCCAGATGGCTTCAAAATTGCTGGAAAAGAGAATTGGGCCTGTAAGCTGAACAAATCGTTGTACGGGTTGAAGCAATCCCCGAGACAGTGGTATAAGCGATTTGATCGGTTCATGATAGAGAAAGAATACACAAGAAGTCAATTTGATCATTGTGTATATTTCCGTAAGCTTCCCGATGGTTCCTTCATCTACTTGCTCTTATATGTAGATGATATGCTAATTGCATCTAAGAGCAAGGTGGAGATTGACAAACTCAAGGCACAGTTAGCAAGGGAGTTTGAAATGAAGGATTTGGGAGAAGCAAAGAAAATTCTTGGCATGGAGATCAAGAGAGACAGGAAGAAGGGCACGGTTTGTCTGACACAAACCCAGTATCTGAAAAAGGTGTTAGACAGATTTGGCATAAATGGGAAAACCAAAACTGTAAGTACACCATTGGCCCCTCATTTCAAGCTTAGTGCTTCGATGTCTCCACGCACAGAAGAAGAACGGAAGCATATGGCACAGGTTCCATATGCAAATGCAGTTGGTGCATTAATGTATGCTATGGTTTGTACAAGGCCTGACATCTCGCATGCTGTGAGTATGGTAAGCAGGTATATGCATGATCCAGGAAAAGATCACTGGCAGGCAGTGAAGTGGATCCTAAGGTACATACATGGCACAATCAATCTGGGATTGAAGTTCGAGAGAGATAACCGACTCGGGCAGAATTTGAAAGGTTATGTGGACTCAGATTATGCTGGTGACTTAGACAAACGCCGGTCAACAACAGGGTATTTATTTACACTTGCTAAAGGGCCGGTAAGTTGGAGGTCAACGCTTCAGTCAACGGTGGCTTTGTCTACTACAGAGGCAGAGTACATGGCAGTGACAGAAGCCTTTAAAGAAGCTATTTGGCTACACGGGTTGATTGAAGACTTGGGACTTGTTCAGAAGCACGTTGAGGTGTATTGTGACAGTCAGAGTGCCATTTGTTTGGCAAAGAACCAGGTTCATCATTCCCGCACCAAGCATATTGACGTCCGTTTCCATTTCATCCGAGAAATTGTGAATGAAGGGGATATTCTGCTTCAAAAGATTGGTACTGCAGATAATCCGGCCGATATGCTCACAAAGGTAGTTTCTGGGATCAAGTTCCAACATTGTTTGGACTTGGTCAACATCTCTCGGAACTGAGCACCTTTGGGTGCAAGGCAGTGTTGATTGATCACTATGTTGGATTAGAGAATCCTCGCCAAGGTGGAGATTTGTTGTGAATTGGCAAGGATTGTGCGTGCAGCACTAGGCAACTCCACCAAGGATTGTGAGTGCAGCACCAACCATGAGTGCAGCACCAACTCCAGCACCATCCATTTGTGCAGCACCATTCTTCTCCACTACCATGAATGGAAGCTCCACCAAGAGAGTGGAATGGAGTAGGTGATGGCCAATCACCTCCTCCCTCACCTGTGTATATATAGAGAGGTTGAGGCAGAGGGAAAAAGACAGTAGATAGTAGAGTGTGGTGAGCCAACACAAGAGAGAAAATCAGAGAGAGAATTATTCAGAGAGTTGTAATTCTTACCATTTTTCTCAATATAGTGAATCCGCTGCCCGTAGACGTAGGCAACTTGCCGAACCACGTTAAATCTTGTGTGTTATTGCTTGTTTGTGTTCCCTGGTATGCCCCCGATCCGCAACAGAGAATGTTTCAAGCATTCGGCGACATCGCATTCGCTTTCTCATATTCTCAACTTCTTATTGAAATCCAAGTAAGAAAAAATCAATGATCAAGAACTTTAAATATTGGGTTATTAATCAAATTCAAATTGTGTCATTTTATCCACAGAAAATCAGGTCAAGGATATAAAAAAAGAAAAAGAAAGTGTCATAATGTATTTGCTGTGATGTTTTAGGACACATTGAAATCATCAAAACCTGAAAACAAAGTGATGAAAAAGGCTAACGTGATGGCGTTGTTGACGACTACAACATTCTATATGATGTGCGGCTGTTTTGGCTACGCAGCATTTGGGGATCGTGCACCAGGCAATTTGCTAACCGGCTTTGGATTTCACGAGCCATTTTGGTTAGTCGACATGGCCAACATTTTCATTGTGGTGCACCTCGTGGGAGCATATCAGGTTCAAAATATTACCAAAAACTTATCTAAATTGATAAGTCACATGATTCTGCTTGGAAATCTTGTATCTTCTTATCCCCAGCTTCTCTCAACCTGCTACAATGTGACGCTGAGAGAGGCATGAGATAAGGGGACACGACATTTTCCAGAAAGAGGAAGCTTATCTCCAGTCCATTATTTTTTTCCTGGAGGGTCTTATTTGTGTGGTTGTGGGCCACCACAGGCCTATCTCTGTGATTTAAACCGTTTAACTTGTATGGTTTGGATTCAAAATTAGGCCTATCTATTTTTTACATAAATAATCAGTTTGGCGAGATTTACAGTTTGAATGGTGTGGATCACCGAATTAAGGTCAGGATAGGCTCACAACAATCCAAACTAAAAACCTTCTAATCCAATTTTTGGACCGAACACAAGCTTAGTCCTTTCCTAGCTCTACAATATTTAAGATGATTACAATTCTGAAATGGTTTTGCGCAGGTATTTTCACAACCCGTGTTTAGCGCGGTCGAGTCGTGGGCTAACATGAGGTGGTCCAAGTCCACATTCGTAATGGGGGAGTACCCGATAGCCATTGGCAACAAGTTCAAGTTCAATGCCAATTTCTTCAGGCTAACCTGGAGAACCATATTTGTCATACTGGCAACCACTCTGGCAATGGCGTTACCCTTCTTCAATGACATACTTGCCCTTCTGGGCGCCATCGGGTACTGGCCGCTCACAGTTTTTTTCCCGGTGGAGATGTACATCGCGAAGAGGAGAATCGGGAGGTGGACTAACCGGTGGCTCGGGCTCCAGCTCATAAATGTGGTGTGCTTCCTTGTTGCATTGGCTGCAACCTGTGGCTCAATCCAAGGTCTGAGTAAGGCTTTCAATGCCTACAAGCCCTTTCAGGCCAAAGAGTAAAATAACAAGCTCTTCAAATATTTGCAAGTGTTTGAGAAATGTCTGTGAAAGTTGTTTTATTAGTTGAATCCGTGACTTGGCTTTGTATTAAACAATTATAAATCTACTATGCAACTCTAATTTCTAAGCAACTCACTAATACAACTACATGAAGCCCAATTTATCAGGGCATACTTGCCATCGCTAAATATTAGTTTTTGCAGTGGTGGTGTGGTGGCAGCGGTAATGTAATGGTGGAGGTGATGGTGGTGGTAGTGCGGTAATAGAGTGGCATTGGTAAAACTTTAGTCCATAAACTATTTTTCAAAATACGTCAACTTTCGTTTTTTTGTTATATCAAATGCTAGAAAATACAAATGTCCCTCTCTCTGAAAGTTACAAGAAAATTCATTCAAACAAACGGAATGTAAACTCCAAAAAAGACTTGAACAAAACTTGTACGAAGGAGAGACCAAGTAAAATCTTATGTGACAATTGTTTACTAAGACAACCAAGTAAAATCTAAATATTTAAATATTTATATTAGCCTTCTAAAAATTTAAACATTTTTATATTAGCCCCCCAAACTTATAAAAATCTCATTAGCTCCTCCATACAATTTTGAGTATTTATATATATAAAAAAATCTAGCTAAAATTTATTTAGTTTTATTTTAGCCCTCCAAAATCTAAATAAATTTTCCTGGGCTCCTTTGCAAAATTTATGAGTTTTGCATGGGAAGTAGATTGATAATTCTGAAGTAGATAATTAAATAGAGATGGGAAAAATACATTTTGTTTAAATCTTTTTACAAGTTGAATCATTCATGTAAGGATTTTAAATAATTAAATTCACCAACTTATTTCAAATTTATCAATTCAAATCTCTCAAACTCATTCTTCAAAATCCTAACCAAAAAAAAGAAAGAAAAAGAAAGTCATTCTTAAAATCTGAACGTAAAATACTACATTGAATTAAAGTTTTACTCCATAAGCAAGTGATTTTTTCATTTTAAAACCATAAACCGAAATGCAACCTAGAAAATTTTATCTGCTAATCTATTGGCTTTTTACATGTTTGGAAACTTTCAAATATAAGTCACATTTTATTTATTTATCTGTCTCACTACAAGAAAAAACACTTTTGGCTACTAAAATATTAGTCGCCAAAAGTGCTGATTTTAGTCACCAAAAGATCTTTTGTGACATTGTTTCAAAATTGTGTACAATTTTTTTTTAAAATTTTTCCGGTCAGTTTTATGTTGATGAATCTAATGAGTGTATTTATTTTTGAAAAATTTCAAAAAAAAAAAAATGCCAAAAGTCTACTATTTTCAACTTTTTTTTTGTCTTTTCGGGATTTTTTTTTTTCAAAAGTTAAAAATTTTCAATTTGTCATATTGAGTAGAATTTAGAAATTTAATAAATTTTGAAAATTTTTATCAAAAAAACAAACTCCAAACACCCACGATTTTTTCCATGTTTTACATTAATGCACATATTTCCCCTAACATCCCACCACATTTTTTTTTGGTCTTATAAAATTGACTATCAAATTTTGATAATATCTGACATTTTACAATGTATTCGTTTAATGGACTCCACATTTTATATCTTATACCAGTAAATCTCATCTTTTTCTAATTGGTTTTGCCTTTCCCAACATTTTATATCTGAGAAGATAGAACTTTTTGCTTTGTTGACCCCAAAATTTGGGTGTTCAAAATTCCACAAGACAGAAAACATTAGTAGAACATGAAAGCATGGAAATTAACAACTTTATAAAAGATAAAAATAAAAAAATTAATTCGGTGACTCTTTACGACTTCCAAGTTTTCAAAGATTATATGTCTAAAAACTTTTTTTTTTTTAAATTTTTTTTAGGGGAGATTTATTAGGAAATTCTCTTCTAACTACTCTATCTCAATTATTTTATAACGTGTATTTCAATAAGTCTTATAATTTAAACATTTGATCCACCTTATCTATCATATTTAAAGTATTTTATACATAATTTTAGGAAGACTTATTTATAAGTCATTTTTCAAACACTTATGCTAGGTTAAGTCCTGTGTAATTTCTTATAGAGTCTCAAGTCCTATTTAGATATGAATGTATTCCACAAGATCCTACATAAACGTAACGTGACGTGACAATTACATAAACGTAACGTAACGTGACACCTACATAAACGTAACGTAACATGTCACGTTACGTTTCCTAAACTTATTGAGTTATTATTTTTTTAAATTGAATGTGAAAATGTTACTGGTTTATGTTGGTGTCATGTTACGTTTCATATAAATATAATCTATGGTAACATTCAATTTTCTATATAGGAAATTGAATGTTGCCATAGATTATATGTGTGACGTTATGTTTATGTACGTGTCACGTTACGTACAGGTTTCACGCTACGTTTATGTAGGTGTCACGTTACGTTACGTTTATATAGATATGATCTATGGTAACATTCAATTTCCTATATATGGTTTTACTATTATTTATGATATTAACAACTAATATTGAGGGTAAATGTGTCAACAAACTTCCCACAGAACTTATGGGAACATGAGTTTTTTAGTAGGACCATATGTAGCACAAGTCTTCCTAATAGAACTTATAAATAATTTTCCCATAATTTTATCCTTACAAATATTTTTTGAACGCTCAGCAATTTAGTAATATGAACATTCATATTTTACATGTGAATGTTCACATCACGGAACATTCACACTACAAAAAATTAAGGTTTTAGAGACCCAATAATTTAGGGACAAAATTATTTTGTAGGGAAATATTTTTGTTGCAAAAAGTGTCGTTATTATATTTTTAGCAACAAAAATTGGACATTAGTGATGAATTATTATCTTTTTGAGACCAATTTATTTTGTCTCTAAAAGTGTATTTATTAGTGACATTTTTAAAATTTTGTCACTAAAAGCCTTATTTTTTACTTTTCGAGACGACCTTTTAACGACTATCCTCACGACGATAGAAATTAGTTCCTAAATGTCTTTTGCAATAAAATTTTAACTTTTAGAGACCAATAAATTTGGTTTCTAAAACTTTTACATGTTGTAGTGTCATAATGTCAATGTGAATATTATTATTAGGGGTATTTTGGTAACTATGTTACTTATAAGAATTTTTGAAACATAAGAAAATAATTTGTATTAAGTGAAACATATAAATAGGTGAATAGAGATTTACGAATAATTACCCTTTTTTTTTAAAAAAAAAACTAATAATAATGCGTTTGGACCTCTTGAAATGTCAAAAATCATATTAGAATTTTGAGGGAATTACAAATCAGTAATATGTGAGATAGTAATAACAAATTTAAGGTGTAATTAGAAGTGATAATTATATTAGCAAAGGCTGGTTAAACAAATCAAATGATTGGAAATATGGCAAGAAAATATACTAAAATCAAATGGTTGTTCTTTTGCCTTTTAGCTCTTTTATCTTTTTCCAACTTTAATTAACTATTGGTTTGGGCAAAACCTTCAGTTGATTCATGTAATATATTTCTACATTAAATGAATTTCTCCTTTATGCTTAAATAAACAAACGGATACAGTACAGGTGAGCTTTCAATCTCAAAACTAGGGAGGTAATCGGTTCGGTTCGGTACGGTCGGTATTTAGGTAAAAAATTACACTGAACCGATAATGTCGGTTTTATTATTTTAAACACCGATACAGACCGCTTCTCACATCAAACCGCACAGAACCGAACCAATTGAAACGGTTCGGTTTGGTGCAGTTTAATCAGTTTAGAATTTTTTAAACTTGAGCCATTTTTAAATATAATCATTAATCTATATAAAAATATTAAGTTATTTGTCTACCATTTCAAACATATCCAATCCATCCATTTAATACATACTTTTTAATTCCTAAATTAACAAAAATAAAAACAAAAAAAAAAAAAGTTTAAAAATGCTAAGGTTTCAAGAATAATGAGTTAGAGTTAAGATTATATATAATAAGAGTTTACAAACTTAGGTTATAAAGATGATAAAGTTAATTAATTCAGGTTAATAATTTATTATACTTATTAATATCATTAGATTATTAGATTGTATATATATATTATAAATACAATATATGTTGAAGCGGTCGGTTTCGGTTTAGATCGGTGCACAAAGTGCTTAAACCGATACCGAATCGAAAACCGAAAAAATTCAAATATAAAAACCGCACAGACTGATTCTTGTTAAAAAACAGACAAAATATTATATAGATATTTGGTCACGTTACGTTTATATAGATATGATCTATGGTAACATTCAATTTCCTATATATGGTTTTACTATTATTTATGATATTAACAACTAATATTGAGGGTAAATGTGTCAACAAACTTTCCACAGAACTTATGGGAACATAAGTTTTTTAGTAGGACCATATGTAGCACAAGTCTCCCTAATAGGACTTATAAATAATTTTCCCATAATTTTATCCTTACAAATATTTTTTGAACGCTCAGCAATTTAGTAATATAAACATTCATATTTTACAATGTGAATGTTCACATCACGGAACATTCACACTACAAAAAATTAAGGTTTTAGAGACCCAAATTTAGGGACAAAATTATTTTGTAGGGACTAAATATTTTTGTTGCAAAAAGTGTCATTATTATATTTTTAGCAACAAAAATTGGACATTAGTGATGAATTATTATCTTTTTGAGACCAAATTTTTTGTCACTATAAATAAATCATTTTGAGACCAATTTATTTTGTTTCTAAAAATGTATTTATTAGTGACATTTTTAAAATTTTGTAACTAAAAGCCTTATTTTTTACTTTTTGAGACGACTTTTTAACGACTATCCTCACGACGATAGAAATTAGTTCCTAAATGTCTTTTGCAATAAAATGTTCACTTTTAGAGACCAATAAATTGGGTTTCTAAAACTTTTACATGTTGTAATGTCACAATGTCAATGTGAATATTATTATTAGGGGTATTTTGGTAACTATGTTACTTATAAGAATTTTTGAAACATAAGAAAATAATTTGTATTAAGTGAAACATATAAGTAGGTGAATAGAGATTTACGAATAATTACCCTTTTTTTTTTTTTTAAACTAATAATAATGCATTTGGACCTCTTGAAATGTCAAAAATCATATTAGAATTTTGAGCGAATTACAAATCAGTAATATGTGAGATAGTAATAACAAATTTAAGGTGTAATTAGAAGTGATAATTATATTAGCAAAGGCTGGTTAAACAAATCAAATGATTGGAAATATGGCAAGAGAATATACTAAAATCAAATGGTTGTTCTTTTGCCTTTTAGCTCTTTTATCTTTTTCCAACTTTAATTAACTATTGGTTTGGGCAAAACCTTCAGTTGATTCATGTAATATATTTCTACATTAAATGAAGTTCTCCTTTATGCTTAAATAAACAAACCGATACAGTACAGGTGAGCTTTCAATCTCAAAACAGGGAGCAATGATTCAAGCGTAATTTCACTATTATGTTGGATTCAAATTACCATAATATAATAACTGAATTATAATAATTTAATTCTAAAAATTTGTTATTCAAGTCCTAAAAAAATTTCTAGTTAGACTTAGGTTAACTTCATCCAAATTCCACTCTTGGTGTCTATTGCTTTGGACCAAGGCCTTTGGATAGGTATTTTCACAACCCCTATTTAGCGCAGTTGAGTTGTGGGCTAGCAAGTGGTTGTCCAAGTCTACGTTTAACGGGGGAGTACCTGATAGCCATTGGCAACAAGTACAAGTCCAATGTCAAATTTCTTTCTGTTGTGTTTGGTTGAGGATTTGAGAAAGGATTTGAAAAGAGAAAGAAAAAACGTGAAATGCAAGTATATTTTATTCATATTTTACTTATTTTTTCTTTTTTTTTTTCAAATTTCCTAACCAAACGCAGCGTTAGACTATCTAGAGAACCGTATTTGTCATACTAGTGACCACTCTGGCAATGGCATTGATTGCCCATTTTCAACGACGTGGTTTCCCTTCTGGGCACCATCGGGTACTAGCCTCTGACAGTTTTTTTCCCTTGTGGAGGTGTACATCAAGAAGAGGATAACTGGGCAGTGGACTAGCTGGTGGCTCGGACTCTAACTCATAGATGTGGTGTGCTTTCTTCTTGCATTGGCTGCAGCCTGTGGGTCAATCCAGTCTGAGTAAGGCTCTCAGTGCCTACAAGCCCTTCCAGGTCAAAGACTAAAATAACAAGCACTTCAAATAATACAATCTGATAAACTAGTATTATGTCTCATTGTGTTTGTGTTTGTGTCTGTCCAAGCATTATGTGATGCTGCATTAATTAGTTAAGATTATATTTTGTAAGTGTTTGAGAAATGTGTGTAAAAGTTTTTTTTATTAGTTGAGTCATAAGCTCTGAGACTTGGTTTTGTACTAAACAATTATGAATCTACTATGCAATTCTAAGCAACTCACTACTACTACTACTACTACATGAGCCCCAATTTTTTGCCCTAAATAATTTTAAGTATTTATAAATGACAAATATTTTGTTACGGTCTAACACAAATTTTAAAATATTTTAATAAATATTTTTTTATTAAAAAAATAATAATTATAAACTATTATTTGTATAGCTTGGAAACCCAATTGGTAATTTATAATTTTTTTAATCAATTAAACCATTCCCAATAAATTCATGCCTCCACCTTTCATATCAAGTTTTTGTTTTTGTTTTTTTCATTTAGTAGAATTTTTATATTATTTGATACTTACGACTAAAACAACTGTAAGGATAAATTAAAGGGTTAATTACACTAATAGTCCCTATAGTTTGGGACTTGTGTCACTTTGGTCCCTGACTTTTCAATTGTGACACATTTGACCCTGAATTTTGAATCTTGTTTCAAATAAGGACAATTGAAAATATCATTAGATTTTTCAAGGGTAAAATCGTCAATTTGATAAAATATAAACTAATTTGACAAAAATAAATGTCAAAAAAATATTTTTAATTTTTTAAAAATCATTTTTATCCACCAATGATAAAATTATGTAAAATTAATAAAAATTACATGATTAGTTTTTTAAAATTAATTTTACATGATCATCATCTAAACACATAATAAAAATTAATTTGGTAAAAAAAATAAATAAATGTCTAAAACATTTATTAATTTTACATAATTTTATTTTTCGTAGGTAGAAATAATTTTTAAAAATTCAAATATATTTGTTTGACATTTATTTTTGTCAAATTAGTTTATATTTTATCAAATTGACAATTTTACCCATGAAAAATCTAATGATATCTTCAATTGTCCTTATTTGGAACAAGATTCAAAATTTAGGGTCAAATGTATCACAATTGAAAAGTCAGGGACCAAAGTGATACAAGCCCCAAACTATAGGGACTATTTGTGTAATTTGCCCTAAATTAAAAAGACCAATAAGATAATAATTTATAATATGAAAATGATGCCAACGATAAAAATATAAATGAAAAATAATATTTATTTTAATGAACATGACAGGAATATTCATAACACAATTGTGTAAAAAAAATTATATTTTTTAAGGTCAACATTTTTATTTAAATACATTACAAATGCTGCAATAGAGACATCACTGGTTTGTATTATGATCGTTTCCATGTTTTACACTAACGGACATATTCTTCTCCTAACAATCTACCACATCTTTCTTCTTACTTTTTTTTTTTTTTCTTCTCATTTTCTTATTTTTAAATAATAATGCTGTGGTCATCAAAATTAACTACCAAGTTTTGGACACTATCAAATATATTACCAATATACATTCATTTAGTGAACCCCACATTTTATATCAGTAAATCACACCTCTCTTCTAATTTTTTTTGGCCTTTCCCCACCAAACTTTTGGGTGATTAAGACGGGAGTAGTTCCCTCAAGATTTTATTTTTTTTTGTAACTCTTATGATTCTGTTTTCACATCCCTCAAGACTCTATTTTGTAGGTCAGAAAATGTTTGGGACCCCATTTTGGGGAGACCCCCACCACTCCCACAGTGATGTGGACCAATGATATGAACCAATGATATGTTTGTATTGTTTTTTTTTTTCTTTCTCTTTCTTATTTGAACAAATCACAAGTGAGTGGAGGTTATGGGGGTGATGTTTTGTGGGGGTCTGAATTATTACTATTTGTAGGTCTCGTGTGGCCTCATAATGGTGATCCGAATAGGTATCAAAGGAAAAAATATTTATAAAATTAGATAATAGTCATTGATATCTAATTAAATTAATTTTTTACATATATATTTATATATATAATTCTTTTCGAGATTTAGGAGAAAAACAATTCAGATCATCATTATAAACTTCATAAAACCTTAAAAAAAAAATCCGAAAATTTATGGAAAAATAAAATATAGAGGAAAGTTGCTCCCTATCAAAATTTCAATAGGCAGAAAACATGTCTCCAACGTTGACATGCCTTGGACCAGTGTCCCATTCATTGATTATGAAAAAGAAAAACAATGAATTGGGTGACTCTTTATGATTTCTCAGTATTCTTTCATTCCAATTGCTCAAATAAACTACTGTAATTATTCTGACTACACTACTAAAAAAAGTACTTTTTGCGACCTTTATAAGCCGTCGCAAATAATAAAAATACAATCGTAAAAGACTTTTTGTGATGGCTTATGCGACCACCAATGTGGAGATGGCAAACACTTTTTGCGACAGCTTAAACTACTTATGACGGTCGCCATTTTGCCATTGCAAAAAACAAAGAAAAATGCCAACATGTTTTTTGGCGGTCATTTTGTCATCGTCGCAAATAGTTTTCAATGGCATTTTATAAATAGTACAATAATAGCTTTTTAGCAACGAATTTTTTGTTGTAGCTAATAATTTTTTTATTATAAACATCATACATCATTTCTTACAAGTACAAGCACCTAACAAAATTCTTTAAAAAATCTAGATAATGTAACCAGATTAACATAATATGCCTTTCATAAGCTATGATAATTGAGGAATTAGACTTGACGAATTGTTCTCTGCCAAGTGCAATTCGTTCAAGTTCAGTAACTCAATTAAAATTAGAATTTTTCATGACAATTGATTTTCGTATAAATATAAATAACTCAAATTCTTCAATTGAAACAGCCCACGAGGAATCAAATTGTTGAGACTTATATCCACTAATTGAAGATTCAATAGATTGGCAAAACTTTCCGGTATTTTGCCAATCAAGTTACTCGTACTCATCCACAAAACTTCTAACTTGTTCAACTTGCCCAACTCCGGCAGTATTCTCGCCGGCGTAAACAAAGAGTTAGCCGTACCTAGATTCACCAGATTCGATAGGTTTCCGATTTGGGCTGGAAACGTACCGTTGAACTGGTTTCAGTGGAGGTACAAGCTCTGTAGCTCGGGCAACCGGCCAATGGCCGGCGGGATGACGCCGGAGAAGCTGTTGGTCCAAGTAGTTGACGGAGAGGTCTAGGTATTGGAGACCGGAGCAATTGTACAGAACAGTAGGGAAGTTGCCAGTGATGTAATTCAAGGAAAGGTCGAGCACAGTGAGGTTCTTGAGGTCACAGATCAACGGCGGGATTGAATCCGTGATGCTTTTGTTACGGAGACCCAATCCGGTGAAGCCCCGCCGGTGCACTCAATCTCCGGCCAGTCACACGGCGAGGACGTGGAGTTCCAGGTCCCTGTCCATGAAAGATTCTCCCAATGCTGTTTAAGGTTGAGTAGGATAGTCCGGTCGGTGGCTGAAATTACCAGAAAGGGCATTGTTAGAGTGAGGAACAAGTAAAAGAAAGATGCTATAACACGTCCTCTTCTTTGTTATTGCTAGGTTTATAGCATGATTAGTTTAATGTTTGGATCATCTCTCTTTCTAAAGTTTTTCATCCTATTGTGTGTTTCTTCTATACATTGTCAACTACAATTATTACTACGTGTGATTTACGGATTGAATTTGACATGAAACTCAAGATTGAGCTCGTCAAACGATAGCTAGAAGCCCTGTTAACATTTAATATTGCTAAATATTATATCAAATTTGTGGGGAAAAAATTAAGGCAAAGTTTGTTGTTTGGAAGGGGTGGACTACCCACTAACCCATAGGATTCAAATGAGGCTTGATATACCCTTCATTCCACGTTTTTATTGGTAAGGTATTCAGTTATCTCTATTGTAATCATATTTCTCATTACAGCAATGCTAGGTATTATAAAAAGTCTTTCATAAAAATGATTATGAAAAATTTGTGACCTTTGGATTACACTTAGAATAAAGCACCACACACTAATCAAGGTAATCTAAGGGTCACAAATCTTTCATGATCATTTTCATGAAAGACTTTTCATGATCCCTAACATTTCTCTTCTCATTAAAGCATCACATTATGATAAAATTACTCATAGAAAAAATAATTTCTCATTGTTTATTTGACCAATTGGAAGGGTTGGATTACCCACTAAGCCATGTAAAATTCAAATATTATCTCTATTGTAATCATATTTTGGTAAAATTGCACTGTTTCAATTGAAGAACTTAACTATTGTGTACATAGACAAAAGTCAATTATAGGGTGAAATTCCAATTCTAATTGAGTCACCAAACTTGATCGAATTGTATTTGGAAGAGAACAATTTGACAGGTTCAATTCCTCAAGGACTGTTTCAATTGAAGAACCTGATTTTTTTATACTTATATACAAAAATCAATTGTCCGGTGAAATTCCAACTTCCATTGAGTCATTGAAATTGATTGAATTGGATTTGTCAGAGAATAATTTGACAGCTTCAATTCCTCAAGGACTGTTTCAATTGAAGAACTTGACTATTGTGAAGTATTCACAAATCAATTGTCAGGTGAAATTCCAACTCCAATTGAGTCATTGAACTTGATCAAATTGAACTTGTTACAAAACAAATTGACTGGTTCAATTCCTCAAAGACTGTTTCAATTGAAGAACTTGAGTTTTGTGTGGTTATTTAGAAATCAATTGTCAGGTGTGAAAATCCTAAGTGATTTGTGATTAGATCAAGAATTAAATATTTCAATTCCCAATTATTCAAAACACACAATCTAAATCATCAAGCACTTACGAAAGTGATTTAGATTGTTGTTGTTTGGAATAAACAATAAATCGACACAAACGATTTTTACGTGGAAAAACCACAATTGAAGAACCTTCAATTGCAATAAAAAACTACCGGCGAAACGCCACTAATCAATCCACTACTGAAGAAAGAAAGATTACAAAGATAATACACAAATTACCCAATTCAGTCAATTTGTCTTCAAACCTTCTATAACTCTTTCACCACGCCTTCGTCTCGGAACTGATTAATCTGAAGTTGAATCTACAACTTCACTTGTCGAATCAACGACTACGTACAGAATCAAACTCCTTTGAACCTCCACGTTTGGATCTTTGGAATCCACCGAAGAAGAACTCTCGTAATTATGAAGAACCAAACTCCTTGATTTATGTATCTTAGATCATAGGTTACAAACCCTCTCAAATATATCAAGGAAAACTCACCAAAAACTTCAGATAAAAACCTCAAACAAAACCCTAAAAACCTTAAATAAGATCTAGGAGAAGTAACCCTAGAAAAGACCCAACACGCGAATATATAGCAACTGAGATTGCGCGGTCCGCTTGAGCGTGGGAATGCCCGCTCGAGCGGAGACTTCATATTGCGTGATTCATACAGGGTTCACGCTCGAGCATAGAATCACAACATCCAGTATTTTTGCAGGCTTAACAGAGATGCTGTGAGATTGCAAACCCCGCTCGAGCGTCACTTTCCCCGCTCGAGCGGGAAGACAAAAAACTGAAAAAGAAGGAAACTTACAAGTTGATTACAACCTTGGTTTTTCCATGGAATTTGACAACAAAGGGTCCTAAGAGGGTGAAATTCCAATTGCAATTGAGTCACCGAACTTAATCGGACTGGACTTGTCGGAGAACAATTTAACAGGTTCAATTCCTCAATGACTCTTTCAATTGAAGAACTTGATTTTTGTGTTTCTAAACAAAAATCAATTGTCAGGTGAAATTCTAACTTCAATTGAGTCACTGAATTTGAACGAATTGGACTTGTCAGAGAACAATTTGACAGGTTCGATACCAATGGATTTTTAGAAACTGAAACAATTGACACACCTTCTTTTGTTTTGAAATAACTTTTCCGGTTGCTTATTGTAGGAATTTAATCTGATTACGTTGTCATTTTGATTGTATGTTTTATAGTTTAATGTCAAAAGTTCTTCGGATAAATGGATATGTATGAGCCTATATCACGTTCGTCATCTATAAAGTCTTGTGTACCTGATTAAAGTGTGATTCATAAATGAACTTGTGTCAATCTCCATGTTCGTGTGTGTTTTTTCTTATGTGGAAATGTGATATGGAAGAGGAAGACCTCTTTCTTATAAATTATTTGGTACTTCCAAAATTTAAATCTCAATATTTTTAAGGCACAATGTAAATAATCTATGCAGTTTCAACGTCTCCTGATCAACGTAATTTAAAAAAAAAAAAAAACATATTCCTCTGATAAATATGGGTTTCATAAGCATAAGAATTGGTTCTATGACCAATACAGGACTCAATGGAGCCATTTTACAAACTTATAAAAAATCTCATTAGCTCCCTTATAATATTGTGTATTTATAAATAGCTATATGGGCACAAAAAATCCATTTCTTTTTACTTTGGCCTTCTAAAATTTAAATGATCTACTTTGCAAAATTTATGGGTCTATCATTGGAGGTAGATTAAAAATTTTAAAGTAGAGGGTTGAATAGAGAAAAGAAATGTGTTTTTTTTTTTTTTTTGTTGAGGAAATATCATTTTGCATCCCAAACTATCACGCGTTTTTCACGTTAACCCCCATATTTCGATTTATTTCAATTTAGTACCTGAACTTTTCACAAATTAATCAATTAGACCCTTACCGTCACCTTCCGTCTACAATTGTACAAAATGCGCTGACGTGGCATTTAAAATTTCATTTTATCCCGAAACAATACCTTAAAAATAAATTTACCCCCAAATTAAAAATAAATTTGCCCCCCCAAACTATACTTTAAAAATAAATTTGCCCTCCACATTAGCACATTCCGTCAATTGTAGACGGAAGGTGACGGTAGGGGTCTAATTGACCAATTTGTGGAAAGTTCAGGTACTAAATTGAAATAAATCGAAAGTTTGGGGGAAATGATATTTACTCTTTTTTTTTTCAAATTCTTTTTACAAATAAAATCATTCATGGAAATATTTCAAATAATTAAATTCATCATTTTATTTCAAATTTATCAATTCAAATCTCTCAAATCCATTCTTAAAATCGAGATGTAAGATTCTATATTGAATTAAGGTTGTACTCCATGAAGGAGTGTTCTCTTCATTCTAAATCAATGATTCCAAATGCAACCCAAAAGATTCTCCATCTGCTAATCTATTGGCTAATGTAAGGAATACTAAAAATATTATAATTTTTTTTAAAAATTCTACAATTGTCTAAAAAAGTTTATAGTATTTGTAAATCTCTAACATTTGTGTTTAAATACATTACAAGTGTTGAAACGAAGATATCACTAGTTTCTATTAGGGGTGATCATGGATCCGGCCAACTCAACTGAACCTACCCAAATCGATTGATTTTGGGCGGATGCATGCCTTTTGGCAGATAAATGCGAATGAAATATTAAAATCCGTGAAAACAGTTTGGACAGTGAATCAACTATCCTGCACTCGCATGAACCCAATCCGCCTGTAGATGAAGTTCAAAAAAAAAAAAAAAAAAAAAAGAGAAAAGGAAATTGCTAACAAGTAACAACATAGAGTATAACAAAATATATATTTTTGTGAAAATGGAAAACAGTACTTAAAAAATATGCATGTGTGGTGTCGTGGCCTATTATAGATAAATAATACATATTTTTTCAGATTATTATTGAGATTGTAAAAGTTATGAATTATAACAATTCAAAAAAAATGCTCAAAACTTGTAAAGTTCAAACAGCCAAATCGATCGCATCCATCCGCCAACCCGCTCAGCTCGCTCAATTGGCATCCGCCAAACCGGTGGATGGAGACGGATTGATTTTTTCCAATCCACTTAATTTTGAACGGATAGCAGATTGGATGACACCCAACCCAACCCGATTCGTGATCACGCCTAATTTCTATTATGATCTTTTTCATATTTTACACTAATGCACATATTTTTTCTCCTCACAAGCCACCACATCTTTCTTCTTCCTTTTTTCCTATTTCTTATTTTGTTAAATACTAATGCTATGGTCATCAAGTATATTACCAATATACATTTAACCCCACATTTTATATCAATAATTCCCATCTCTCTTCTAATTTATTTTTGCCTTTCCCAACAAGGAAATGGAGCTCTTGATTTATTTCACTTTCCAATTGGTCAAATAAATTATATGAAATTATTTTTTCTATGTGTAATTTTACTATAATGCAATTCTTTAATGGGAAATATGATTACAATAGAAATAACTGAATACCCTACCAATAAAAACATGGAATGAAGGGTATACCATGTGTACGAGCACAAAATAATTCTTCTCATATAATCTTATTGATCAAGTTTGCACTTCTCTAAACATCATCATCCAATCATGTAAAAATACAAACGTAAGGTTGCCGGCGGGTGTGTGCCGGAAACCCCTCCAATGCCTAAGTTAGTAATTAGACAATAAACAAAAAAAACTTTGTGTATTCAAGAGTAAGAATTGCCATATCTGCGAATAGGTTCTGTCATAAGCTTTTATAGATTTCGCGTGGCACGATCTTAGTAAGACTCTACCTCTCCCAGCAGAGTCCTTCTAGGAATCACGTTCCTAAAGGATAATGTTTATCCTTGGAACACCCTCCTCACTGCAAGCCAAGTGAGATGGCAATCCCTTGTTTGACTGTTGATACTCAACCGAGCTACTTTGTTCTGCTCTTTATCTAGCCGAACCGTGCAAACAGCCAAATGATGATCTGCCAAGCTAAATTTAGCTCGGCCTTCTTCACCGAAGCCATCTCAGTTTGTTTATGGCCTGAACATAGGTAGCTAGGTCCAATTCCATTATCCGGCCTAGTATCCATTCAACTAGAGCCGAGCTATTCGAGCTCTTATCTCGGTCCAACGTGCGGCCCAAACTCTGAAGACAATTTTACTTAGCTCAGTCCAATTTCCCTATACAAATTACACTCACCAAGCCTTATTTGAATCCTATATGGATTAGTGGGTAATCCACCCCTTCCAAACAAGAAACTTTACCTTTCTTTTTTTCTCATAAATTTGATATAATATTTATTTAGCATTATTAAAAGTTAACAGGGCTTCTAGCTACCCTTTGAAGAGCTCAATCTTGAGTTTCATGTCAAATTCGATCCGTAAATCGCGCGTAGTAATAATTGTAGTGGAATGTGTAGAAACAAACAATAGGATGAAAAACTTTAAAAAGAGAGATGATCCATGATTATAAACTAATCATGCTATAAACCAAGCAATAACAAAGAAGAGGACAGGTTAGAGCATCTGTCTTATAATTGGAGCTGGTTTACCAAAATGCCCTCACCATTCTCAAAAGTTTTACTATTTTTCTTTTACTTGTTCCTCACTCTAATGCCCTTTCTGGTAATTTCTGACGACCGGACTATCCTACTCAACCTTAAACAGCATTGGGGGAATCCTCCATGGACACTGTCCTGGAACTCTACGTCCTCGCCGTGTGACTGGCCGGAGATTCAGTGCACCAGCGGCTCTGTCACCGGATTGCATCTCCATAACAAAAACATCACGAATCCAATCCCGCCGTCGATCTGTGACCTCAAGAACCTCACCGTCCTTGACCTTTCCTACAATTACATCACCGGCAACTTTCCTACTGTTCTCTACAATTGCTCCGGTCTCCAATCCCTAGACCTCTCCAGTAACTACTTCATCGGCCCAATCCCCTCCGACATCGACCGGATGTCGTCTCTCCAAGTCATCCACATCGCCTACAGCAATTTCTCCGGCGACATTCCGCCGGCCATATGCCGGTTGGCGGAGCTACAGATTTTCTATCTCTACCGAAACCAGTTCAACGGCACGTTTCCAGCAGAAATCGGAAACCTGTCGAACCTGGTGGAACTAGATATGGCTGAAAACTCTCTGTTTTTGCCAGGGAGAATACCGCCGGAGTTCGGCAAGTTGAACAATTTGGTATTCTTGTCGATGCGTGCGACTAACTTGATTGGCAAAATACCGGAAAGTTTTTCGAGTCTACACAATCTTCAAATCTTGGATCTTGCAATCAACAATTTGACAGGTTCAATTCCTCTGGAGCTGTTTCAATTGAAGAATTTGACTTTTGTGAGTTTAACCAAAAATCATTTGTTGGGTGAAATTCCAACTCCAATTAAATCATCGAACTTGTTTAGATTGGACTTGTCAGAGAACAATTTCACAGGTTCAATTCCTCAAGAACTGTTTCAGTTGGAGAACTTGAGTTTTGTGTACTTGAACAAAAATCAATTGTCAGGTGAAATTTCAATTCCAATTGAGTCACTTAAATTGACTGAATTGGACTTGTCAGTGAACAATTTGACAGGGTCAATACCAATGGATTTTTGGAAGTTGCAACAGTTGACACACCTAATGTTGTTTTCAAATAATTTTTCCGGTTGCCTATAGTAAAAACTCTCATTTTGATTGTATATTTTAGCCCATATCAAGTTCGTCATCAATCAAGTTTGTGTCTATGCAAACATGGTATAGAAAGAATGGGGCATGGTTTTAATTTGTTTGGATTTCTTAATTATTGGATTAAATGATTCTTATTTACTTAGGCATCTGTCCTCTCCTATCGTATCTAATTCCATTCTAATTAAAGTATGTTTATTCATAAATGAACTACTTGTTGTGTCATTGTCCATGTCAGTGTGCTTTGTTTTCCCGGAAATGCGTCGGACCCCTAGTAAATGCTACTGGGGGTGACCCCCAGTGCCACGTGGCACTGTGGGATTGGAGGAAAGAAAAAAAAAAAAAAAAAAACAGAAAACTAGCCAGTGGGGGTGCCCCACGTCACTGGGGGTCGACCCCCACTGGGGGTGTATAGCAGGGTTCTTGTTTTCCTATGCGAAAATGTGATATGGAAGAGTATGACTTGTTTTCAAGTTGTTTGGATTCATTTATTATCTAAGTCCAATCGCTCTCTCATCTTAACTATATTTAATTAAAGTTTTAAATATAAATGTGAATCAAGGAGTTGTTTACTCTATTGACAATAACTTACAAAAATTGTAGAGAAGAGCCGATGTTAAGATTTTCCCTTAAAAGACTTGTTTATTTAGTTGTATTTTTATTTTCTATTGTCGATTTTCATTTTTTCAAAAGACGTGAAGTATGTTCTTAAGCCACTAAACTTTTTTCTAGTCAACTAAAATGTCATTGAAGACAAGCTCGTAAAAACCATATTATAATTTTGAAAAAACTAAAAATTAGTGATAAGTGAGATAAATAATAACAAATTTAAGAAGATGTAATTAGGAATAATTTTGTTTGTAAAGCCCAAAATTCTAATGGGAAATTATTTAAGCAGATTCAATTGGTCAAATAAACTTTATGAAATTATTTTTTCTATGTGCAATTTTACCATAATATGATTCTTTTAATAGGAAATATGATTACAACGGAGACAATTGAATAGCCTATCAATAGAAACTTGGAATGAGGGTATATCAAGCCTCATTTGACTCCTGTATGGGTTAGTGAGTAATCCACCCCCTCCAAACAACAAACATTGCCTTTATTTTTTCCCCACAAATTTGATACAATATTTAGCAATATTAAAATTTTGCTGGGCTTCTAGCTACCCATTGAAGAGCTCAATCTTGAGCTTCAAGTCAAATTTTAACTTGGCTCCTTTTCAAAATTTATTGGTCTGTCATTAGAGGTAGATCAAAAATTCTAAAGTAGATGATTGAATAGATGAAAGAAAAATGCATTTAAAAAAAAAAAAAAATTTCTTTTTACAAGTAAAATCATTCGTGGAAAGATTTTTAAAAAATTAAATTCTTCAATTTATTTCAAATTCATCAATTTAAAATTCTCAAATCCATTGTTAAAATCTAGATGTAAAGTTCCATATTGAATTAAGGTTATACTCCATGAAGGAGTGATCTCTTCATTTTAAATCTGTAATTCCAAATAAAACCTAGAAGATTTTCCATCTGCGAATCTATTGGCTATTTAAATGCAAACAATGTTAGGAATCTCAAAAAAAATTAAAAAAATTCTAAAAAATTTACAATGTGTAAAATTTTAATAATTTTTTTTTGGATTTCTAACATTTTTTTTTCTAAATATATTACAAATGTTGAGATGGAAATATCACTGGTTTCTATTATGATCTGTTCTTTATTTTACACTAATACACGTATTTCCTCTCCTAACAACCCACCACATATTTCTTCTTCTCTTTTCCCTATTTCTTGTTTTGTTAAATAATAATGTTATGGTCAAAATTGACTACCAAAATTTGGACACTATCAAATATATTACCAATATAGATTCACTTACGCTGTGTTTGGTTGGGGGATTTAAGAAGAGATTTGGAAAGGGAAAAAGAAAAAGTAAGTGAAATGAGAATAAAATATACCTATTTCACCTAATTTCACACATCTTTTCCCTTTCCATTTTTAAATCCCTTCATAAATCTCATAACCAAACATAGTATTAGTGAACCACACATTCAATATCAATAATTCCCATTTCTCTTCCGATTTGTTTTTGCCTTTCCCAACAAGAGAATGAAGCTCTTGCTTTATGGGTGCCTCTATTTACACACACATTTGGTCACAAGGCATACCACTACTCAGTGCATACCTTTAATAATTTGAAAAAACATAATTTTTCTTAACACACACCACAACGTTCCATTTTTGTCTTTAGTCCCACACCACTTAGTACACACCTCAATTCCAAAAAAAAAAAAAAAAAAAAAAAAAAAAACCCAAAATTCCCTAATCTTTCCAACTCTCCAACCCTTACCAAATTCTAACCTTAACCTTAACTACTACCATCACTGACGACTACCATCCCTTCCGTCACTACTCCCTCTCCTACCTTCTTCTTCTTTTTCTTTTCTTTCTCTGGTGACTCTCACCACCCATCCATTGCCCATCAATTGATATAAACATATCTTCATCTTCCCTTACTCTCTCTTTCACATACCAAACCCTTAAACTTCTCAGGCTCCATTTTAGAGAGAGAAAACGAGCAGAGATCAGAGAAAAGTCAAGCAATTGAACGATCAAGATGACTTTGACTCACCGGTATTCGAATCTGCTGAAGCCGTTCTCCACCGCAATCTTATACACCCTATCTCTCCGCCGTTCATTCTCCACCGACGATTGAACCTCCATCACCGTCGAGACCAGCGTTCCCTTCACTGGCCACAACTGCGAACACTGTCTCGTACCGTTGTCCCCACCCCCAAAGAGCTCATAACCTTCTTCTGAGACATGACGATGATGCATCGGATGGAGATCGTCGCCGAGTCACTCTACAAAGCAAAATTGATCTGCGGTTTCTGCCACCTCTACGACGGCCAAAAAGCTGTGGCGATCGGAATGGAAGTGGCAATCACCAAGAAGGATTGCATCATCACCGCCAATAGCGACCACTGCCTCTTCCTCTGCTGGAGTTGGGAGCAACCGACGAAAGTGCAACACTGGTTATGGTTGGTGTGTAATTAGAATTCTGTCCAAAATGGTAATTTGACTAATGGATGTTGTGTATTCAACTAAGATGTGTATTTGGTCATTTTGGTCATTTTAGGTAAGGTCATTATTGTAATAAAAAATAATCAATTAACGGTGTATCTTAAGACAAAATGTGGTGTGTAAATAGAGGCACCTTTGCTTTATTGACCACCAAAATTGGGGTGATCAAAATTCCCCAAGGCAGAAAACATATTTACTACATTAACATGTCTTGGATTAGTGTTCCATTCATTGATTATGCAAATGTGCAAATCAACCATTTTTTTTTGCCTTTTCGTTTAAAATAAAATAAAACTGGGTGACTATTTATGACTTTCAAGTCTTCTTTCACTTTCCAATTGCTCAAATAAACTTTATGTAATTATGTTTTTCTTTGTGCGATTATACCATAATATGATCCTTTATCATTAATGGAAAATATGATTTTACCATAATATTTTCTCTGATATCATAATATTTTTTCTAATGGAAAATGGTTGTTCTTTTGCCTTTTAGCTCTTTTATCTTTTTTTCTAACTTTAATTAACGGTTGGTTTGGGAAAACTTTTAGTTAACTTCATAATATATATTCTACATGAAATGAAGTTCTCTTTTATGCTTTTAAAAAAAAAATACAGGTGAGCTTTCAATCTTAAAACAAGGAGTAATCATTCAAGTGTAATTTCACTATTATGTTGGATTCCAATGACAACAATATAATAACTGAATTATAATAATTAAATTCCATTTCTGAATTTCTCCAAATCAAATTCAAAAATTTGTTGTTCAACTCTTGAAAAATATCAAATTAGACTCAAGTTGAGTATGAACAAATTGCAGGTAATTCTATTTATACCCAAATAATAATTCAGTATGCCAATTAAATTTGAGAAATTTAGCCATAAACCCTTCTCAGCTTCCTTTTCTTGTTAAAAGGACAGAAAAAAAATTTAATACTTTCAAAACCCCCTTATAATTATAAAATTTGTATAAAGGAAAAAATTTATTATTTGAATATTTCATTTGACCATTATATCCTTTCTTTCTTCCATTTCTTGTACAACTCTCTCTCTCTCTCTCTCTCTCTCTCTCTCTCTCTCTCTCTCTCTCTTCACCAACTCGATGGTTGTTCATCGTTTCCACCATCTTCATCGTCTATCAGCATCGCTCCTCCTCACCGTCGGTCGACAACCACCATTTTTACAGTTACACCACCACCATATCATATTTGATACCTACGAACTCATATTTGAAATCAATAACTTCATATCAGAGATAAAAAAAAACTTAGATTTGATAGAAAAATGAGAAATCGAGATATTGCAATGAAAAGTTAAGAGTTTTTTTGCTCATAGATCTAAAAGTAAAATTTAACTCTGATTCGTTCATTTAATATGTACTCTGTTTTCGTAATAGTAAAATTTTACTCTGGTTAACAACATATTGATCTGCTTAAGACAGTAAAATTTTACTTTGAATCATAGTAAGTTTTGCTTTGATTCAGAGTAAAATTTTACTCTCTCTCTCTCTCTCTAATTACAGAGTAAAATTTTACTCTGAATCAGAGTAAAGTTTATTATAATTCAGAATAAAATTTTCCTTTGAAACAAGCTGCGATGATGGCTTTACAGGAGAGTTTTGTGTTATGAACCAGAGTACAATTTTACTATTGAAAGAATAGAGCATCATGAGAAGAAGAAAGAGAGATAGAGAGATAGAGTTCGAAAAAAAAGGATCAAGAGAAGAAGAAGAAGAAGAAGAAGAAGAGAGAAAGAGCACAAATGGTGAGTCACACACACACACCACAAACAGAGCGAGCACGAACCATCAAAACCAAAGAGAGAGTGAAGGATCTCAGATTTAAGGTTTGTGAACCGTTGCAAATCATCATTTTCCGATGACGACAATTGTGAATGATCTCAGATCTAAAGTTGTGGATGCAACAAATGATGGTGGTGATGAAGACGGTAGAGAAAGAGTTCCACGGTGAGTGGCAGTGGTGTCGATAGAGAGCAGCGATGGCACCGATGAAGAGAATAGTAGTAAGTGCAAGATACAGAGAAGAGAGATTGAGATGAGAGAGAGTGATTACAAATTGATATACACACATACATACAAACACATATATATGTGAGAGTATTATAGTAAAAGAAATAAGTTTTAAAATATTAGGAGGCTTTGAAAGAATCTATATAATTCTTGTCCTTCTGAAGGATAAGTTAGACACTGAGGGGTCTATCACCAAACCCCTCATTAAATTTGAGAAATTTTAATTCCTATTATATTATAATGTAAATTTAATAATAAGGACAATACACATTAAACCTTAAAATAAATATATTTTTTTTCTCATGGTACACCCAAACCCCTTATATGTATTATTCATATTCAACTATTTTCATCTTCTTCTCCAAATTTCAATTATTTCTCCCATATTTTTCTTCACGCCAAAAACTCCAATCCACCCCACCAAAATTCACAATTATCATCGACATCAATAGTGAATTTTAACAGGTCAGATGTCATGCTTAAAAAAGAAAAAAGAAAAAAGAAAAAAGAAAAAAGAAAAAAGAAAAAAAAAGGGTAGTTGTTAGTAAAAATTATGTTAATCCCCAAATCGACAGGATCAAGCAACAATTTAAACAAACAACCAAACAATGAAATCAAATGATTATGTTTTTTATTCAATGCCTCAAAAGAATGAGGATTTCTTTGGAACAAAATTACAGTCAACAAGAGAAACAAAGTAAACAAAAGGTAATTTTAAGATGAAACTACCAGAGTTCACAAAGTTACAGGTTACAAATTACTGAAGAAACTATTCTTAAATTGATGAACTACTCCTAAGATAAAAATTTAGCCTAGAAAGGCAGGATTAAAACATTAGGGTCTGTTTGATTTAGTTTTAGAATCATGATTTGAGTGTGGAGTTGTGTTTTGAGTTTTGAGTTTTTGAATCATGATTTGAAAGAAGAAAATTTGTTTGGTTATGAATTTTGAAAATAGTTTTGGGATGATTTGTAATTTTTTTTTGATTGATTGATATATAGAATGTGAGAAAAAGTAAGAGGAGAGATGAGAGAGAAAAAGTGATTGATTGATTGATTAATAATAATAATAATAATAATAATAATAATAATAATAATAATAATAAAAAGGAGAAGAGAAGTTTTGAAAGTAATTTTGAGTTGTATTTTAAAATATATTTGGCTAACATATTTTATCCAAATTATGATTTAAAAATAGAGTTAAGTTTTGAAAAGTAAACCAAACGTTACCTTAATTTTCTTGCATAAAATTGGTGTGTTAAGAAATAATGTGGACTTATCTTGTGTATTCTGTAAGTCTAATCCAAAGGTCTTGAATCATATTTTCCTATGGTGCCCCTTTGTGTGGAAACTATGGTCAAGTATATTAGATTGGTGGGGGTTGAGTTGGGTCATACCTGGTTTGTGGATAGCTTATTACAATGGTGGATGGGTTAAAAATTCAGAAAGAAAGAGGGGCAAATTTGGAGAGCTTTACCATCAGCAATATTTTGGTTTGTATGGAAATATTGGAATAAATGTTTTTTTTTTTTTTTTTTTTTCTTTTTTTTTTTTCTGGCACTCAACCAAACATTGTGGTTCTTAGTGAGCTAATTAAAGTTAGGATGGCACTGTGGATGAAAGCTCATGATATTGGCTGCTATTACTCTGTCAATGATATTGTGTTGAATCTTCAACAGGTGAAGAGGTGCATCTGCTAGAAGATGATCAGAGGAGGTTTTGAAAATAGAGGATTTGTAACGCCCTCAAAATAATACATAAATCCCATATCTTTAGACATGCAATGGTATAAAGAAGTCAATACCTTTTCATTCATCAGAGTAATTCTTACAACAGTATTACATGTTAACAACAAAAGCAAGTGCCCTACAGCTTTCCAAGTTAACACTTGGTTACACAAAAGAAGAGTACTAACTCTATACAAAATAAGCCCGTGGCTTGATGTACATGTAATACAATAAAATAATCAAAAAGAGTCTTCAACTCCCAAATCCATCCAAGCTAAGTCCTTGGAGGTGGCATGCTACCTGTACCTGAAAATAACGTCCCATATAGGGTGAGCCAACGCCCAGTAGGGATATGCTAAACACAGTATGAGCAGTAACTAAGACATTAGCAGTTGATAAATGTTCGATTACCACAAATCAATTCATAACCCATTTCCATTACATGACCACAATGTTCATATTTCATTTCATTTTTCATTTCTCATCATTTTCTCAATTTACATCAACGGCTCAGAACCTGGCCAACCACTTATATGAGACAGTGACTCATATTAGACGCTTCCCGTTTTACAATAGATAAACATACTAGTTGTATCAACATCTCAACAGATAAGCATACAAGCTGCATCCACATTTCAACAGATAAGCATATTAGCTATATCAACACTTCCAAAGATAAGCATATGAGCTGTATCAATACTTTAATTGACAAGCATATTAGCTGTATCAGTGGAGTCCATCCCCTATCTCCTTCCAAACAACATCCGGTTTAGAGGTCCATCTCCTATCTTCCCCTAAACCGTGGAGTACATCCCCTATCTCCTCCCACACACACAACGTATATACACATAGGTCATATACATAATCAATCAATACATAACGTTAATGTACTCTATCAACCGTCATACTCTATGACATATCCAATTGATTAGTTTTAGTTTACCTAATCATCATGCATTGTCTACAACAATCAAAACTACCCTCCACTGGTAGTCCAAGCAATTATTTCTAAACAGATAATAAAAGCTCCAACAGATAAAATATCAATGTTTTCAAAAGTGAGCGATTAATAAATCCAACTCCACCGTTTTACAATATAATGAGCCAATTTCATTATTTCCTTCTTAATTCCAAACAACAACATTTTTCCCAAATTAATTATATCAATTAATTTATACTACAACTTAGGGTTTTCTACCCCTTCTTCCAACAAGAACCCCATGGTTCATAAATCAACAACCAACAACAATAACACCATTTTGAAGCCCAAAATACATATTAAGAACCAAAATGACAAAACCCCCATTACACATTTCGAAACCCTAGATCCCAAAATCAAACCATTTAACCAAATGCTCAATAATCTAGGTTACAACCCATAAGAGTGAGTAGGAATCCCTACCTCAAAAGATGAAACCCAACAAAGGAGATGACGAAAATGAAGATGCTCCAAATCTCGAGATTTTTGGATCACAAGATAGCCCACGACGATCAACAACTTTTTTGTAAAGACCAAAGGTTTGGAAAACACTCTAGCTAGATCAACACTTAGAGAGAAGTGAAGACTTTAGAGAGAGAAGCTCTCAAATGGCATTTTTGAAAAGTAAGAGAGAGAGTGTGAATGTAAAAAGTGATTTTAAAAAGCCCAGCTACCAACTGATATGCGACATTCCCGCTCGAGCGGAGAAAACAACGCTCGAGCGTCAAGAACAAAAGACTAGGTCCGCTCGAGCGCAAGAAATCCCGCTCGAGCGCCAAGACACAGGAATAAAGTACATCCGCTCGAGCACGAAAACCAGTCCGCTCGAGAGTGGATTTCCCCCTCCCAGAACTTACACCAAACATGTACTACCCGCTCGAGCGCAGAAAACCCGCTTGAGCGTAGAAAACACACCTGCAGAAGTTTTGCAGGGATACAAAATACTGGAAGAGTGTAAACCCCGCTCGAGCGCAATAAGGCCCGCTTGAGCGGACAACCAAAAACCAAACTCCGCTCGAGCGTCGAATAACCCGCTCGAGCGCAACACCAAAAACCTGGGCAACTAGAATTGAGACTTAGGCTCAATCAACCTGTAACACACCTGCCCAAAACATCCCCAAAACCCAAACACAAAGAGTAAAAGGCGTAAACAAGATAATTACCACTATCAACTTCACGGAACCGAGTCCGGACTACAACTAAACAGTAAAGGGACAACCGGGATCGCTATAACCTCCCCCTCGTAAAGAATTTCGTCCCCGAAATTAAACAGAAGTTTGTCAAAAACAGGTTTTCTCCATTCTCAATAATATTACAACATAATATTAAAATTCCGACCCATTACTGGTCAATCTCATCTCTTTTCAAGAGGCAATTCATATCATATAACAACTTGCATTATCAACATGCATTCCTTTGAAATTTACCAATTTCAACTCATTTTCCACCATTTCATAACACATGCAACATTAATATCATGCTTGCATTTCCACAATACTTAACATATATAATGTTAACATAACTTCCATTTACCAAAACATTCACAATGTTTTACAACTTAAGACATACATAATGCTCTTAAAGTTCAATAACGTTACAAAATTTCATTACATGATTACACATCAACAAACAAGTCCGGATATTTCTCACGGACTTCCAACTCACGTTCCCAAGTGGCTTCCTCCACTCCGTGATGCTTCCACAAAACCTCTACCAAGGGAATGGTCTTGCCTCGCAAGACTTGATCCCGCCTATCCAAGACCCGAACCGGTCTCTCCTCATACGAGGCATCCTCATCTACCTCCAAATCAGTCCAATCCAACACATGGGATGGATCGGGCTCATACTTCCGAAGCATACTAACATGAAACACGTCATGCACCCCGGACAACTGCGGTGGCAAAGCCAAACGATAAGCAACTTCCCCACCTTCTCAAGGATCTCAAAGGGGCCAATAAACCGAGGGGATAACTTCCCACTCTTCCCGAACCTCATCAAATCTCGCCTAGGTGATATTTTCAAGAAAACATGATCACCTACCTCAAACGCCAAAGGCCTCCTCCTACGGTCGGCATAACTCTTTTGGTGACTCTGGGCTGTAACAAGCCTCCTACGGATAAGCTCAACTTTCCCGTTGTCTCTCTAACCAACTCCGGGCCCAACAAAGGTGCATCACCCACCTCGGCCCAACAAACTGGAGACCTACACGGTCGGCCATACAAGGCCTCAAACGGTGCCATACCGATACTAGACTGGAAGCTGTTGTTGTAGGCAACCTCCACCAATGGCAAGTGCCTCTCCCACGTCCCACTAAAGTCAAGGACACAACCTCGAAGCATGTCCTCAAGGATCTGAATAGTACGCTCGAACTGCCCGTCAGTCTGAGGATGATAAGCCGTACTAAAGGTCAACTTAGTGCCCAAGGCACTCTGCAAACTCTGCCACAACCTAGCAGTAAAACGAGGATCTCTATCTGAGACGATCGTCACTGGGACCCCGTGCAACCTCACTATGTCCCGAATATACAAATCGGCAAGGTGATCTACCGAATCTCTCATGCGTATAGGGATAAAGTGCGCCGACTTAGTCAACCAGTCTACAACCACCCAAATAGCATCACTACCCCGCTGAGTCCTCGGAATACCTACAACGAAGTCCATAGTGACATGCTCCCATTTCCACTCGGCGATAGGCAAGGGTTGCAACAAACCCGCTGGCCTCTGATGTTCGGCCTTCACTTGCTGACAAGTAAGGCACTTAGACACGAAAACTGCCACATCTCTCTTCATTCCTCGCCACCAGAACTGGCGACTCAAATCCCGATACATCTTAGTGCCTCTCGGATGCACCGCAAGGCTTGAATGGTGAAACTCTCGGAGTACCTCCTCTCGGCAAGACTCCGGCACAAACAAACGGTCTCGGTATCTCACACTCAGGTCGGGATACACCATCAAAGCCTTCTCAACCTTCCCACTGGAGATCTTCTCTCGGAGGGAATCTACCTCAAGGTCACCTCTCTGTGCCTCTAACACTCGAGTCACAAGTGTAGGCTGCGCAACAACAGAAAACAAGGCCGCAGCCTCAACGAATTCACCCAGAAGCAAATCAAACTCCCCAAGCACCCCCAACATCTCCCATTCTCGGATGGCTATACAAGCTACATCACCTATGGATTTCCTGCTAAGGGCATCGGCCACAACATTGGCCTTCCCCGGATGATAGTGCAACTCGAAGTCGTAATCCTCAATAAACTCCATCCACCTCCTTTGCCTCAAGTTCAAGTCTTTCTGTGTGAACAGATACTTCAAACTCTTGTGGTCTGAGAACACCTCGAACTTCTCACCATAAAGGTAATGCCTCCAGATTTTCAGGGCAAAGATCACTGCTGCTAGCTCTAGGTCATGTGTAGGGTAGTTCTTCTCGTGTATTTTTAACTGACGTGAGCCATAAGCTACCACTTTCCCCTCTTGCATTAACACACAACCTAAACCCTCTCGTGAGGCATCACAATAAACCGCATAACCCAACCCTCTCTCCGGAATAATCAAGACCGGAGCGGTGGTCAATCTAACTTTCAGCTCTTGGAACGACCTTTCACAAGTCTCACCCCATACGAATTTGACTTCCTTCCGGGTCAGTCTAGTCAATGGTGAAGCTAATATGGAGAAATCCTTCACAAACCGACGGTAATACCCAGTTAAACCTAGAAAACTGCGGATCTCAAACACACTCGTCGGCTGTGCCCAGTCTTGCACTGCCTCAATCTTGGATGTATCAACAGACACCCCTTCCTCGGATACTACGTGGCCTAAGAACTTGACTTCTCCCAGCCAGAATTCACACTTCCCAAACTTGGCATACAGCCTATGGGCTCTAAGCGACTCAAGCACCATTCTCAAGTGTTCCTCGTGCTCCTCCTTAGAAGGCGAATAGATAAGAATGTCGTCCACGAAAACGACTACAAAACGATCTAAGAATTCCCGGAAGATCCGGTTCATCAAGTCCATAAAGACTGTTGGTGCATTGGTGAGCCCAAATGGCATCACCAGAAACTCATAATGGCCATACCGCGTACGAAATGCCGTCTTCGGAATATCCTCCTCCCTGACCCTCAACTGGTGGTAACCCGATCTCAAATCTATCTTAGAAAAACAACGGGAACCCTTCAACTGGTCAAATAAATCATCTATATGGGGCATAGGGTACTTATTCACGTCAGACGCCACGTCAGCCCACGTGTCAGCCACGTGTCAGACACGTCAGCCCTGAGCCGCTGACCAAGCCGCCGTGTTAGATTGGAAAGAGTAACAAAACAAGAAAATAAACTGACAAAAATAAAATAGGATAGGAGACACTGTATGGTCGTGTCAGACCGTTGTAGAAGACACTGTATGGTCGTGTCGGACCGTTGTAGCAGCTAATCGGAATCAATGTCGGGACAGTTTACGGAGTCTTGCCAGACCCATATAGAAGCTAATCGGAATCAATGTCGGGACAGTTTACGGAGTCTTGCCGGACCCATGTAGAGCTAACCGGAATCAATGTTGGGACAGTTTACAGAGTCTTGCCGGACTCTGTAGAAGCTAATCGAATCAATGTCGGGACAGTTTACGGAGTCTTGCCGGACCCATGTAGAAGCTAACCAGAATCAATGTCGGGACAGTTTACAGAGTCTTGCCGGACCCTTGTAGAAGCTAACCGGAATCAATGTCGGAACAGTTTACAGAGTTGCCGGACCCATGTAGAAGCTAACCGGAATCAATGTCGGGACAGTTTACAGAGTCTTGCCAGACCCTTGTAGAAGCTAACTGGAATCAATGTCGGGACAGTTTACGGAGTCTTGCCGGACCCATGTAGAAGCTAACCGGAATCAATGTCGGGACAGTTTACGGAGTCTTGCCGGACCCATGTAGAAGCCAACCGGAATCAATGTCGGGACAGTTTACGGAGTCTTGCCGGACCCATGTAGAAGCTAACCGGAATCAATGTCGGGACAGTTTACAGAGTCTTGCCGGACTCCTGTAGAAACTAATCAGAATCAATGTCGGGACAGTTTACGGAGTCTTGCCGGACCCATGTAGAAGCTAATCGGAATCAATGTCGGGACAGTTTACGGAGTCTTGTCGGACCCATGTAGAAGCTAACCGGAATCAATGTCGGGACAGTTTACGGAGTCTTGCCGGACCCATGTAGAAGCTAACCGGAATCAATGTCGGGACAGTTTACAGAGTCTTGCCGGACCCCTGTAGAAGCTAACCGGAATCAATGTCGGGACAGTTTACAGAGTCTTGCCGGACCCATGTAGAAGCTAACCGGAATCAATGTCGGGACAGTTTATAGAGTCTTGCCGGACCCCTGTAGAAGCTAACCGGAATCAATGTCGGGACAATTTATAGAGTCTTGCCGGACCCATGTAGAAAATACACTGTATGATTGTGTATATAGGCTGCCCAAAAGATATACATGTATATATATATCGAGCCCTCAAAAGGCGCGCCCTCAAAAGGCACGCCCAATTCATCAAAAGTCGTGCCCGATAGAAACCGTCGAGCGGCGAGCCATCAAAAGGCGCGCCGGACACGCGGCGATGCATGTGATCGACAGAGCGTCGTGTCGTCCTCTTCGTCATTGTCTATATAAACCGAGGCAGAGGCTGTGCAAACCAAACTAGTCTGAAACACTCTGCAACCAACCCTTTATGACATTACCAGTCTGAAATCGCTGCTTCTCTGAAACACTCAGCAACCCAGAACATGGCCTCTTCTTCCCGTGGTCCGCTCACTCTCTTTCCAGACCTCAATGAGTCCACAAGAGAGATAACCGGTGCGGTTGCCCTTGAACCTCAACCAAGCGCCCCTGGTTTTGCTCCGTTGAACTTTCCTATGCTATCTGTGGAGCAAATAATGGTAGTGCAACCGGATATTGAGGCCAATCATTATACATTGAAGTCATGTGTGAAGACCATGACTGCGGTCACAAACTTGTCGCACCGGCTTCAGAGTAGGACAAATGAGGTGCAGCAATTAAACGCCCAACTGGCTCTGCTCCAGCGCATGTATAAGGATGCGCGAGCAGAGATATATGTGCTGAAGGCGGAAAAAAAGGAGCTGAAGCGGAAGGCCACCGTTATGTTCCGATTCGGAGGTCCGCCATATGTTGCGGTGGAGAAGCATGAGGGAGTGAACGTGCTCGGTGGACAAGGAAGCACTGAGACCGGGCCGGCACGGGACACCCAAGATAAAAGTAAGAAGAAGAGACCTGCAGTAGAGTAGAGAAGGGAAAAGAAAAATCCCTCCTGTGTGAGGGAGGTTGTTTGTTTGTGTGTTTTTTTTGGTAGAACTGTGCTCGGGGTTGATCTCTGATATGAATAAAACAAATGTGTTGTGCAAACCCGGATGGTAGGGAGGACATGCAGAAAAAAAATCAAGTGGTGAGAATGTTTGATTTTTATTTTTATTTTTATTTATTTTTTGTATTTATTTATTTTATATTTTTATTTTTATTGGTTATAAAATATATATATTATTGGTGGAATAAGGAGGAGTGCCTACGGAAGTATGGCTCAGTGATTGGGTGGAGATATTTTACAATATTGAAATAATAAAATATATATAGAATAAAATAATATACAAGTGGATGAGGGGACAAAAGTGATGAATGATGGTTTCTGTGGTTGTTAATATATATATATAGTCTATATACTCTAGTGGGATGAATGATGGGTTCTGGCGACATCACATGGTGGGGGTTGTGGTGTCTGATAAAAGAAAGAGTGGGAATCATGAGACGGGGTCTGTATAGAGAATTTTTTTTTTTTCATGTGCGTGTGCTTCTCTGTATCATAGCCGAAAGAGAGAGAGAGAGGTTGGTTTTAAAGTAGGGGGAATGATGGATATGATTAAAGTGGGTCTGGTGGAGAGAAAGGGACCAGAGGAAGAGGGAGTGGGTTGATTAAAAATGTTTTCATCACTTTGACTCGCCATGGCGGAGGAAGCTTCGAGTAGTGGAGCAGCATGCTGGAGCAACATAGTGAAGCAGAAAGCAGTAGCACCAAAGCAAGTCCGGCACGGCGTGAGTGCAACGGCGGATGGAGGTGTCACGCTGGCCGGGAAGGACGAAGCAGGCGGCGAAGAGCTCGCCGGAGGAGGGATCTTCAAGGCGGATCTCGTAGTAGTCCTTGCAGGAGACGACGTGGAGGCGGCCGGACCAGATCTTGTCGGACTGGAGCCACTCGCCGCACTTGTAGCCGTTGTGGTGGCGGAAAATGACAGAGTTACTGGTCTACAAACTTTAGCTTTATTAGTGCCTAGAGTTACTGACCAAGCCGAACGCGCCGATTGACCACACCGTTGAGCCGCGTTGACCGAGCGGCCGTTGACCGCACCGAGCCGCCGTTGACCGAGCCGTGGCCGTAACCGCGGTCAACGCGGCTCAACGGTGTGGTCAATCGGCGCGCTCGGCTTGGTCAGTAACTCTAGGCAGAAGACCTTGGTCAGTAACTCTGATACCAATGTGATAGTCAAATTCAATGTATAAAGAGAGAAATACAGAGAGAATAATGTATCTATTGATGTATTGAATGTTATATATTACAAATGGTGAGGGGCTCCTTATATAGGAGAAGTTTACAGACAAAAGGATGCACTACACTATCTGCACTATCTTAAAGCAACCGAAAGCAGCACTATAATTACCTAACATTATTAAGGCATTAAAGCTAAAGCTAACATCATTACAAGCACAAGCACTAATATATACTAATAGTAGAATATACTAACAGCCCCCCTCAAACTCAAGGAGGATAAGCACAAATCAACTTGAGTTTGGAGAGAGTAACAAAACAAGAAAAGAAATTGAAAAATAAAATAGGATAGGAGACACTATATGGTCGTGTCAGACCGTTGTAGAAGACACTGGAATCAATTTCGGGATAGTTTACGGGGTCATGTCGGACCGTTGTAGCAGAGAATGTTGTGACAGTTTACGGGGTCATGCCGGACTGATGTAGAAGCTAACCGGAATCAATGTCGGGACAGTTTACGGGGTCATGTCGGACCGATGTAGAGGCTAACCAGAATCAATGTCGGGACAGTTTACGGGGTCATGTCGGACCGATGTAGAGGCTAACCGGAATCAATGTCGGGACAGTTTACGGGGTCATGCCGGACCGATGTAGAAGCTAACCGGAATCAATGTTGGGACAGTTTATGGGGTCATGCCGGACCGATGTAGCAGACACTGTGTGGTCGTGTCAGATCATGGGAGCCCAAAAGATATATATATAGATATATATATATATATATATCACACCCTCAAAAGTCGTGCCCAATCTATCAAAAGGCGTGCCATCAAAAGGCGTGCCCGACAGAAATCTTCGAGCGGCGAGCCATCAAAAGGCGCGCCGGACACGCGGCGATGCACGTGACTAACAGAGTGTCGTGTCGTCCTCTTCGTCATTGTCTATATAAACCGAAGCGAAGGCTGAGGCTTGTAAGCATAACAAACCAGTTGAAACCTCTTCGTTCTCTGAGAGCTTTTCTCTAAGAGCTGCAAACCCTGAAACACTCTGTAACATCTGAAACACTCAGCAACCCATAACATGGCCTCTTCTTCCCGTTCAGCTACCCAGAACATGGCTTCTTCTTCCTGTGGTCTGCTCACTCTCTTTCCCGACCTCAACGAGTCCACAAGAGAGATAACCTCAACCTCAACCAACCAAGCGCCCCTGGTTTTGCTCCGTTGAACTTTCCTATGCTGTCTATGGTGCAAATAATGGCAGCGCAATCAGGTATTGAGGCCAATCATTATACATTGAAGTTATGTGTGGAGACCATGACTGCGGTCACAAACTTGTCGCACCGGCTTCAGAGTAGGACAAATGAGGTGCAGCAGTTAAACGCCCAACTGGCTCTGCTCCAGGGCATGTATAAGGATGCGCAAGCAGAGATATGTGTGTTGAAGGCGGAAAACAAAGAGCTGAAGCAGAAAGCCACCGTTATGTTTCGATTCGAAGGTCCGCCATATGTGGCATTTGAGGAGCAGCGGGAAGTGAACGTGCTCGGCAGCGTAGGAAACACGGAGGCAGTGCCGGCAAGGGACGCCCAAGACTGAGGTAAGAGGAAGAGAGTAGTGGAAGAGGCAAAAAAGTAAGGCCGGTGTTTGGGATGAGATTTTTTTGTTTGTTTGTTTGTTTGTCTGTTTTTTTTTTTTTTTTTTTTTGCGGTTGTGGTGTAAAATTGTGATCGGGGTTGATCCCGGCATGAAGAAATGACAAGTTTGTGGAATGAAAAACGAGTAGGTTGTGAATGGATTTTTTTTTGGGAATAAAATCAGCCATCATTCAGTAATGCAGTTGCTAAAAAGAAATATTAAAAGAGAGTGGTGGAAAGAAAAGTTTAAAAGAAATGATGGGAAAGAAAAATAAATGTGGGTATTTGAAAGAGTGTAAAAGTAGTGTGGAGAAAACAAACAAAAAATAATGGATTTTGAAATCAAACGTGATAGGAGGAAAGAGAGGGGACAAGCCCATGTGATAAAGTGGAGAGAGAGTTGGGTATGCATAAAGTCGAAAATCACACTGTTTTTGTTCCGAAACGCCACCGACGAGGCTCTGATACCAATTGTTGTGGATCGGGGGCACACGAGGGAACACACACAAGCAACAACACAAGAGATTTAACGTGGTTCGGCAAGTCGCCTACGTCCACGGGTAGCAGATTCACTGTATTGAACAAAGAAGAATTACAACACTCTGTGAATAATTCTCTCTCTTTGTATTCACTCTCTTTAGCTCATCTCACTGTTTTTGTTCCGAAACGCCACCGACGAGGCTCTGATACCAATTGTTGGGATCTGGGATCCCGCCCAAGACCTTATAGAAATTATACCAAGCCGAAAAACACACTGTAAACAAGCCCGCGGGGGACCTCGCTACAGCTCGGACTCGATTTATTGTCACGGTTCGTAATCTGAACCAAAGAGTCCAAATCTGGCAAATCGTTTTGAGAAAACAGATTTTTAGAAAAGAGTGCCAAACATGGACTGCTTTGCCAGATATAGAGTCGCCACCTAAATATTTTATTTTGGGAAAATTTAGGAAACCCTGACTCGTTTGCCTAAGGCCACGTGTCCGTCATCACCAAAGTTGCCTCGGCTCGGGAACTTGGGTACGATTGGGGAAGGTCACTTCGTGAGCACCCCCGCTCGCCCGATCAAAGATCGGCCTCTACTAACCATGATATCTAGCTTTGAAAACATTATGCGTTCTTATTCCGGTTATTAGCCTAGATTTACTATGTGATGCGCACAGCATACAAGTATAGACTGGATCGCCTGAATTGGAACAAAACATTTCATGTTTGTTTTTTGAAAGATGGTTTGCTACTCACAAGTAGGCTTAAAATGCAGATTTTGCCACCCTCAGGTGAGCTTTAGAAAAGATGGTTTTGCCACTATCTAGTGGGCTTAAAACTCACAGTTGATGATTTGTCCCAATCCAAATAACCCAACTTTCACCCACAGGCATTCAAGGCAGTTATATCACATAAGCACATAGCCTCATGGTAAGCATGCTATTCATGGCAGTTACTCACACGCATGTAAGGATGCTAAAGCATAAAAAACTTACCGAGCACTCCGAGCCAAAACAGAAGCTAATTAGAAATCCATGCATGATCCTAATTATACAGAAATGCCTAATGCAACACATGCAATAATGCAACTATAGCAGGCTCGGCTATCCTAAACATGGCATATGGAATGCTACAACTAACATGTATTCAACTCAGAATTGAAATACAAATGCAGTTAGTATGATGCGCCGAGCCTGGTGCATGCAAAACAGATGAATGAATGCAACATGCTATCATACTGTATGCTAATTGAAACATGCCCTAATCTAATCATCATAAGCGGGTAAATAAAAGGGAAGAAAGACGTGGGGTTGGAAGACTACATCACACACACGCACACTTATTACAATTATGCCCTCGCGCAGAGGGTTCGAATAAAATAATATACAGTCCCAAATGAATAGTACAGTCCGAATTAAGTACAAAATCCTAATTAATTTAACAAATTAACTAAGAAAGCAATAAACTGGCATGCAAGCCAGGGGCTACCTTGACTCTTCTTCGGATGATGAATGATGCATGTCCGGGTTGCCTTTGCGCGGAAATCCACTGTGATGCCCCAATTAGCCTCTGTTTTTGCAATAATTTTTGGAAAGCGCGCCAAGCCCCGGAAGACTGCTGATTCTTGATTTGCTGCAACAGAGAGCAGGAAAGGGGCATGGCAATGTATTTTCACAAATGTATGCATGCCTCGATCCTCGTGCCACCAATCACGTATCTCAATGCATGATGGCCGAGGAGTCGAATTGCACAATTCAATATGGAATGGATGCACATGAAAACTCAACTAAAACCTAACTCCATCATGGATAATCCGGAGTGTCGGTGATTGGGGAATTGAGACACGTTCCGTCACTCGGAGTACGAAACGTACCTCGTTTCCCGTGCTCGGGCTAACTCCTATCCCAAACACAATGCAATATGCATGATATGCATGAATGCAACTAAGATACAACCTAACATGCACAATGCTATGAAATGGCATACACGATGCACGAGGTAACATGGCATACACAATGCGCTAACATACAACCTAGCATGCACAATGCTATGGAATGAAATGGCATACACAATGCAATATGGACTTACACTAACACAAGTGGACCTTAGCCACACTCACATAAGAGGCCATTAGATGAAAATGAGACACTCGAAATACGCGCACGCATGCACGCAAACCGATGACCAAACCTAAGGCACAAAATGCCACTCTAACAAGACATGGCAAAACATGGAATATGGCATACTAGCATGCAAATTTCAGTAGCAAAAACTGATGCAAAACAACCCCGAAACATGAAAGCATGGCACCGAAGCATGGAATGAGACCCAAAACATAAAATTAGGCGCATGGAATGACCTATGGCTATGCAACGCATGCATTATTTGAACATGAAGTGTGAAGGAAAAATCAAGACAGCCCCAAAACAAGCATATTTACAGTTTTAAGCAAGGCCAAATAGTGAACACAAATGGGGCTAAGCTAGCATGCAAAAATGGCCCCGAAAGAGAGATAATGAAGCAAGTAGCAGCTGCTGGCCCTAAACAGAGAAGGGCCCTTCTACAATGTTGAAGAGGGACCCAAAATATGATATTTTACAGTTTATGACAAGCCACAAAAACAGACACAAGTATGGCAAAACTTTCATGCAAAAAATGGGCCTAAAGGAGGGATACAAAGGCAAGTGGCAAATGAAAGCCTCAAAAAGAGGAGGGCCCTTCAACAATTTTGAAGAGGGGCCCAAAACATGGCATTTTACAGTTTATGATCAGACTCAAAACAGTGTATAAGTATGCTCAAAATACTATGTAAGATAAGGCCAAAAAGAGAGCTATAAACACAAAGATAAAAAGGATGCTTCAAACAACAAATACCCTTAATGAACATGAAGAGGGGTCAAATAAGGTCATTTACAGTTCAGACCAAAGCCAAAAAAAAATAAAAATAAGCACAAAGGGCTAACAAATCATGCAAAAATAAGGCCAAAAGAGGGATATAAAGGCAAGTGGCAAATGGAAGCCTCAAACAGTGATGAGCCCTTCAATAATGTTGAATAAGGGCTCAAAATAAGCCACTTTACAGTTTATTACAGAGCTCAAACAGTTATACATAGGCCAAAAATAATATGCAAGAAAATGGCATACAAGGGAGGTAATGAAGCAAGTGCAAAAGGAAGCCTCAAACAGTGAGAGGCCCTTAAACAAACATGAATAGAGCTCAAAAAATGCTGTTTTCAGTTAGGGTCAGAGCTCAAATATGCAAGAAAGTATGGCTAATGTATTGAGCAAGAATAAGACCAAAAAGAGGGAGAAAGACTTACCCTTGAAGACTCAACTTTAGCAACCTCTTGGCACAAGAAGTGGTGTTCCTCAGCTCTGAAAAACAGCTCCAAGTGGCTGGAATGGAGGTTGGAGAGGTGGTGCTATGTGGTGTAGTGTAAATGATGCAAGGACCCTAAAGTTTGGAGTCTTGGAAGAGAGGGAAATGGAGAGTGTATGCAAGAGAGCTCTAAAGCAATTTTCTAACCCCTCAAAACCAGCTGGGAGTGCTGGTTATATAGACAAAAAAATGGTGGAAAAGAGGGGGAAAAATGGGGGGGAAAACTAATTCAAGTTTCTCTCCAAAAGGCCAAACCTTCTGACATAAGGCCTAGAGGAAAACAAAATTCACTTTTAGGACACACTTGGGGAGGGGGTTATGGTCGGCTAGCTAAAAAGGGCAAAAAAGTCATTTCACCAGCTAGGTGGCCGGCTTGCTAGGTTTTCTGGCCGGCCAGCTACTTTTAGGACAAAAAAATGGGCTGCCGGAAAGAAATGTGGCCGGTGGGTGATTGGGAAGTCCAATGGTGGCCATTCAAGTGTCCAAATTGAAGCCCCGGAAGTTATCTTTCCAATGGCGCAAACCTTGCATCAACATTCCTCGTGTGGAAAAAGTTATGCCCTTTTTGGTGAAGCCGCGCAGATTTCGGTCCAACCGGAGTGATGCCCCCACTTCAATCAACCATATCTCCTCTGTCCGGAATTGAATTTAGGAGATTCTTGAGTGCAAATGAAGCCCCGGAGTAAGCTTTCCAACGGTAGTGGCTTCATAGCTTGATTCCAAGTATCTAAATGAATAGGCCCGATTCGGCGAGGGCTGCTCGACTCTCTCTTAACGGTTCATGCCCATTTTCTCCCCCGACTGGATTTCTTCCCTCTTCTTTTATTTTCTTCACTTAAAACCCCTAAGTAAGGTGTTTTGAAAGATTTTTCAAAGATTTCATCTCTCTTCATTCATTCCCACTTTGTCCTCGCTCGGTTTACCGAAAAACGCAACTTTTAACAAAATGCGAGCGTCGAACATCGTAGGAACTTTATTTCAAAAACGTTTTGAACGAGAGGGTTTTAAGTCTAAAATATTTTGATCGAGATTGTTTTGGTCCAGAACAGGGTATGAAGTTGAGATTTGACTCTCTCTCTTTGCCGAAGAAATTGCACCTTTCCCCTGCACACTTTCTCCACCATGTAACCATCAGTCGCGTCCAAGTCTTATGGACGGTCAAAAATGGGGTGTCTACACACACCCACACTTAAGGAGACACCATATTTAACGTGGTTCGGCCTCAATGCCTACGTCCACGAGAGAGTAGCCGGTTATCACTATAACAATGGAGAGATTACAGAAAGATTACAATAGAGGAGGAGCTCACACTCTCCTCACTCACTTACTCACCCGTCTCCCTCGCTCACACCGAGAGAGACAGTCTCTCCGCCTCACATCTCTCACTCTCTTTGGCTTGCTCTTTCTCTCTCTCTCAACTCTCCTCTCACCCATCCATTTATACACATTATAGGTGAGATGGAGAGGTTGTCTAGTACATGGCCAGCTTGTGCCAACTCCTTCTCCACGTGCAACAATGGTTCTTCCACATGTGGAGAAGGAGTTGGCATAAGCTGGCAAGGAGCTGGCCATGTGCTGGACATCCTCTCCATCTCACCTATAATGTGTATAAATGGACGGGTGAGAGGAGAGTTGAGAGAGAGAGAAAGAGCAAGCCAAAGAGAGTGAGAGATGTGAGGCGGAGAGACCGTCTCTCTCGGTGTGAGCGAGGGAGACGGGTGAGTGAGGAGAGTGTGAGCTCCTCCTCTATTGTAATCTTTCTGTAATCTCTCCATTGTTATAGTGATAACCGGCTACTCTCCCGTGGACGTAGGCATTGAGGTCGAACCATGTTAAATATGGTGTCTCCTTAAGTGTGGGTGTGTTTTTCTGCTTGGTATAATTTCTATAAGGTCTTGGGCGGGATCCCAGATCCTAACAATTGGTATCAGAGCCTCGTCGGTGGCGTTTCAGAACAAAAACAGTGAGGTGAGCTAAAGAGAGTGAATACAGAGAGAGAGAATTATTCAGAGAGTGTTGTAATTCTTCTTTGTTCAATATAGTGAATCCGCTGCCCGTGGACGTAGGCGACTTGCCGAACCACGTTAAATCTCTTGTGTTGTTGCTTGTGTGTGTTCCCTGGTGTGCCCCCGATCCACAACAATTGGTATCAGAGCCTCGTCGGTGGCGTTTCGGAACAAAAACAGTGTGATTTTCGAAACTACCCAGAAATCAAGTTGCTCGAAATAAGGTTTTGAGCATACCAGGAGCAAGGGCTCGACGAGAGGAGTCCAGAAATATAAAGTAGACCACCAGAGGAGGTCGGACGCGCTCTCACGCGCCTCCTGAAGATGGCGCGTGGGTCCTAGTCTCACCACGCGCCGAGAAGGCAACCGGTGCGTTGGCACAGTCGCACATACGCGCCCCCACGCGCGGCGCAAGGAAGAAGGCGACTGCGGGCAGCGCGTGTCCTCCACGCGCAAGCCACGTTAACAAGCCACGTCAGCACACGTGGCAACACGTCGGCAAGGAGTGCCACGTTTCTATCCAGGTCATCAACCCCAGTCAGGCCACGTAGCAGCCAGGTCATCGCCACGTGGCAGACCACGTGGCAGACCACGTGTTGCCACGTCAGCAAGGGTTCACCACGTGGCAGAACAGTCATCTGCCATGTCAGCATTCCGAAGGAAGGATCCGGTGCAACGCGGCTAGGGTGTAGTTGCAGGAGAAGGATCCAGTGCTTCGCGGCTAGGTGCAGCCGCAGATCTGAGGCGTACAAAATGTTTTGGCTAGTTCTAAGCCATTCGGAGTCTATTTTTGGCGATCCAATAGTGCTTTCCGACTATTTGGAGTATTCCGGACACATCCGTACGGTTAGATTTGGGAATTGGAGTTTCTGCAAAAAGAAGGCAGATTAAAGTGGCAGACGACATCAGGTATAGCAGACGGAATATTCTGTTGGTACACGAAATATTCCATGAACTTCTGAAAATTGCAATTTGGCCCAGAATTTTTAAAAAAATTGTGGTATGGCCCAACTTTTGGGAAAATTTTTCAGTGAGGTCCCCGGAAGTGCAACGAAGGTTGGTCCTAGCTAAACGGACCGTTCCGGACGCAACCGCGAGGTCAGAATAGTGAAATTCTGAACGATTTGGAAAGATTGTCAAAACATGGGAGTTTGTCATCTTCAATAATTGAAGGAAGGTTGCCGGATATTGTGGAACGCTGCGGATTCACTGAAGAGGTTAGGATGGACAGATTCTGACCAGATTGGACAACCAGATACAGATCGAGATAGATCATTGAAGACCAAAGGAGATCAGCTTGATCAAATGGCAAATCAAGGGAGATCAGGATTGGTTAGGGGTGATTAGAGGATTACAGAGATGATTATCTTCGGAGTTGATCAGAAGATCTGGTTCAATCAATCAAAAAGGCCATTCATCGACGGATAGATGATTTGGCAACCAGTTCAGACTCAGGGAAATGCTGTGGCTGTTGGAGCTACTATATACGAGTAAGTACTGGTGGTATGTGGACGTGTAGAACAATAGTTGCAGAGGAGCATACTAAGCACAGAAGCACAAATGCAGACGTGCAGCAGTGCAAGGGTACGCTAGAGTGTCGTACAGAGGCGCGAGAAGAGTGTGCAACAACGGGTTGTTAAAAGTTCACAGGAACTTCCAGACAGAGAAATTGAGACAGGTAAAACGCAAGAGTGCGCGCCAAGGAGTGGCAAGTTTTCTTTTCTCTATGGTGGTTTCTTTAATTCCATGGCAGCGAATGATAGAGTTGATGCGGATCTCTCAAGCAAGCTTGACGCAGGGAGACCAGAAGCTATGGGTGCGAGCACTATGCAAGGAAGTGCATAGCTGACGATGCTTTGATAGATGGAGCTACTGTCAACCATCAATCTACTGGACAGCAAATCAGGGATTGCAAAGGCACAGACAACAAGCGTATGTGGAAACGCTAGGAGGTTGTTTAGAAGTGCAGAGGGCAAAGGATGATAGTTCAGAGGAAAAGCTCCGAGCAAAGAAGACTGAGGACGTTGATGAACAATGAGTTTTCTATTGCTCCAATGACTTATCCTGCGAGATAAGGCATGACAGTCAAGGGCATCCTAGCAGGGGGTGCAGGACATCCAATCAGGGGGGTGTCGGATATCTTGGTTACGCAAGTTCAAGCATAGCAAGTGAAGGCATCCAAGACAGAAAGCGTGGAAGAGATCTGTGGGAGATAGGAGCAGAGGCTCTCTCCAAATCAGAGAGTGGTGTGAGTTGAGTTGAGGATGTAGGATTCCCTCATCCTCTTATATCTCTCGTGTATTATCTCTAGCTTTCAAGGGATGCAGCATCTCAGTGAGGAGATGCAAACTATGTTGAATTTGGGCGTGACAAGATTAGCAGCAATGTGTGCTGTGGATCACCTCACATGGGTTGAGGGGGTGATTTGTGGGATATTATCACCCCATGTGAAGGTGATGTGCTGGCCATGTGGAAGAACCATTGTTGCACGTGGAGAAGGAGTTGGCACAAGCTGGCAAGGAGCTGGCCATGTGCTGGACAGCCTCTCCATCTCACCTATAATGTGTATAAATGGACGGGTGAGAGGAGAGTTAGAGAGAGAGAAAGAGCAAGCCAAAGAGAGTGAAAGATGTGAGGCGGAGAGACCGTCTCTCTCGGTGTGAGCGAGGGAGACGGGTGAGTGGGTGAGTGAGGAGAGTGTGAGCTCCTCCTCTATTGTAATCTTTCTGTAATCTCTCCACTGTTATAGTGATAACCGGCTACTCTCCTGTGGACGTAGGCATTGAGGCCGAACCACGTTAAATATGGTGTCTCCTTAAGTGTGGGTGTGTTTTTCTGCTTGGTATAATTTCTATAAGGTCTTGGGCGGGATCCCAGATCCCAACAGTGAAACCATGGTTGAATGGAGGAATGGACTTACTCTAGAACAAGAGATGGAGGGCTACGATGCTATGGCATACCTCTTAATCTTTGGAATAACACAAACTTCAGAAAAATTGGGGAATTATGGGGACAGGTGGTAGAGGTTGATGTGAACTCCATGTCTCTAACAACCTTAGCCTGTGGTAAATTGAGAATCTTGACGAAGAGTATAGAGTTAATCAATACGAGTATCAAGTTAATTAATAAAGGGAATGTAAGTACAATTAGGGTGATTGAAGAGCTAGGTTCATGCCATAATTAGCAAAGGGAAGATAACTCATCAAACTACCAGTTTAGTGTAACAGAGAAGGAAGCTGGGAAGGGTGAGGAGGATGATGACGTGGATGAATCAGAGGATGAAGTGGCAGGCAATGATGAGGTGGCATTTGAAGTGGGCGACAACAACAGGGCAAGGGAGGGTAGCAAAAGTAGTGTTGCTGCTGTATCCGTAGTAAATGAAACATGTAATGATGTGGAAGAACCAAGAACAGTTGGTGTAGGTTTGGGAAATGAAGAAGGCATTCCCGGGGTCATAATACAGAGCACTGACATGGGAAGTTGAAGGGATACAAAGAGTGGGAAGTCAGTGGGTTTCATGAAAAGTATTAGCAGTCATGATTAACAAAGGCCAAGCATTAATCTTAAAGTGGTGTTGGACTAGGTCCAGTCCAAAGGGTTATCTGTGGGCCTGAATCAAGGTAAGATTGAATGGCATAAAGAGGTAATCCAAAACACAAACTCCTTATTAGTAGATCAGTTGCCTTTAGCGGTGGTATTAGGTCCAGTGGAAACATATAGACAAACTAATCAAAAAGTGAAAGACTTACAGCAAAAGAAGGTGATGCCTAAAAGTCAAGTTGAGCAGCGTAGAAACAAGGGTGAAGTTAGTTTGAGTCGTATGGCACAAAGGAGAAGAGGACTAGGGAAAAACAAGGTGTGGTCAAAGCATGGACTGTACAGAGGAGCTATTTTTAAGGCTGCAGTTGAGGCAATCTCATATTATTTATCACAAAGTAGGAAAGATCAAAGAAGTAATTATCTAAGAAATGAAGTTATAGCTACAATACAAATTGGGAAAAATCTGGAGGTAGATTTCGAAGGTAAGGAAATGGAGGTGATTGAAAAAATTATCACAATGGAACAAAATGCTTTGGCCCAGGTATTGAAGAGGAAGGAATGAATGGATGCTTGAAGAAGCATCTTAGGAGTAAAAGGGGTAATTAGAATTTTTTAATGAAGATAGTATCTTGGAATATAAGAGGGTTGTGAAGAATGGAGAAGAGGATGAGAGTAAAAGAGTTCTTAAGGCAGAAAAAGTTAGATATGGTTCTTTTTCAAGAAACAAAAAGAACAGAGGTATCAGAGCAGTTTGTTAAAACTATTTGGCCTGAAGATCTGGTTGATTTTATGGCAGTGGATGCTGACGGTAGTGCTGGAGGATTGATTTGTGTGTGGAAACCTGAGGTCTTTGAGCTAGTTGACTGTTGCAGTAACAGAAACTACGTTATCCTCTCAAGTAAAATTCATCTTGTAATTGAATGTGTGATTGTTAATGTTTATGCCCCAAATGATAGAATTATGAGAAGCAAACTTTGGGAGACTTTGGGTAATCTACAACCTAAGTATCCTAAACCTTGGTGCATCAGGGGAGATTTTAATAAAGTTAGAACAGTGGCTGAAAGTAAAGGATGTATAAGAAGAGATAGGGGGATGATTGAGTTTGATGAATTTATTAATAATTTGGGGTTAATAGATGTTCCCATGATTGAGAGAAAGTATACATGGTGCAATTCACAGGAAGAAGAGAGGTGGAGTAGATTGTATAGATTTCTTGTCAGTCCAGAATGGCTAGAATGGTTTTCATTTAAATTATAGGGTCTACCACGGTTGTTGTCAGATCATTGCTCTCTAATCTTAATGGAAGATGTTAGGGATTGAAGACCTATGCCATTTAGGTTCCTAAATGCTTGGGTTCTTCATCCCACTTTCATGAAGAAGATTAAATCTGTATAGGTGAGCATGCTGGTGGAGGGTTGGACTGGTTATAGGCTAAAAATCAAATTGAAGTCCTTGAAAAAAGCATTGAAAGCATGGAACAATGAAATGTTTGGAAATGTTGAGTCCAAGCTCAAAGAAGCAGATGATGCAATGCATGCATTGGATTTGGCTGTTGAAGATAAACCCTTGCAAGAACATGAAGTATTAAATAGAAGAGAGATCAAAGGGGAGATATGGAAGCTGAGAAAAATGAAGGATTGGGTATGGATGCAGAAATCAAGGGTAAATTGGGCTCTAAAAGGTGACAGGAATACTAGGTATTTCCACATCATGGCTACACAGAGACAGAGTAGGAATCTAATGGAATCCATCACAATCAAGGGTAACACCTTCAATACACCTAAAGTTATGAAACAAGAAATTGCAAGGTATTTTGGTGAAGCATTTGCTGAGAATTGGTTGAGTAGACCTAAGCTTGGAGGTGTATTTAAAATCATTGTACCCTCTCAATGAATTACTACTGAAGGATTTCTCTGAATCAGAAGTTAGGGCTATAATCAAAGAGTGTGATGAGAATAAAGCACCTGGGCCAGATGGATTTAATTTGATTTGCATCCAAAAGGGTTGGAAGTTTATGAAAAATGATATAATGCAGTTTATGGCTGAGTTCCATGAGAATGGTCGGTTGGTGAAGGGATTGAATTGTTCCTTTGTAACATTAATTCCCAAGAAAGAAAGTCCAACTAGTATCCTAGACTTTAGACCAATCAGTCTCATAAACTCCATTTACAAGATTCTTTCGAAAGTCCTAGCCTGTAGATTAAAAATCGTGATTCCAAGTATCATTAGTCCATCCCAATCGGCATTTCTGAGTGGAAGAAATATAGTTGATGGGATATTAGTGGCAAATGAGGTGGTAGATTGGTGGAAAAGATCCAAGAGAAGTGGGTTAATACTAAAACTGAACTTTGAAAAGGCCTATGATACAGTAAATTGGGAATACTAGTTTGATATGTTGAGGAAGTTTGGGTTTGAGACAAAATGGGTGGATTGGATGAGGACATGTTTAATGTCTGCTAGAATTTCATTTCTTGTTAATGGATCCCCTTCTGAGGAAGTGTTTCCCCAAAAAGGCTTGAGGCAAGGGGATCCAATTTCATAATTTTTGTTCAACATAGCAGCTGAAGGTCTTAACATGTTGTTATCAAGAGCCAAAGAACTTGGATTGATAAGAGGGGTAAAGTTGGGGCTGAAGGCCTGAATTTGTCTCATTTACAGTTTGCAGATGACACAATCTTATTTTGTGAAGCTGATTGGGTGGAGGTTACAAATGTGAAGAAGATTCTAAGATGCTTTGAAGTAGCGTCTGGTCTTAAGATTAACTATCATAAAAGTGCTGTCAGTGGGGTGGGAATTGAAGAGGGTATAGTGGCTGAATTTGCTTTAAGATTAAATTGCACAAGCCAAAAGATCCCTTTCAAGTACTTAGGTTTGTCCTTTGGGGCTAATCCTAGTGAAAAGCAAACTTGGAAACCTGTGGTGGACAAGTTCAAAAATAAATTAGTTGGATGGAAGAGAAGAATGCTATCTTTTGCTGGTAGGGTGTATTAATTAAATCAATGCTTTCCAACCTTCCAGTTTACTACATGTCCTTGTTTAGGATGCCTCAAGGTATTGTAAAGGAACTAAATAAGATACAATCAGTTTTTTTTTTTGGTGGTATTGATCTGAAGAGAAGGATACATCTAGTGAAATGGAAGGATGTTTTTGTGAGCAAGAAACTTGGAGGTTTGGGAATAAGGAAAATTAAGTTAGTTAATGAAAGTTTATTAGCCAAATGGTGGTAGAGGTATGGGTCTGAAGATAATGTCTTATGGAAGATATTGATTTGTTCCAAGTATGGAGCTGAGGGTGGTAGATGGTCTCCTTTCTTTATGGCTGATTATACTTGCTCAAGGATTTGGAGCGATATCTTATCAGTGGCATAATCTAATCCCAGGCTTTTTGATTTTTTTAAGGAGAATGTTGAAATCAAAGTTGGGAATGGTAAAAGGATTATGTTTTGGGAGGATGCATGGGAGGGTAGTTGTTGTCTTAAAGACAAATATCTGAGATTATTTAGTATTTCTATCGATAAAGGGGTAACATTGAAAGAGATGGTAGATAGAAAAGCCAGCTATGCTGATTGGATTTTCAAGTTTTGAAAGAATTTAAGGGTATGGAAAGAGGAGGAATTGAGAATTTTGAAGGATGATTTAGGATCTGGTCCAATTCTCTGTTTGGACACTTTGGACAGCATCAGTTGGAAGGAGGGTAGTTCAGGGTGTTTCAATGTAAAAGCAGCCTATAATTGGTGCGAGTTGAGTTATGGTCCTATAAAAAGCTTATCTGGATTAATCTGGAACAATGTTGCTGCTCCAAAATCTCAGTTTTTTGCTTGGTTGGTTTGGAAAGGGAGAATAAAGTCATTTGATTTGTTGCAAAAGATTGGGGTTGTTGAGTGTAATGGGAGTCCAAGCTGTGTTCTATGTAGATTAGGGGAGAAATCTTTAAATCATATAATGTTACATTGTCCCTTTGTTTGGAAAGTTTGGTCTAGTACCATCAAATGGTGGGGAGTGCAGTGGGTTATTCCTGACACAGTGGAATGCTTGTTTCAGTGGTGGAATGGATGGAAGTTTAAAAAAGGGGAAATGCAGATTTGGAAAGCAATACCATCAGTAGTGTTTTGGTCAGTATGGAAGCACATAAATGATGTAATTTTCAATAAGGTACAACTCAATATGGAAGAGCTCTGTGATCTTATTAAGGTTAGAGTAGCCATGTGGATGAAGTCAACTTTGGTGGGAAAAGTTTAATCAATTAATCAGTTCTTTTCAAACCTACAACAGATTAGGTTGTCTATCAAGTGATTGGGCAATTGTGGTGTTGGTTCTGTTATTCACCTTGATGTTGTGGTTGATTGCTATTTTGGCTTCTGTGGTTGAGGTTCTGTTTCATCAGTATCAGTGGCTTCAGCTGTCTTATGAGAGGTTGTATGGTATATGAGGCATGTTACTGTAGGCTGTTGTATGAAGCTGTATGCAGATGCTCTGAGGTCTGCTGCTGTATGATGTTGAATGCTGCTGTGTGGTGCATGTTTTGGTGCTGCTGTAGAGGCGAATCATTTGTATAGCTCTTAGGAGTTGCTGAGTTATGTTGATGTTTGCTGATTTACAGTGCAGAGGCCTGCTGAGGTATGCTGCTGGTTGGCCTGTATGAGGTTGGTCTGGTCTGTGCAGATACTAGGAGGGGAGCTGAAATGTTGATGATGCTGGTCTGTTGCTCTGTTGCTGCTGGTTGTGTTGTTCTGTTTTTTGTTTTTCTTCTCTGTATTTTGTTTTTTCTTGATTGGTTTCTCACCAATCTTAGATCAAGTACTAGCAAATGATAGTGCTTCCTTAGCGGTGCCAACCTAGTTGGGATTGTTAAGGTCAACGTTGATGTTTTTTGGACTTCCCTCTTTGTTAATATAAGTTTTTGCTTGTAGTGCTTTCTTCATCAATAAAGTTCCTTTTTGCTGATAAAAAAAAAAGTGAGAAATCTTTATGAAACTTTTTATAATATTTCTTTCATGATGCTTGGCATTATTCATAAAACAATAGATAATAAAGTACAAAGAGAGTAGTACATCAATAGGACGAAGCCATATGCAATATAGTAGAATAGAAATCTAAATAGACATTTGCTTAAACATCCACATAGAAATCTACAAAACCTTCATGACCAAAAACAGAAAAAATGAAGGCGAGACATGCCCTAAAAAGCCAAAGAAAAAAAAATAAAAAATATATAACACACATCAAACCTCCCAAAAGCATCTTATTCTTTAGGCTAAAAAAGATAAACAAAATAAAAGTAGAAGCATAATCTCTCTCTCTATATATAGAAAGTCTTGGGCGGATTGTCCTACGTCATGACCTTTCTATGAAATGGAGCAACATTTGAATGCGTTTCCTCTTATGTACTGACAAGAATATCAATGGAAAAGCTCGCTTACTAATAAATATTAATCCCCCTGTGACATAAATCAAAAAAGCAGAAACAGCTGATGAAAGGTAAAATCGTTTAGCATATGAGTACGATGGTGATATGACTCCAAATGATGCCCCATAGCTCAGCATCAGATAGAATAGGGGACAGTACAAGAAGAAACTAGCATATTGTAACGGGAGGACCAATATAATCGCCGTGATTGAAATAAGAAAGCATGTCGTGTTCAGGAAATAAAAATTTGTGAAGAAGTATCCATATGTAGAAAGCGCATGGATATTAGTTTTTTCAAATAAAACTCGATTGGAAGGATCCACGGTGGCGGTGGGATTGGTGTTGGTAAATATGGTGGCGTTAATATAACTGACGTTATTAGTAGGAATAAGGTTGTTGGTGGTGGTGGACATGATAGTGGCGTTAATATGGTTTTCGTTGGTAGTAAGCTGATTATTGTTGTCCCCAGTTCTTCCTGCTACTCCACCAGGGGGGTTAAGTATAGCTTGGAAAGTAGCCGTTGCAATTAGAATAGCTACAACCAGTATTGCATTCCGTGTCTCCATTGTCAATTCTCTTCCTTGATAAAACAGTAGTTGGGTAAAATTTTCAATAATCCTTGGTGGCAACATAAAAAATTCAGCAAAACTATAATCCTTAGGAGGTGATGTACTTATTGAAGCTCCTGCATGGTCTAAAGCTTCCCTAATTTCTCTTTCGGCCTCACCAGGATTAAAAACTGTTGTTGCAATGTCAAGTGCTGTCGGCCCTCCAAATTCTTTGCATTTTTGTCCTGGTTGATCATCACATCAAGTAAAGATTTCACAATCTGCCTAAGAGAAATATATACATCATTAATTAATATAAAATTACGATATGTAATAGAGAGATCACTGCATAACACATTCTTTATAACTAGACATGATATAGAAATAAGCGACTCTAATGTTATGTTTGTGTTTAATGATATAAAAATTGATTATATATATATATATATTTTATATATTTATTTATTTATGTATGTATAACATCATTCATAATTATATAACATATTATAATTGAAAAAGAGCACATGGCTTTACTGTTACGTATACAATTTTTTTAAAAACAAAATAACAAGGAAAAAAAAAAAAAAAAACGTTATAGTAATCTCATAATGCTGAAATTTGTCATACGTGGTCCACTTTCCTATCTACAGGTCACACATTTTAATTCTTCCCAAAAAACTTATTTTGGAGTTTTGTTCAACTGCATACACGTGTACTACAAGGGTAGTATGTGTCACCCGTATAATATATTAATTTTGATTATATATAAAGAAATCTTATTTTAAACAAAGTTATATTGAATAAACTGCATGGAAGTACTACATATTTATAAATATTCAATATCAATCAAATTTTAAGGGAGACTTACTTATAAGTCATTTTTCAGACACTTATGCTAGGTTAAATCTTGTGTAATTTCTTATAGAGTCTTAAGTCCTATTTACATAGAAATGTATTTCACAAGTTCCTACATATACGTAACGTAATGTGACACTTATATAAACGTAACGTAACGTGACACCTACATAAACGTAACGTAACGTGTCACGTTACGTTTTGCAAACTTAATGAGTTTTTATTTTTTTAAATTGAATGTGAAAATGTTGCTGGCTTATGTTGGTGTCACGTTACATTTTATATAAATATGATCTATGGCAATATTCAATTTGTAGGAAATTAAATATTGCCATAGATCATAGGTGTCATGTTACGTTTATGTAGGTGTCACGTTACGTTACGTTTATGTAGATATGAATGTTACCATAGATCATAGGTGTCACGTTACGTTTATGTAGGTGTCACGTAACGTTACGTTACGTTACTTTACGTTTATATAGATATGATCTATGGTAACATTCAATTTCCTATATATGGTTTTACTATTATTTATGATATTAACAACTAATATTGAGGGTAAATGTGTCAACAAACTTCCCACAGGACTTATGGGAATATAAATTTTTTAGTAGGACCATATGTAGTATAAGTCTCCCTAATAGCACTTATAAATGATTTTCCCAAACTTTGAACTAATAAAATAAAAACTATGAAGATAATAAACTAGTACTGTAACTTAAATATATTATATTTCCATCTTAATCTCCCCACTCAATCACAATTTCCCCAAGACTACGAAAGTAATCATATAAAAAAATTCTGATCAAACATTATCTATCATAAAAGATAAATTTTAGGAACAATCAGACCGACACTGTGTCAGTGTAAATTAATTATAAACTAATAAAAAAGTTATAATTATAATTATTAATTTTTATAATATATTTCACCTTTTTGTAAATATTTTTCCATTACTCCACTATCACATTATATATTTCCCTTAAACTTTAAAAGATTTTATCTAAATATGTTAATTGATCTATCGTGTATAGTACGGATTTTAAAAAATAATAGTATAAATAGATAATATAGATGTAAAAATGTAGCGGAAAAAATCTATTTATTTATAAAATATTGTAAAATATATAGAAAGAGTTCCTACCAATTGTTACCAATAAATATGAAGAAAAGCCAATAGGGTTAAACACATTATCAACTAACTTCGATTGCTCGGATTGGATATAAGGGTTTGAGGGGAATTTGTAATACCTAAGGATAAAAATGTGATATATTATATATTATAGGATATGGGATGGATTATATATACTGTAAGTCACTTATACTATATTTAGTTAAGATATGATATAGGATGAAATAAGAGAAGAAATTATTTTGTACTTTTGGATGAAAGATGAGCTATATCCGATGGTGGGAGATATACAATACCATAAGGGATGGTATTTCATATGCCCCCTTTTGTGTTATATACTACTAGCATATGAACCCGTGCGATGCACGGACTAAATAAATAATTAAAACTAATTTTAAAATTAAATAATAGCATAAAATTTATTCAAAAAGTGTAGAAAAATAATTTAGAATGAATTAAATTTTAATCATTTTATTAAAATATATATATATATATATATTGCAATTGTTATGTGATTAATTGTATATTTTAAGTTTACAATAACAAATAGATGTCATCATTTAATTGGTAAAGATGAAAAAAATAGAATAAATTAAAAAAAAAATATTTATGATAAAATAAAAATAAATTTTGTTTTATAAATTTTTAGTTTTAGTTTATTCTATGTTAAAGTTTGCTATAAAACTTAAACATACCTTTTAGAAATAAAACAATATATATAGATATATTGATAACATCGACAAAATGACCAATCAATATACATAAAAATTAATTAATTAAAAATTAAAAATTTTATTTTATATTAAAATTTAGACCTTCTTCAACTGAAACATGCATAACACCACAATATTAAATGGGAGCATAGATTTACTTTATATAAGTGAAACAACTTACTTTTTTCTTATTTTCTTGATGTGAGATTGTGTAAAATAAAAATTAACAATTGTTTGGACAGAAAGCTTATTTCGAATCAAATAATATAAGTCATTTAATCTTTAATTATGTCAATCTTTAGTTTTTTCGAATCAAACAAATCTAACCAATATATTTTGATAAAACCGTCAAAATCGCGGTTAAACCAGCGAATCAATCAAAATGAAAATGGTTCAGCTTAATCGGCTAGGTTAAAAGACCAAACAACTTATATAAAAATTAATTAATTAAAACTTTTAAATATTATTTTAATTTTAAAATTTAAATTGTTTTTAATTGAACTATACACAACACTACAATATTAAATGAAAGTATAAGGTTCACTTTATATAAGTGAAATATATCACTTTTTCCATCTTTTTCCAATGTAGGATTATAAAATAAAAGTTAACAATTGTTTGGGCGGGAAGTACATTCTTAATTAAACAATCTTAGTCGTTCAATTTTTAATTAGATCAATTTTTATTTTATTTTGAATTAAACAATCTAACCTATATATTTTGATAAAACTGCTAAAATTACGATTAGATCAACGAATAAATCAAATAAAAAATGATTCAGCCGAATCGGCTAGGTTAAAAGACCAACAAACTTGCACAAAAATTAATTAATTAAAAATTTAAAATTTAAACTATATTGAATTGAAATATGCACAATGCTACATATTAAATGAGAGTATAAGATTCACTTTATATAAGTGAAACAACTCACTTTTTTTACTTTTCCCAATGTGAGATTATAAAATAAATCATAGACTAATTAGAGTTTTTATTTGAAAATTTAAATTATCTTGAGTTGAACTATGCATAACACTATAATATTAAATAGGAGTATAAGATCCAATTTATATAAGTGAAACAATTCAGTTTTTCCTTTTTCTTCTGATGTGGGGTTATAAAATGATTAAATGGAAGCTAACCAATAGAGATTTTATTAATTGTTAAAATTAAGAAAATCAGTATGAGAAATCGTGGTTAAACTAGCAAATCAGTTAAACCGAAAACGATTTAGCTTAATCAGTTAGATCAAAAGAACAACCATCTTATACAAAAATTAATTAATTAAAACTTTTAAATGTTATTTTAATTTTAAAATTTAATGTCTTGAATTAAATCATGCACAACACTATAATATTAAATGAAAGTATAAAGTTTATTTTTATATAAGTGAAACAATTCACTTTTTCTTTATTTTCTCGATATGAGATTATAAAATAAGAGTTAATAATTGTTTAGGCGAGAAGTTTATTTCTAATCAAGCAATCTTAGTCATTCAATCTTTAATCCGATCAATCTTTAGTTTATTTTGAATTAATCAAATCTAACCAATATATTTTGATAAAACTGCTAAAATAGCGGTTATACCAACGAATTGGTCAAACATTTTAGCGGTTAAACCAATAAATCAGTCAAACAAAAAATGATTCAACCAAATTGGCTAGATCAAAAGATTAACCAATTTATACAAAAATTAATTAATTAAAAATTTTAAATTTTATTTTAAAATTTAAACTACATTTAATTGAAATATGCACAACATTACAATATTAAATGAGAGTATTTATATGAGTGAAACAACTCACTTTGTTATTCTATTCCCGATGTGGGATTATCAAATAAATCATAAACTAATTAGAATTTTATTTTTATATGGTAAAATAAAAGCTAGTCAATGGAATTTTTTTTAATTGTTTAAAATTAAAAAAATTAGTATGAGATATTGAAACTGTCACAATATTTCTTACTAAAAATCTTTTTTGCTTATATAATATACAGATACGGACTCTCTATATTCGGAGTAACCAAACACGTAATATAAGAACACAAAAAAAAAAAAAAAAATTATGTAAGATCTACCTCATATCATATCTAGCCCCTATACATGGTAAACAAACAGGCCTAAGTAAGTACTATAATGAAAACCAAAGAATAGGTAGATAGCATGCCTTAGTTTGTGAAGTGGACACCGCAACATGCAGCAGGGTGTTGCCTTCATCATCTTTCCAGCCTAGCACATGTTGATGTTTTCGGATCTTGCGAAGGCATCCCAACAGCACTTTAAAAGCTTGTAGCTTCGAGTTTTTCACGACAATGTGCAGTGCAGTCTCATGTCGAATTGTTCGGTCCATTATTGATTCCGGACAAGCATATAGAAATTCAGCCAAAAGATTAATGTCGCCTTTTTCAGTTACGTAGTGCAAGGGAGTGAAGCTTTCCCTTCCTTTGACTTGTATGAGCTCCTCGTCCAAATTTATGAGTCGGCTTATAGTCAAAGTGATCCTATTTCGCAAATCTAGGTCCTCTGGGCATAGCTCTACCCTTTTTTGCAAAGCCAGGTCCGAGGGGCTTAGGCCTTCCCTACTTTGCAAAGCCAAGTCCAAGGGGCTTAGCCCTTGTGGGTTCAGCTTCTTACCAAATGATGGCATTAATCTCATCATTTCTAAAGCGAAATGGGCATGTCTAGCTGAGGCAACTATTGTTAGTGGCAGCATTAGAGAAGTGTTAGTGCAGCACCTTCTCTCTAGTGCAATTGTTAGTGCAACACTATGTTTTCCCACCCAAATGACATCTCACCAAAGAGTGGAAGGTAGTTGGTGGCACCAATCACCTCCTCCTCCTCAATTGTGTATAAATTGAGGTGAGGAGGAGGGGTTGGATCATCAGAACACAAACACAGAGTGTAATCTGTGGAGAAGAGTGAGTTTGAGAGTTCTATAGAGAGTTTGTGAGGTGTGAGAGTGTAAACTCCCTCCGGGAAAAATTCTATAGTGATAGCTTCTCTCCGTGGACGTAGACAATTGCCGAACCACGTAAATATTATTGTGTTCTTTGTGTGATTGATTTCTGGTGTTCGATAGGCCTAACAAGTGGTATCAGAGCCATTTCGGTTGCGTTTCGGAACAAAAATCCGAAACTGCCCAGAAATCAATTTGCTCGAAATTCAGTTTTGAGCATACCAGAGGAAGAGCTCGAGGAGAGGAGTCCAGAACGGCAAAGCCGAGCTCCAGAAGAGTTCCAACGCGCTCTCACGCGCCCCCCAAAGTAAGCGCGTGAAAAACCACGCGCAGCACGCGCCGATCAGTCGCCGGCGTGTCACTTCCAGACAACTCACGCGCCTTCACGCGCGCCCAGGGAGGAAGACGAGTCCAGTCAGCCTCCACGTCATCGACACGTCAGCCTCCACGTCTGCGCCACGTCATCGGCGTTGACCAAGCTGTGGACCGAGCCGTTGACCCGAGCCGCGCCGACTTTGACCTGAGCCGCCGAGCCGCGTTGACCGAGCCGCTTGCGCCGTTGACAGGGAAATCATCCGGTGCTCCGCAGGCGCACCTGATTCCGCAGATCTGAACCGTCAAAACTGTTTTGACTAGATCTGAGCCATTCTGAGTCCGTTTTTGACGATCCAATAGTGGTTTTTGACTATTTGGAGTATTCCAGACACATCCGTACGGTCAGATTTTGCATTTGAAATTTTCTGTAAAAAGACAGAACACGATGGAGGCTTCCACATCCACTTCAGATTCTATGTTCAAGTTAACTCCTTCCAATTATGCAATTTGGAAGCCACGGATGGAGACATCCTATTTTTAAAAGACTTGCATGATCCCATTTTTATAAAGGGGGTTAAACCTGAAGGAGTAAAAGATGATGACTGGATAAAGATGAACCGCAAGACTATCGCTTGTATCTGACAATGGATAGATCACAGTGTGTTTCATCATATTGCCGAAGAGACAGATGCATATACTCTTTGGACAATGTTAAGCGACATGTACCAGTCAAAGACCGCCCGAAACAAAGCCTTGGTGATGAGAAGGCTAGCAAAATTTGAAGTTAAAAAATGGCGTATCTATTGCTGAGCACACCAGTGAATTCAAAAATCTGGTGAATCAGCTTGCAACCGTCAAGATGCGGTTGGATGATGAAATGCAAGCCGTTCTACTGCTCAGTTCTTTACCGGACAGCTGGGAGACGTTGGTGGTTTCTCTCTCGCACCTCTGCACCAGAAGGGAAACTGACCATGAGTATGGTCACAGACGCCATGTACAATGAAGAGACAAGAAGGAAAGACATGGGAGGTAATCAGTCCCATAATCAGTCCCATGCTCTTGTCATAGAAGATAGAGGCAGAGACAGTGGTAAAGGAAGAGGTAGAGGAAGAAGCAAGAGTAGAGGCAGATGGAACAACAGGAGTAAATCCAGAGATAACAAAGAACGAGGTAACTCCAGCTTCACTTGCTATCACTGTGGCTAGGAGGGTCACATAAAGAGAAACTGCCCAAGCTGGAAAGATAAAGGCAAAGCAGTAGGTCAAAAGGAGATGAGAAACACAACAGCCACAACAACTGAAGAAATACTTCTTGCAGTTGGTGAAGAGGAAGATTGCCTTCACGTGGTTGATCACAGCTACACAGAATGGGTGATAGACACAACTGCATCCTATCACGCCACTTCCCACAGAGAACTCTTCAGCTCGTACAACGCTGGAGATTTTGGCACTGTTCGAATGGGGAATTCTAGCTATTCGAAGATCGTGGGTATTGGAGACATTAGTATTCAAACTAATGTCGGGAACAAGCTGGTTCTCAAAGATGTGAGGCATGTTCCAGATTTGCGCCTCAATCTTATCTCCGGAAGCGCCCTGGACCGACAGGGCTATACAAGTACATTTGGAAATGGCCGTTGGAAGCTGACAGGAGGAGCTTTGACAATCGCCAGAGGAGAGATGTCTTCAATACTGTATAAGACTCAAACAAAGATCTGTCTGGAAAGTCTTAATGCAGCAGAAGACAAGGAGTCACCAGAATTATGGCACAGAAGACTGGCTCACATGAGTGAGAAGGGATTGCACCTATTGGCAAAGCAATCCAGGATACCCTTACCCAAAGGGAGTGTCTTGAAGCCTTGTGATCATTGCCTTTATGGCAAGCAACATCGAGTATCATTCAGTTCAACGAGCAAGAGGAAAACAGAAGTGCTCAATATGGTATACTCAGATGTTTGTGGCCCAATCGAAGTGGAGTCATATGGCGGCCGCAAGTATTTTCTGACTTTCATTGATGATGCATCAAGGAAGTTGTGGGTGTATTTCCTGAAGACAAAGGATGAGGTATTCCAGCACTTTCAGGAGTTCCATGCAATGGTGGAAAGAGAGACCGGGAAGAAGTTGAAGTGTCTTCGCACAGACAATGGAGGCGAGTACACTTCCAATGCTTTTGCAACATACTGTGCCAGCAGAGGTATCCGGCACGAGACAACAGTTCCCGGCACCCCACAACACAATGGTGTGGCAGAAAGGATGAACCGCACTATTATGGAAAGAGTCAGATGTATGCTCAAAATGGCAAAGTTGCCAAAGTCATTTTGGACTGAAGCCGCCAGTACAGCCTGTTACCTCATCAACAGGTCGCCTTCAGTCCCGTTGAATTTTGCGATACCTCAGGAAGTCTGGTCCAGAAGAAAGGTATCATATTCTCACTTGAGAGTCTTCGGGTGTAAGGCTTTGCACACATCTCCAAGGAAAACAGACAGAAGCTTGATGACAAGTCCACTCCATGCATATTTGTGGGCTATTCAGATGCAGCATTTGGGTACAGGATGTGGGACCCAGTGAATAAGAAGATATTCAGAAGCAGAGATGTGTTGTTCCAAGAAGACCAGACAGTAGTAGATTTTGAGAAATCTGCAAAGTCTAGAGATGTCATCACTCCAGACTTGTTTCCATCTCCCAAGCCACCACAAAATGCTAGATGTGATGATGTGCAACAAGAAGTGCCAGAGTTGCAGGATCCTATGCCAGAAATTGAGGATCAGGAGGAAAGAGATGAAGACCCGGATGAAGAGGGTATTGAGCAGGGGGAGCAACCCCTTCAAACAGAGGCAACTAGGCCTCAGTTGCGGAGATCTGGAAGAGCTGCCATACCATCAACCAAATATCCCGCTTCTCAGTATATTCTGATTACTGATGAGGGGGAGCTCGAGAGTTTTTCAGAAGCCAAGAGTCATACAGAGAAAGACTGTTGGATGCAAGCCATGAAGGAGGAGATGAGTTCTTTGCAGAAGAACCACACTTATGAGCTTGTTCCACTTCCAAGAGACAGGAGAGCTTTGAAGAACAAATGGGTGTATAAGTTAAAGAAAGATGGAAACGGTAAACTATTGCAGCATAAAGCTCATTTGGTGGTCAAAGGCTTTGGGCAGAAGAAAGGAATTGATTTTGATGAGATCTTCTCCCCAGTTGTGAAGATGACTTCTATTCGAGTAGCTCTGGGATTAGCAGCTAGCCTGAATCTGGAAGTAGAACAAATGGATGTCAAGACTGCCTTTCTCCATGGTGAGTTGGAGGAAGAGATCTACATGGAGCAACCAGAAGGATTTGAAGTTCAAGGAAAACAGAAACTCGTCTGCAAACTGAAGAAGAGTCTCTACGGCCTGAAACAGGCGCCAAGACAATGGTACAAGAAGTTTGATTCATTTATGGTGGATCACGAGTACACAAGAACGGTGGCAGACCAATGTGTATATTTCCGCAGGTTTTCGGATGGAAACTTCATTATCCTACTGTTGTATGTCGATGATATGCTGATCATCGGACAGGATACTACTATGATCAACAAGTTGAAAAAGGACTTGTCGTAGTATTTTGATATGAAGAATTTAGGCCCAGCACAGCAAATTTTGGGCATGAAGATTGTTCGTGACAGGAAGCCAAGAAGATATGGCTGTCACAGGAGAAATATGTTGAACGGGTGATTGAAAGGTTCAACATGAAAGATGCCAAGCCAGTCAGCACACCACTGGCCAACCATTTCAATGTGTCAAAACATTTGTGTCCCACAACCAGCTCTGAAAGGAAAGAAATGGAGGCAATCCTTATTCTTCCGCAGTAGGAAGTTTGATGTATGCAATGGTGTGTACCCGGCCAGATATAGCTCACGCAGTTGGCGTTGTGAGCAGATTCCTCGCCAATCCAGGAAAGGAGCATTGGGAGGCGGTCAAATGGATTCTTCGGTACTTGAAGGGAACTTCAAGGATGTGTTTATGTTTCGGGGGAGCTGAACCAATTTTGGAGGGTTTTACAGATGCTGATATGGCAGGTGATCTTGATGGTAGAAAGTCTACATCAGGATTTTTATTCACCTTTGCAGGGGGAGCTGTTTCATAGCAGTCCAAACTACAAAAGTGTGTTGCTTTATCTACAACAGAGGCAGAGTACATTGCTGCCGCCGATGCTGGAAAGGAAATGTTGTGGTTAAAGCGGTTTCTTCAAGAATTGGGTCTACAGCAAGAAGATTACAAGGTACATTGTGATAGTCAAAGTGCAATTGACTTGAGCAAGAATTCCATGTACCATTCACGAACAAAACACATTGATGTCCGGTATCATTGGATACGAGAAGTGATGGAAAAGCAGCTGATGAAGCTAGTGAAGATTCACACAGACAAGAATCCTTCTGACATGATGACCAAGGGTGTCACCAGAGACAAACTCGAAATCTGCAGAGACATTGCCGGGATGGACTTCAAGTGAGAAGTCAGTTGTCCATGTGGGCGTGGAGGGGGAGAATTGTTAGTGCAACATTAGAGAGTGTTAGTGCAGCACCTTCCTCTCTAGTGCAATTGTTAGTGCAACACTATGTTTTCCACCACCCAAATGGACATCCCACCAAAGAGTGGAAGGTAGTTGGTGGCAACCAATCACCTCCTCCCTCAATTGTGTATAAATTGAGGTGAGGAGGAGGGGTTGGATCATCAGAACACAAACACAGAGTGTAATCTGTGGGAAGAGTGAGTTTGAGAGTTCTATAGAGAGTTTGTGAGGTGTGAGAGTGTAAACTCCCTCCGGGAAAAATTCTATAGTGATAGCTCTCCGTGGACGTAGGCAATTGCCGAACCACGTAAATATTATTGTGTTCTTGTGTGTGATTGATTTCTGGTGTTCGATAGGCCTAACAACTATGTGTAAAGGAGTATCAACAAAAGGGATCTCATCTATACCATCCAAAATTTTTGGTTAGTCTTGTATACACCCGTACAGGAGACTGATATCTCCTGCTTCTGCAGCCTCCATCAACCTTTGTCGAACCTGTTGGTTCTCCATGAAACTTGTGTCTAAGAATATAACACTCGAAGGAGGATTGCTTTGTGATTCTAACTTCTAAGACTAAGACACTGGAAATTATATAAGTAGTGCAGTGTAATTTTGAGAAGGAGGAGAGTGATCAGCTTTTATAATTTGGGAAATAAATAAAAAATCAATATATGTTTGGAAAAAAAATTAATGATATGGATCCAATTAAAAATATAGGGACAAAAATAATAATAATAAAAAAGGCAAAGTATAAAAATTACTGGTGTAATTTGTCCAAAGTTTTTTTTATATAATGTAAATATCTCCTTTCACTAATTCTTTTATCAAATTTGAAAAATTAAATTAATGTTTGGGATGATTTTTTTATTTTTTTATGAAAAAATATATATAAAAAGTTGAGTGAATGAAAATGAATCTTTTATTTTTATTTTTTGTATTTTTTAACTTTTTTAATAATTTCTTCAATTTTAAACTAAAATGTGATGTCAAAGGAGCTACTAGTGTTGGGTGATGAGAGAATTAAAATATATATATTTAATAATTGGAGGGAGCATTTCATGTGGTACCCAAAGCTACCTAATAATTTTTCCTATATCTGGCCCGTGGTGAAATGATGCCCAATGATTGATTATAGATCACAAATTGGCAAAAATAATAAGAGCATAGCTTGTCTTGGGTATGTGAAGTTAATCACGGACTCTCTTATGATATGATCTGAACAGTTAATATTTTAAACTACAATCTACAAATTATTCATAAAAAAAAATTAAGTCGATCTGATAACTTTAGGGCAAAGAGTTCTTGTAGGCTAGCATTGGCAAAAAGCATAGTATCATCGGCAAATTGGAGATGAGAGATTACAAAACCTTTGGAGCCGATTGCGAGACCTTGAATAAGGTTGTTGTCCCTAGCTCTTTGGAGAAGACAGTTCATGCCCTCTGCTGCAATTAGAAAAAGGAATGGGGAGAGGGAGTCGCCTTGCCTAATGGACCTTTTGGATGCCTATGTTTTGAAAGTGCATTTGCGATTTATGATTTGGTGGTTGCTGGTTAAAATGTTCCCCATAAGGGCTCTGGTTTTTCGTAAGTGCTTGGCTAGTGTTGTTCTGTGTTAGTGTTGGGGTTTATTATGCTTTATTCCTTCTCATTTTTGTTGGTTTCTTACCAATTTTTTTTGCTTGAGTTACCCCCCCCCCTTTTTTTTAATTGATGTAAGCTCATATGTTATATATGTGTTTTCATCAATAAAATTCCCTTTTTGCTGATAAAAAAAAAAAGAAAAAAAAATTATTACATTTGTTCCCCAAAAATAGATAGTCTATTTTTGAAGAGAGATTTATTTATAAATCCATTTTAGTAGATTTATAGCCCAATAAACACACAAGGTTTTCTTGTGTTCCATCAAGTCCATATATTTAGACTGGTATCTCAGGAGGTTTTTTTTCTTGATTTATAATTTTTTTGGAACTATTGTACCCTTTGTTCAATTTTGATAGTACGTATTATACACAATATGATATATATGTTTTTCATATTTTGTTATTTCTATTTTGGAAGTTTTGGTGATTAGAGATCTTAGAGGAATCAATAGATACGTTTCCATTATACATTTTTGTAGGAGTTTCGTTTATACATTGGTGGTGAGAGAACATTCGAATATTTTCTTCTTCCATTGTTGTGGTTTGAAATTCTATTTTTTTTTTCCATTGTTGTGATTTTGAAATTCATTTTCTTCCATTGTTGCGGTATTCAAGTTCAGAATTGTTTGACGAAGGTTAGAGAATATTCAAATAGTACCTTCTTCATTGTTACAGTTCGAAACTTTGTCACTATTGCAGTTTTAAAGCTCTGCTTTATTCCATTGTTGCAATTTTGAAATTCAGAATTGTTGGATGAAGGTTAGCACCATTTTTGTTTTGCAATTACATGTAGGTATGCGTTTGGTAGAGATTCATGTTCAATAATTGATTAAAGTTGGGTTCGACTTTTTTGTTTCGAGATGAATTGATATGGTATTATGTATCAGTTGGTATTTCAGTGAATGTGAACGTTCAAATTCACTGAAGTTATTGTTGTTGTGAATTATCAGATTTTAACGTTTTGCATTTGATGATGTGAACTTCAACATTAGAAGCATATGATGGTTGCATGACGTACAATGCAGACTGATGATTGCATGGTTATTGCATAATGTGAATGTTTACACATTACTGATTATTGTATGAGTTTTGCATGATTATTATATGGTTTGAATATTCATATTGTAAAGAGTCACGACTTGTTATGAATTATCACATTGTAATGTGTTGCAACTGGTGTTGTGATCATCATATTATTAATCAATATTAATATTAACATTCAGAAATAATTATACAAGTGCAAACAACAATGTGTTATTTTATCAACATGCATTTGTAATGTGAAAGTTTACATCAACATTTATTTAACACAACTCACATTGAGCCAATGATTATGTGTATACAAATATAAGCAACCACCGGTAATGCGGATGTTCACAGTGTCTACACTTTGATCGATGTGAATGATCACAACATTGCTTCTTCACGTTTAAGTAAGGAAGATGATTTAGGATTTTAGAAATGTAAGAGATTTTTTTCCTAGAAGAAGGAAGATATTTTTTCTATAGAATAAATGAGAGATTTTCTCCATGAAATAAAGGAGAGATATTCTCCCTAGAATGAGGAAGAAATTTTCTCTATGAGGCTCTATTATTATTTTTATTGTGTATTAGTTTCAAAATGAAAACATGTCCAAAAAGTTTGGAAGGGTAATTTGGTCATATTACCTTAAATAGTACCTAATGGAATATTAAAATAGAAGATGGATTAAATGGAACATAACATTTAGAAATATGACTTCTGAAAACGGCCCTTTTTTAAATAATATTTGTCGTTCATTTTTGTTTTGCAAATAAATGTGATGAACTAACGTGGTTACGATTATTGAATTGATTTAATTTTTTTAATTGACGAACTATATGTTATGATTCAAAAAATAAATAATTTAAATGATTAAAACAAAATTCGTGATTGGCCTCACAATCCAAATCATACCATCTAGTCCACCGTGGACAAATAATAAATGCTTACACTTTACAAAGTGTCTCATTGGTTAGCTATTTTCTTTACTTATTATTCCGAAAAGAAAAGAAAGAAAAAATATAAAAATCTACAACAACCTTGTTTTTATTATTACTATTATTATTTTAGAGGGTGGAGGTTGATCCCCCATTACAATGATTGAAGGAGCTAAATGTGAAATGGGTCGGGTCCAAGCCTTGGGCCGGCCTAATCCACTGAAGTCCAAATCCAAGTGGGCTGCATAAGTATATGGGCAAACCAATTGAGCCCAACTTCATGATCAACAGTCCACCCAAGTCCTCAAGCACTTGGGCCCAACCCGTAGTGGAAAGGCTAGTCCAGCCGTGATGCTGGGGCGGGCCGAGCTGCGAGACTGAACCTATGGGCCAAACTGAAAACAGGCCGAGCCCATACAAAGATATCCGAATGGATCAGCCCATCTCAATGAATGATCCTGTGAAAGGCCGAGACAAGGCATAATGATACCGAGCTGAGGAAACCTCGCAAGGAAATGTGGAAGTTGTGAATGTGTGCATGTGCAAGTTGCCACCTCAACTGGTCCCCTACACCTAGAATCATGGAAGTTGTTGAATCAAAGGAACGTGGTTTGTTATCAGCATGACTACAATGAGTATATGCATTCAATGATAACTACCAGGTGGTCCCCCATCTCGAGCAATGCTAAAAGGACACCTGGCAGCATCCAAGCTCCATGAACCCACCTTGAGAAGCAAGCAAGGAACACTATATATACAACGTGAACTTCACATTGAAGGTAACTGAACTACAAAAAGCACAATCACACTTAGGGACAAACCCAACTGAATATACACTCCTTCTCCGATCACTGATCTCCGCATTTCCACACCGGAGGGGTTATCCGGCCAACCCCGGCCGGGCAGCTAACGGTGCTTCTTGTGGCAGGAACCTCAGTCCCTGAATAGTCCAACCGAGTGCGGGGCCCGATCCACTTTCATCTAGTGCGGAATCCGGTACGCACAATTGGTGCGGTGAGCGTGGACCACTTCATCTCTACGCTCTGCACTCAGTTCCGGCGATGGGGATTGAAGACGTTCCGCCTTCAACACATACTCCACAAATGGAGAAGACGAAGGACAAAGGTTTGGCACTCCCAACAGTTCTGGAAGAACGAACTGGAAACAACAACCGGACTCCTGAATCCATTGAGCATCGATTACCCTTCGCTGGAGGTTCTTCTCATCACTTTCTTCTGGAAAAGGATTATAGAGATCGAATCATAGACTCCATGGGGATGGAGATACAGGAGCTGAAAGCCCAACTTAAAAGGGTGCTGGGTGATCCGGGAAAAAAAGGACGGAAGCAGAACCCTCTCGTCGCAACGAAGGAGCTCATCCAGAGAGCCACCAGTGAAAAAATTCCCCAGAAATGAGTCTGGGCAACGAAGCCAGCCTATCCCGGTATAGAGTGAAGCGGCAAGCAGCCACATCCGTGGGTCACGCCGGAGAAGGGCTAAGAGGCAGAAGACAGTTAGTCAACAAACTGAGTACCCCCCACAAGACCTTCGTACTTGGTTGATCGGCAACAAGCAGAACGAACAACATCGGGATCATCTAGACCGTACTGTCTACCAGAGAGAACACCGAGCGCTGGATAGGCTCGTCTCCTCACCATTCTCCCCGGAAATTGAGGCCATGAGACCTCCAAAGAAATTCACCCAACCAAAATTCATTTCATACGATGGGAAGTCAGACCCGCTGACACATATTAGCCATTACAGACAAATGATGTCCCTATGGAGCTGAGATGAGGCACTGATGTGCAAAGTCTTCCCATCCAGTTTGGGAGAGACCGGACTTCGATGGTTCGATCGACTCCTCGCTGGATCAATTCGTGGCTGGAAGTAACTCTCCGAAGAGTTCCTAGCCAGGTTCGTCTCCAACACTAAGATTCCGAAAGAGCCGGATACACTGTTCGGCCTTCGAAAGGAGCAGGAGGAAATGCTGCGCAATTACGCTAGGAGGTACTGGGAAGAATACAACGACCTGGAGGAAAATGTATGTAGTGAACAGATGGCCGTCTTGTCTTTCAAGCATGGTCTGCGCCCGGAAAGTAAGTTGAGACAATCACTTACCAAGCGCCCGGCCACAGCGTTAAAAGACTTGCGTGCCAGGATTGAGCAATACGCACGCCTCGAAGACGATCAGATCCCCATTGAGGTAGCGTCAGCAGAACAAACAGCTCGGCACAAGAAGAGAACAGATCGAGGAGAACACAGAGGGATCGCAGTGAATGAAGTGGATAAGTCCAAATCCCACGAAGCCATCGTGACAGTGTTCAAAGAGCCAATTTATCGAATCCTGGAAAAGATCAAGAGAGAGCCCTTCTTTGTTTGGCCGTAGAAAATGTTGGGAGATCCAGCTCGGCGCAACCAGAAGCTCAGATGCACTTACCATCAAGACAGGGGGCACATGACTCAGAACTGCAGAGCACTGAAACAACACTTGGAAGACTTAGTAGTAGCTGGGCACCTCCGGGATTACATTGATCAGGATAAAGAAGTGACCGAACCAGGGAACCCACTACCAGAACCAAATATTGAGCATCCACCTCGGCTGATAATAAATGTGATACACGGGACAGCGACTCAGGAGCTTGAGGAGACACTGAGAGAAGAGATTGCTAAGGCTGTGCAAATCCAACAAGTCATGTCAGTGGAGCCCGCATCGAAAAAGGTACGCGTAGTATCCAAATCCCCCTTGTGCACCGTTTCATTTACTAGAAAGGATTTAGAGGGCATACAGCACCCACATACTGATGCACTGATTATAACTGTGGGAATTGGGAAACGATTTGATGTAAAACGAGTCTTGGTAGATCAAGGTAGTGCAGCAGATATATTGTATTATGATTTGTTCAGAAAGCTTGGTCTCTCCGAGCAGCACCTCACCCCAGCGGCAGCCCCGTTGGTCGGTTTCAATTCACAGCCAGAATGGCCGCTTGGCAGAATAGTGTTGCCAGTAGTGGCAGGAACAAAAACCCTCCAGATAGAGTTCTTGGTATTAATACACCATCCCCTTACAACGCCATACTTGGCCGTCCGTGGATTCATCAAATGGAGGCAGTCCCTTCAACCTACCACCAGCTCATCCGTTTCCCAACGGAACACGGAGTAGAGCAGATCTCAGGGGATCAAGTTGCGTCCAAACATTGCTTCATGGCAGCATTAAAGGCAAAGCAGCTCTGCAATCGGGTACAGACGGTAGAAGTGGCCGAACAGCCAGTCTTGGAAGATGTGGGGGAGCTCCAGAGGAAAAATAGTAGAGGATTTGGAGAGAGTCCTGGTAAAAGAGGATGACCCAGAAAAGTACTTCCTTATCGGTACCTCGCTAGGCGTTGATGAGAAACTTCAGTTGCTGGAACTGCTGAGGGAAAATATGGAGGTATTCGCATGGTCAGCATATGATACTCCAGGGTTGGACCCAGAATTTGCTTGCCACAAGCTCAACATCAACCCTTCAGCTCGGCCCATTGTGCAAAAAAGTCGGAGATCCTCAGTCGAGCACACCGAAGCAGTAATTGCCGAAGTCGAAAAACTCCTGGCTTCAGGAGCAATCAGAGAAGTTCAGTACCCGCAATGGCTGTCCAACATAGTTGTAGTCAAGAAGAAGAATGGAAAATGGAGAGTTTGCGTTGACTTCACTTGCTTGAACAAAGCCTGCCCTAAAGATAGCTTTCCGCTGCCTCGCATTGATCAACTAGTAGACTCAACAGCAGGGCATGAGCGCATGAGCTTTCTGGACGCTTATAGCGGTTATCATCAGATACCACTGTTCGGTCCGGATCAAGAAAAGACAGCATTTATCACTCCGAGAGGAACTTACTGCTACAAAGTGATGCCGTTCGGCCTCAAGAACGCCGGGGCAACCTACCAGCGGATGGTCACTCGGATGTTCAAGGACCAACTGGGAAAAACCATGGAAGCTTATATAGATGATATGGTAGTCAAGAGCAAGTTCGCTACAGACCATCTTACAGACTTGAGAGAAGTTTTCGGCATCTTAAAAAACCATCAGCTTCGCCTCAATGCCTCGAAATGCGCTTTCGGGGTAGGAACAGGGAAGTTCTTGGGATATATGGTCACTCACAGAGGAATTGAGGCAAATCCGGACCAAATAAAAGCAATACAAGATCTTGAAGTACCAACAAAGGCTAAGGAGCTGCAGAAACTGGCCGGAATGGCGGCCGCACTGAATCGGTTCATCAGCAAATCTTCAGATCGGATGAAGCCCTTCTTCCAGCTTTTGAGGAAAAGGGCAGCATTTGAATGGAGTTGCGAGTGCACCGAAGCACTGCAAAGCCTCAAAAGATACCTCAGTACACCTCCCCTTTTGTCCACTCCAGAGCCAGGAGAGGAGCTGTACCTCTATCTAGCAGTCTCAGATCATGCCGTAAGCGCAGTATTAATTCGAGAGGTTAACAAGGAACAGAGGCCTGTATACTACGTTAGCAAGACTTTACTAGATGCCGAGACACGGTATCTACCCTTGGAAAAGTTAGCTTACGCGCTGCTTATCGCCTCGAGGAAGTTACAACATTACTTCCAGGGACATACCATCAATGTCCTCACTGAATTCCCCCTCAGATCTGTATTTAGCCGAGCCGATTTCTCTGGCAGAACAGCAAAATGGGCGGTAGAACTTGGCGAGTTTGACATTCGGTATCAACCCAGGACAGCAATTAAGGCCCAGGTCTTAGCAGATTTCGTCGCAGAATTTGCTTCCACCCAGAGTACCAAACCAGGGAATCCAAGTTCGGCATAGGTGCCACGCATCACCGAACAAGGAAAGCCCTGCGCTTCGGAAGCCTGGAAACTCTTCATTGGAAACATTTGGCAGCTCTATGTTGACGGGTCGTCCAATAACCGAGGTTCGGGGGCAGGAGTAGTACTTATCTCACCAGAAGGATTTATCTGGGAACAGGCTCTCAGGCTCGGTTGGAAGGCTTCGAACAACGAGGCAGAGTACGAAGCGTTGTTGGCTGGCTTACGCAGTGCCGAACACTTCAGTGCAGAACAACTTCTCGTTTTCAGCGATTCACAGCTAGTGGTAAACCAGCTTTCTGGGGTCTATGAAACACGGGATGAAAGAATGGCCATGTACGCAGGCAAGGCCAAAGACTTACTCAAAAAGTTTCAATCCATACGAGTGGAACGAATTAGTCGGGACAAAAACGGCCATGCTGATGCTCTGGCCTGTCTCGGCTCATCAGTGGATACCAAAGATGCCAGAAAAGTTTGGGTTGAGTTCGTGCCAGAGCCAAGCATTGCATCTCCAGTCCTCTGCAGCAGCGTAGAGCCGAGCTGGATGGATCCAATACTTGCTTTTCTAAAATCTGGTACTCTCCCGAAGACAAAAAGGAAGCCAACAAAGTCAGACATAAGTCAGCTCGGTTTTGGATCTCACCATCCGGGAAGCTGTACAGACGCTTCTATCTTGGCCCTTATCTTCTATGTGTGCATCCAAATCTGGTCGAGAATGTTCTCTACGAAATTCACGATGGGATTTGTGGATGCCACGTTGGCGGAAGGTCGCTGGTGCACCGAGCCCTTACTCACGGGTATTGGTAACCACGGATGTAACAAGATGCTTAGCAGTCCGTACATAAATGTGATAAATGTCAGAGGTTTGCTCCATTCATTCATTAGCCAGAAAAAACTCTCACCTCACTCACCAGCCCATGGCCCTTTGCCCAATGGGGTCTAGATATTGTCGGACCATTGGCGCGAGGCACTGGGAACAGGCGATTCTTCATTGCAGCAACCGACTATTTTACTAAGTGGGTCGAAGTCGAGGCATTGGCAAATATCAAAGAAGCGGATACGAAGCGGTTTGTTATGAGAAATGTGGTGGTGCGTTTCGGCATCCTGCGGGTACTGATTGCGGATAATGGAACACAGTTTGATGGAAAGATCTTCAGAAAGTTTTGTGCCGACCTCAGGATCGAGTATAAGAACTCTTCTCCAGGGTACCTGCAAAGCAATGGACAGGCAGAGGTGTCAAACAAAACTATCATCAATGGAGTGAAGAAACGGCTTGAGCATGCCAAAGGAAAATGGGTTGAAGAGTTACCCTACGTGCTATGGGCATACCAAACCACAGCACGGCGGGGGAAACACCTTACTCACTAACTTATGGAATGGAGGCCGTCATCCCACTCGAAGTCGGCCTCCCAACCCTTCGGTCTGAATTGTTTGAGAGCACCAGTAACGAGGAAGCTATTGCGCAAGCACTAGATATGGCGGAAGGCCGAAGAGAAGCAGTATTGATCAAAGTTGTAGCGTATCAGCAGCAGCTCATCAAGAGTTTCAACTAAAAATTTTTCCCAAGGCAATTTACACCAGGAGAACTGGTCTTAAGGAAAGTTATGGATCACAAAAGGGTGCCTGGCGAGGGCAAACTTGGGCCTAACTGGGAGGGTCCGTACAAAGTCACAGTTGTTGTTGGAAATGGAGCTTACTACCTAGAGGATCTGAATGGCAGAGCTATACCTCGGCCCTGGAACGTAGCGAATCTCAAGAAATACTATCAATAGAATTGTCCCCCAACTCCTCTATCAGAATGTAAAGGCATTTATCTGTTAACCAATGCAAATGCTTCCCCACTTCTCTCAAATTTATCAAATTCTTGTAATTAGCTTTGATGTTTATCAAACGGAATTAGCTTTGGTTCTTACCAAACCTAATTAGCTTTGGTTTTTGCCCAACGGAATTAGCTTTGGTTCTTACCAAACGGAATTAGCTTTGATGTTTATCAAACAGAATTAGCTTTGGTTCTTACCAAACGGAATTAGCTTTGATGTTTATCAAACGGAATTAGCTTTGATGTTTATCAAACGAGCTAACTTTGGTCTTAACCCAAATGGACTTAGTTTCAGAACGATTGGACGAAATTTAAATTTGGTTAGCACTCAAACATGTTAAGTGGAATTGCTTGGTGGAATAATGTTTGGCAACTAAATTGGACTTTAGCCAAGTGGAATTGCTTGGTGGAAACCACACTAACATATCTTAAGTAAACGTCTTTGAATCCACAGAATTCCTTAAGTACCAACTGTAGACACCCCATTTTTGACCGTCCTCAAGACTTGGACGTCATCGTTTGAACACTCGGTGATCATCCATGTTCGTGTTCGTCTCGAGTTCTCGGAGGTTTCGGCCGCGTGCCTTGCCTCAAGACCTCCCGACTTGTGTTTTTGCTTCTGAGGGCAGGGAATGGCTTGATTGGACATCTCCACACCTCACCGGCCATGGCTTGAGGCCACCGGCCCTGTTTTCTTGCCACCGGCCATTGGTGATGGTCGGTCGGCGCTATTGGTGGCCGGTCGGCACCTTCGGTGGCCGGTCAGTATCTTTGTGGTCGGTCGGCCATCTTTGTTGGCCGATTGGCTCTTTTTCTGGCCGAGACCTCTTCTTGGGGAGGCTTGACCCTTTTGAACCCCCTGTTTTAGCTTCTTGAGGAAGCTTGAACCTTTTGACTTGATTTTAGCTTCTTGAGGAAGCTTGAACCTTTTGAACCCTTGGGTTTAGCTTCTTGAGGAAGCTTGAACCTTTTGACTCTTTGTTCTAGCTTCTCCAAGAAGCTTGAACCCTTTGTCTAGCTTCTCCAGAAGCTTGAACCCTTCTAAGCTTCCAACAGAAGCTTGCCCCTTTTGCACCTTGTCTAGCTTCTCTAAGAAGCTTGACCCTTTGCCTAGCTTCTCCAAGAAGCTTGGCCCTTTTGCTTAGCTTCCCTTGGAAGCTTGCCCCTTTGACCCTTTTGCCTTAGCTTCTCCAAGAAGCTTAGGCCTTTTGCCTTGTCTATATAAGGAGAGCTTCTCCTTCCATTTCAAGGGTTGAAAAAAATATGATATATAGGATATATATATCACTCTCTCTCTATATCTCCCTCTCTCTCTATATTTGTGTGGGTTAGAAGGTTCAAAATGGTCTAATTCTTGCACATTTACACTACACCTCTTAGCCTAGCACCTCCAACACCAACCTAAGCTTCTTGGAGGGTCTTGAGAGGTCCTAAGGAGTTGCATTTTTGGTCCATAAGCTGCTGGAATCGCAGCTTTGAAGAAGTTCATCAAGGGTGAGCACTATTTCCTCTTTATTCCCCGTTTTTGCACACACTTTTAGCCTTACTTGAAAGCATATTTTGGCTTTGTCATAAACTTAAAAAAGTATTATTTGAGCTCCGTTTGAAGTTTGTTTAAGAACACTTTTGTGTTTGGGGGTCGTTTACCCCCTCTTAGGCCTTGTTTGGCCTCTTTTTTGTGCATTTTTGGTGAGCTCCGGGGACCACCTTGTGTGGACCTCCTCACCACTGAAATCTTGAGGGATTTGTGGTGAGGATGGTGGTTTTGAGGTCCTAAGAAGGAGAGGGCCATCCCCTCTCCTTATTGTCTTGTTTACTTGCATTTTTGGCCTTACAAAGGAGCCCATACTTGCATGCTTCCAAGCTTTGTTTCAGGCATTTTTCAGTGGGTTTTAGGACCCCATAAAGCCATTTCCAGAGTTGTATTGGCTATGTTGAATGTCCTTCTTTGCATGTATAGAGTAGCCCTCTTATTGGCCTTTCAAAGGAACGCATCATTCTTGCAATGCATGGACCTTGTTTCTATGGGTTTTTGGGGCTTATTTGACATACCATGTTATTATTTTTGGCTGGTTTGGTGACCTCTCATATGCTTCATATAGGTGTAGTGTAAACCATGCTTACTAGCCTATGTTGCATGTTGTTTTGGCCCTTCATGTTAGCACCTTTTGGCCATGCCTTGAACTGATTTCATGCATGTTTTGGACTGCCTTAGCACTATTTTCATGCCTCATGGTCGAATGCCCATGCCTAGCTTTGAGTTTTGAAGCTTCTTGCATGCTTGAATGGTAGTGTTTTCATGTTTTAGGGTCATTTTGGAGTCATTTGGTATGCCATTTCAGATCTGGAACATGCACCATCGTATGCCATATTTCCTCCTTGCCATGCTTTGGTAGAGTTGCATTTTTGTGCCTTAAGCTTGGTTAATGCATTGTGTATGCATTCCATGTATTTTGTTGCCTCACTTGCATCATTATGGCCACTGATTTTGGCATGCTTGCGAGCTATCCATGTTAGTTTAAGTCCATCATCGCATGTTGTTGTATGCCATGTATGTTTACATGTCTAGGTTGTGTGCCTATTGCATATTAGATGCATTGCATAATCATGTTGCATTAACCTTGCTTGTGTGCTTAGGTTGCATTGCATTGTGCATGCATCCCTTGCCTCTTGATCAAGCATGATAGAGGTTGGGGCCTTTGATGTGTTTGTGTGTGCATTTCATTTGATATTGAAGTTGCAAACTTGGCCTCTTAGGCCATCATGCATTGAAATGCATAATTGATGGCCTGAGGGTCGAGGGTCATGCTCCCTTGAGTCCATTGCATGATAGGGAGTGTGTCCATGCATACATTTGCTAGAAAATTCCATGCCATACACTGCTTGCCCTCTGCTGCTGTCAACTGCAGGTTTCAGCAGGAAGAATTGGCCGGCCGGCAGTGTTGAGTGCCGACCGGCAAAACATGTTTGGCCGATAGCACAAGTTTTGGCCGATAGTACCATTCCCATGGCCAATGGAATTGTGTTCTGGCTGGTGACATTCCAGGACACTCATGCAGTGATTCAAAGCAGTTCTGGAAATTTGTGTGATCCTCAGAGGGGCAGGGCAGTGTAAACAGAGGCAACAGTGCTATGGCAGCGAGTTTCCGGGCGAGACAGATCAAGCATGCATCATCCACGCATCCTGAGGTAGGGCTGCGACCACCTTCTTTCTGCATTTATTTCATTAATTAATTAAGGGTCTGTAATAATTAATTAGCTAGGATAGTTGATTTATTATTTGGCTTGTATATTCTTTTGGTCCCTCCGAGCGAGGGCGAATTGTAATAAGTGTGGGTGCGTGTGTGCATGTCTTCCAAACCCCCACTTCTTTCTCCCTTTTACTTACTTGCTTTCGATGGTTAGTATTAGGACATGTTTACTTTAGCATACCTTATGCAATGCATGCGTGCATCATTCATTAGGATTGCATGCATCGGGCTCGGCACATCATGCTAACTGCACTTGTATTTCAATTCCAAATTGAGTACTTGTTAGTTGTAGCATTTCAAATGCCATCTTTAGGGTAGCCGAGCCTATTCTAGCTGCATCCTGCATGTGTTGCATTAGCCATCTTAACATGAACTAGGATCATGCATATGATTACTAACTGGTTTCTATTTTGGCTTGGAGTACTAGGTAAGCTTTTATACTTTAGCATACCGCATGCGTGTGAGTGTTGCCATAATAGCATGATTACCGTGAGGCTAACTGCTTATGTGATATAACTGCTTGAATACCTGTGGATGGAGGTTGAATTACCTAAATTGGAATGATGCATTAAAACTGCGAGTTTTAAGCCCACTCGAGGGTGGCAAAACCTACATTTTAGCCTACTTACGAGTAGCAAACCATTTTCAAAACAAACATGCAATGTTTTGTTCCAATTTAGGCGATTTGATCTATACTTGTTTGCTGTGCGCACAACATAGTAATTCTAGGCTAATAACCGGAACAAGAATACATAATGTTTTCAAAATTGGATATCATGGTTAGTAGAGGCCGATCTTCGGATCGGGTGAGAGGGGGTGCTCATAGCTGACCTTTCCCAATCGTACCCAAGTTCCCGAGCCGAGGCAACTTTGGTGATGACGGACACGTGGCCTTTGGCACTGAGTCAGGGTTTCCTAAATTCCCCCATAAAAAAATATTTAGGTGACGACTCTGTATCTGGCGAAGCAGTCCATGTTTGGCACTTCTTTCAAAATCTATTTTTCTCAAAACGATTTGTCGGATTTGGACTCTTCGGTTCAAGATTAAGAACCGTGACAAAATCGAGTCCGAACTGTAGCATTGAGGTCCCTCGCGGACTTGTTACAGTTTCTGGTGACTCTGCTGGGGAGTTTAGAGAGCTTGACTCGAACTCGTGATATCTTGTTTTGATTTCACTTATGTGTTTCATTGCATTGCATGTGCATTGGTGCGCCTAGGACACCGTGTTGGCCATCTACTATTCCTGAGCGGTTTGCCGGAGGCTCGCTTCGAGAAGCGTGCCATAAGGCTGACCGGTTGTGGGCTCTGCTAGTATGGGAACACAAACCCTGGTTTTACCGGGGCACCCTTTTCGACCATTCGATCTAGTGCATATTCGGAATCCATAGTGACCATTCCAAACTAGGACAGGTTGCTTACCCGATATAGGTTGTTTGAAACCGCTGCGTGCGTAGTGAAACCCTAGCTCCTGACAAAATATGACAGGGAAACCCTACCCCAACATAGGGGTGTTTTGGCTCTCTTTTACTTGCTATGTGCTTTTAGAATGTATCTCTACAGGGAATACGCATATCAGTTTGCAAGTCTGGGTATCAGGCCTGCGGGCATCAGTATTTGGGGAATCAGTTTTACTTGAGGGTATCAGTTTTGGGACAGTTATTTGGGGAACAGTGATCAATATTGAGTATAGTCGTTCTGCTATGCTCATATCCGTTCCAGTGAAATTGAGCTGAGATGCTGTCTGTTTTCTCTTTTGCTAGGTAGTCCTGGAACTATAGCTTCAGAAGGCTCCACTATCCCCCAGGTACACTGGACTTGTGCTGATAGACTTTGTTGGGTTAGAGATTCAGTTCAAGGGCAATCAGTGTTCCTTTGCCAGAGGCAGGGTAAAACGCCAATCAGGCACAGATCATCAGTTCAACAGTCTTCGGATCAGCGGTCATTATCCATCTCACCTGTGCGCAATTGGGTTGAGATATCTGTTTTTACCTCAGGGAGATATAATAGTTGCACAGTTAGATCAGGACAATATGTCGAGTCTGGAAGAGATGGTGCGCCAACTCCAGGATAGTATGAAAGTCATGCAGCAAGACGCTGTCCGTCAAGCGGAATTCGCCAAGCAACAGGCCGTGGTCATAGCTCAACAGGCAGAGACAATTGCCAGGTTGGAGCAGCAAACTAGAGTATCTACTTCACACCAGGCTCCTCCCTCACCAAGAGTTCCCATACTCGGGGAGGCAACCCACGTCCAGGATGATACGGACATACCAGTCGGGCCAGCTCCGCCCCCGGTTCTACCCCAGCTATCCAAGATACCCATCAACCTACCGGACTCTCCCTTTGAGTTCAAGATGGACCCCACAACATTGAAAGTGAACAAGCTCGAGAAATTGTTCAAAAAGTCTCAGGGGGCCCACTCTATTCCTGATATAGAGGATGGTTATACTGACTCAGTGGTGACATTACCGGATCGGTTCAAGATGCCACATATCGATCGATTCGATGGCTTTGAAGACCCAATGGTGCACCTCCAACTGTTTTCTGATATCTTGAGGCCAATGGGTTTGACCATAACCCAGAAATTGTCGCTATTCGGCCGAACCTTGTCTGGGATAGCCGCAATCTGGTATGCGAAATTGGAGAACTCTGTGAAACAGAATTGGGAAGAGATGGCTGAGGCCTTCAATGATCAATACTCCTACAACACACAGATTGAGGTCACAACTCGTGATCTTGAAGTCACCCGCCAAGAGCCAAATAAGGGTTTTTCAGAGTTTGTGGCGAGATGGAGAGCAAAGGCCTCGATGATGGCTATAAGGCCTTCCGACAAAGACCAGATAAGGATGGTTGTGCGCAATCTCCAACCCAAGCTTATGCAAAAGATGATTGTGCTCCCCTTCCCTACATTTTCAGACTTACATGAGATGGGAGTACAGATCGAGGACACTATGAAGCAGGGCCTCATTGACCAGGAGAAGGAGCAGTCCAGGAGGGCATTTTCCCGCAGTTCGAATGCGACCACCAGTGGCGATGCAGTTGCAAGATCTTCCAAAGTGGGCATGGTCGCCACCACCACACCAAGAACAGCCACCCCCTTTGTTGGTGCATCCAATCCAAACCCCCGAACTTCGGACTATCTACCCCGAGGTAAGAGGGTTTTCACCCCACTCTATATGCCTTTGTCAAAAGCTCTAGGGGGCTTACTCAGGAAAGGACATCTAAAACCGTTAGAACAATGGCCTCTACCCGATCCTCTCCCTCCAAAGCATGACCCGGCTAAGTACTGTGCTTTCCATCAACAAACCGGTCATGACACCGACAGTTGTGTCCGTCTCCGCCACGAGATACAAAATTATTGACAACAAGGTCATCATCACACCAGCTCAGTAAAGTCTATCGTCACTGGATCAGTGAACTTGGGGGATAGTACGAGTATGTGATCGGGGAATGAACCACCTGCGGGCGGCGCTCAGTTTACTCCAGATATGGTGTTTGGCACGCACTGTTTTGAGCATTTGCGAATGCTAGTTTTGTAGTTTCTGACTTGGGTGTTGAGTCAGTTCTGTAGTTTTGTTTTGAGTCTGTCTCTTTGTCTTGAGTCAGTCTTTTTGATTAAGAGTCTGTCTTGTTGTATCGAGTCAGTCCTGTTGTACAAAGGTCGTGTGATTCCGGGGGTGTTACCTCGGGCATCACCATTTTGTTTTGCGTTTGTCTTTTCGTTTTGTTTTGAGTCTGTTTCTGCCTAGAGCCAGTTACACCAACAGATTTGAATGAACAGCAGTGATTTTCACATTCTTGTATTCGCTTCTACCTTGTGCCAGTTGTGCTAGAAGTTCTAAATGAAACGACAGTACTTTTTACCTACTTTTCTGTGCCTCGAAGTCATTATAATGACCTGAGTTTTTCAAAACTTTTTGAACACTGCGGTGAAAACGAAGAGGAAGGAATTCCTCGGGATTTGTAAAACTTTGATCAATTGAGAGAAAGAGAGGCATGCTAAGCCCTTAATGAATGAAATCATGCTTGTTAATGTGAGTACTGAGAAGGATCCTGGCTTGATCCAGATTGGTTCTACACTGTCTTCAGCGCGAGCGACTAGTCGCTTTCTTAAAATTTTTCAAAAAATAGTTTTGCGCCGTCCTGCGAAGACCCGTGCAGAGTCGCTCTTGAGATTGTGCAGCCTAGGATCGCTCTCAGCCTCGAGACCCGACCCCCTCTGCTCTCAAACCTTGAATCCCAATTCAGAATGTTCAAATGGTCAACCACAGTGTGAGGCCTGTGTGGCCCCATTGGATGGACTCCTGCATCGTCAGCGAAAAGCAGCCATTCTCCTGGATTCAGATGACTTCAGGATCTCAGAATCATTTGACATGGACGAAGCTACACTTTTACCCTTGAGAGGCTCGCTGGGTCGAAAACTCGGAAGGGCGACCCAGGCAAAAGTTAGAGCAAGAAAAAAAAAAAAAGAACAAAAAAGAAGAAGAAGAAAAATGCAAAGAACAAAAAAGAAATGAAGAAAAATAAAAAAATTGAAAAAAAAAAGAAAAGAAAAGAAATGAAAAAAAATTGAACAGAAAAGAAGAACAAGGCTCGCAAGGTTGAAAACCCGGAGGGTGGTCTTAGCAAAAATTAGAGCACAAAAGGAGAGGTTAATACCCGAGTGTACCTTAACCCCGAGCTACGTGAGGCTTGATTCCCATCTTTGGGATACGTAGGCAACTTCATTCTGAAGTCCAGCCGTAAAACACTTCAAATTCGACTGTGTCCATGTGATGGTTCTGGTCATCTTTGTTTTCTCTGTATCCGAGAGTTCGGTTGTGATCGTCACCCTAAGGACTGATTACAAAGTGCTGTGGCATCATCCAAACAAGGGGCAACTTTCTGTTGCATTCAGTATGCTGTGGCGTTATTCAAACAAGGGGCAACTCTTCGTTGCCATGCAGTGTCCTTCAGACAAGGGGCAATTTTCCATTGTTATGGGTCCGAGGTTGTGCATCTCAAGAGTAGGTTCCATGCTTGTTGAGCAGTGGTCGTTTGCAAAAATAGTTTTTGAGAATTTTTACTGAAGTTAACTAATTCTCTCGAAAATTATTCCATTTTTCTAAAACTGGACCATTTCTTGGACCCAAAAAGGGAAACATTTCAGTGCTCATAACCTAACTTGCATGATTTTCAAATCAAAAATCGAACAAGCATGTTAATCTAACTCTCATTTTGGTCAAAATTGTTTTAGTAGAAAGCCAAAAACAAAAAAAAAATGGTCAAAATAATGAACTAGGGGCACAGTTGAGTCAGGCTTCCTGTCTTTTCCCCGCTATCAGCATACTTGCCAAGAAGGGCACTCTACCTGCCAGGAAGGGCACAACTGAAGTCAACAACAAAGGGCTGAAAGCTCTCTTACCCTCCAAGCAACGAGTTATCAAGTCAAGTGCGAAGCACGAATTGGAATGGATCAAGATGATCCACTTCCTCATCTGGACAGATCTAACCACATCCAAACTCCCTAGCAGAGCATCGTCAACTGATGTTAGCTGCAGATTTGCTACACACCTAGTTGTAGTGCAACCCCTCCATGGGAGAGTTCACTGTTGTAAGCAGGAGAAAGAGAATCTAGCAGAATGCTAGGGACAAGACTCCGCAACTTTCTGTTTATCCATGAACCACTCACGGGAGGGATTAAAAAATGAGAGATTGAAGAATAGAGAGATGTGCGCTGAGAGAAAAAGTGAGGAAAAGGACTTTTTCAGAAAAAATAGAGATTGAGTGCCAGAGTGATGTGAGAATCACAAATGAGAGAGGGTGGGAAACAATACCCGAAGAAACTGGCTCCTCGTGCATCGAGAGATCTCTCATCTTTGTAACACGCCTGTGTGTCATGTCTTTTGTTTTGTTTGCCTCGATTCTTACTTTGAGTCATTCCGAGTGTGTCTCAATGTGTTTAGGTTGTTTACCTTTTTGTTTTCTGTTATTGAGTCTTTTTCGCTGTGTTCAGTTGTAGGCCCAATACCCGGTTGAGAACTCATTTTCTCAATTTCAAAAATGATTTTTTGTGTGCTCAAAGTGCTGTGCCATTCTCTACATTTGTGCAAAAAGGAATTTGTTCTTTCGAAAACTGCAAGGTTCAACCCAGGTCATGTGAGAACAGTAAAATCAGGATCTATCTGAAGCTATGTAGGTTCCAGACTGCAAAGCAAAAGAAAAGAGGGAAAATCGAAGCATCTGAGTGTGTTTCACCTTCAGCAAATTCTGTGATTGTACTCCGGATGTACCTCTTCAGGCCTTGTCACTACTCCGAAGTATGGGTGTGCCTATACCTCAAGCTCAAGATCAGGTTTGCTTCAAGCCAGAATGGCAATCAAAGTGCTCCCTCAGAAAACCAGTCCCTGCTAGAGGCATCTTGGTTGTGTTTGCAATGAGTTCCTAGGAGACCAACTGCGACGGTGGAAACTAGAGTTCGAACGGCTATTGCCTAGAACACAAAGGTTCGGGATTTCCGAGACTAAAGTCTGGTTTAAATACCTAGGGGTGTATCCCCGGCTTGAAATCTGTATGGTAGCCCCATAGATTGAGTTAGCGTGTATGCACCTCAATTCTGGATACTGAACCAACCTAGTCTGTCACCCCGTTGGAGAATAGGGAAAGTTGTGAACATGGCCAGGAAGGAAAGGTAGTAACTTCGGTTTGGAACTATAAGCAAGAAAGTGCAAGAGGAACCCACTTTTCAACTTAATTTGTTTCTGTGGAATTTTCAATTCATGTCTTCGATGCGTAGCTCATCGTCAGTTGGCATACACGAGGTGTATCCTTTTGAAATATATTGTGACCCCTCCGAGAGGTAAATCGGAGGTCGCGTTTGAATTTGGCCTCGTTAAGGCTTGTATTCCCTTATTCGGCATTTTGTTTCAAATATGCGTTGTCACGCACCTTCCACTTGCATTGTTATGCACCCTTCCACCATTGTTATGCACTTCTCATGCTTGCATTGTGATGCACATTCCATTTGCATAGAAAATGCACCCACTTCCACTTGCATTGTGACGCACGTTCTATCTAGCATTGTTATGCTCATTACTTGCATTGTTATGCAACTTGTCACTTGCAATTGTCATTCTTTCTCCTTGCGCGTGCGACGGGTTAGACCTCCTCTGGTTTAGAGCATTTGGAATACGTTCCAATGCTTATACGTTTCTGAAACACCGGGATACGTCCCTATGTTTCACATTCCTTGCGGAACACTGGGATACGTCCCTATGTTTCACATTCCTTGCGAAACACCGGGGTATGTCCCTATGTTTCTCCTTTCTTTCGAAACACCAGGATACGTCCCTATGTTTCTTCTCTTTTTCTTAAACACCGGGATACGTCCCTATGTTTCTCTTTCCTTCCGAAACACCGGGATACGTGTAATAACCCTCACCATTGTTTACTGAATGACTACTGATTACTGTTAAACCGAGACTGATTATGATTGATAACTGAAGTAATCGAACTACTGAATTAATTGACTGAAATTTGAAATTGATTGATTGAGTGCATCTATTTGAATTGCATGTCTATCTGTTGCCCGTTTCATTATCTGTTTATGTCTTTATGATCGAACTGCTAATTGAAGGCCTTATCAGCGGCCGAACCAGAAATCGATTAGTGTTTTATGATCATCATAATTTATGTGATTTTATGGTATAATTATTGAAAAAGTGATTTGGTATGATTAAATTAGATTTAAATAAGCTAAATTGCATAGTTGACATATTTACCTTAATGCCATTATGAGTGGCCCACTATATGATCAATATTTGAGCCTTGTACACTTGAATCAAACTTTTCCTCAGCTCATTTTGAGAGCATAACCGGCCTTAGAGAGAGAGAGAGAGAAAGGGAGAGTTGAAGTGTTCTTGTAAATTGCGTTGTAATTGAAGGAATTGGAACATAGGTTGCAAATTAAGCTTCCTCATCTTGTAATTGAAGCTCTAGGTAAGGAATTTAACCTCTCATTGTTATGTTTAAGCTTGTTCATGCCTAGTCCTTGTATCCTTAGTGATTTGAGCCTTGAATTGGTCCATATATGTCAAATTGGAGCCTAGCTCATGCATGCATGCCTTTAATTTGAAGTTTTGAAGTTGTCTTTCATGATATGGTACATGCATGTTCATAATTTTGCAATGGTCCATGTTTTCAACTTGTTTTTGGAACAATTGGCTCACTAGAGCATCAAATTGAAGCTTTGAAATGATTTGAATTCATGCATGTTTGCATGTTCATCTTGTTTATGAAAATGGGTTTGAATTTGGATTTAATTGACTCACCCTTGGGCCTTGATTTCACAAATTGAGCTTTGAAACTTGTTGTATATTGAGTTTAGATGTGTTTTCCAGAAATTGGGCCCAAGAGGTCGAGTTTTGAGCTTAGGAATGCTTGGTTTGAGCTTGGGAGGCAAATCTGGAAATTCCAGAATTTGGCTTCTACGCTCGAGCGACCACCGTTTACTCTGAGCACCGCTCGAGCGAAGGAATGGTGGCTCGAGCATAAATTTCAAGCTCTCAGAATCTTGGTGCACGCAGACGCACGCTCGAGCGAGAGAACCTACGCTCGAGCGAGGATTGTGTCTTACGCTCGATCGAGCGTCGAGCGAGCATCGAGCGGAGTTTTTCAACATCCAGCACTTTTTGCATTTTTGCAGACCGCTCGAGCGAGGAAGTCCACGCTCGAGCGACCCTACTGTTTTGACAAGCTCGCTCGAGCGAGACCCTTGTTTTTTGAAAATTTTGTTAAGTGTTTAGAAGTGCATCTTTGCATCCTTATCCATCCTAGGCATTCTTAGACCTAGTTTAAGGCATCTTAACGAGGATATAGATGTAGACCACACCGAGGCAATTTAGGGATTAAATTATTATTTTTCCCAACTGTGTAGCTTAGTGTGTGTTCACTCTGTACTGTCTAGGGTTGGCTTTTGAGGAGACGCTCTAGCCTACTGTAGCCCAGAACTCTGTAAGTAACAATTGTGTAAAGATATGTTCAAAATGTTTATCTTCTGAATACTGAACTGAACTGTTTACTGAACTGATATTGTTTACTGAGTGAATGTATGTTCTATATTCCGAACTGTACTGTGGCATCCTTAGCACCTACTGTTTACTGTTACAGTTACAGAGATCTCTGTCGGTTCCCTCGTTGGAACCACTACTGTTTACTGATTGATGGCCATCATTTACTGTTCGGTCTTTAAGACCTACTGTTTGCTGTTATGCTAATGGATGTACCACATATGACTGTTTACAGTACTGAACAACTGATATACTGATTTAATGAACTGTTTTCATTACTGTACGGACATTCATTCTAAACCTCTTTACGCATGGTGTTATTCACTGAGCTTTAGCTCACTGCTCATATATATATGTAGGTGTACAGGCACCGGACCAATGCTAGAAGCGTCGGGATAAACTCCAGTTTTGTCAAGCCAACCAATGTGCCTCACTGCGAGGTTCCGAGCCTGCCAAGCTATGGCTTAGGGGTGTTTTTATTTCCCCGTTTGTCTCTGTACTGTTTTGTAATACTGTATAGACTGGCAGCACCATACTGTACTGTTAGTAGGGATTAAGTCCCTGTACGGAATGATTGTAAATATTGTGCATAACTGTTCTGTATTGAATGTTTATATGTATGAAAAGTCTTTTTGCATACAGACTATCACAGCTCGTTGGACATTATTTTATTACTGTAATGGCTTCCGCCATGCCCCTGTACTGTTTTACTGTATTACTGTTAAGCAGGCCTTCGGTAATCTCGGATTACTGGCCGGTTACGGTGCTAAACCCATAGGGGCGGGTTTGGGTCGTGACAGAGTGGTATCAGAGCGATACTTAACCACGAGTTATACCGCACACACGTGTCCAAATGAGCTATAGAGTGTCCTAGAAAAGCGATTAGGGCATTACATGGGCATGATAAGTGTGTGGTTATGACATGACTGAATATGTGCTAATGTGATAAACTGTTAAGTGTGCAACTGCTTATGTTTTTAATTACTATAACTGCTTATAGTGAAATGGATAATGCAAATGAATCTGAGTCCTCATCCACTGAGGCAAGAATGGCAAGAATGGAAAGAATGATGGAACTGATAACTGCAAGATTAGAGCAATAACAGAATCAACAGCCCCCACCTCCCCCTCCGGCTGTACCGGAACAGAATGTGAATGTACAGAATGTGAATGTGAATGACGGGGACATAATTGCTCTCACCCATAAGTTCAGCAAGATGAAACCGCCATCCTTCCAGGGTGGCCTTGAACCATTGAAGGCTGAAGCTTGGGTGCTTGAGACTGAAAAGTTATTTGAGGTGTTTCCGTGCTCGGAGGCAAATAAAGTATTGTTAGCTACCTTCACCTTGCAAGAAGAGGCCAGAAGGTGGTGGATGCTGGTCCGTGACACCAACACTGTAGTGACTTTGGCTCAGTTTAAGGAGTCCTTCTTTGAAAAGTATTTTCCCCAGTGTGTCAGGGACAGAAAAGTAACTGAATTTGAACAACTGAGACAGGGCACGATGTCCATTGCTGAATATGAGACAAAGTTCACCGAGCTTGCTAGATATGCACCACATATGGTGGACACTGACTACAAGAAGGCCAGAAAATTTGAAGGCGGCCTTAATGTGGCAATACTCGACAGAATAAGTGTTTTAAAGCTACCGACCTATGTAGGTGTTCTTGACCGAGCATTGATGGCTGAGTCGAACATCGAAGCAGTGAAACAATCTGAATCACTAGCATCTGAATGGTGTGGTAAAAGGCAGGGTTTCAAGTTCAAGAAAGGCAAGCATAACCCATCAAATAAGAAACAGAATACGGGGTCAACAACTAGCCCCAGCCAAGGGAGTGGTTTCATTCCATCTTGTTCTGAATGTGGCAGGAAGCACAAAGGGGTTATTACAAAATATCTGGAGCCTGTTACAGGTGTGGCAAGGTGGGCCACATGGTTAAAGACTGCCCCTCTGCTCCGCAGGCCAGTAGTAAAGCTGCGCACCAAGCGCAGCAGCATCAACTATAGCACCAAGCCTAACCCCAAAGCTACAGGGAAAGAGCCCATGAGGCAGGGCCGAGTATTTGCCCTAGTACCGGGAGACGTGCAAAATACTGAAACCGTTGTGTCAGGTATCCTCTCTATTTGTGCTCAAAATGCATATGTACTGATTGATTCGGGGTCTACACAGTCATATGTATCGCATGTTTTTTCACGGAAATTAAATAGACCCTTAGAACCCATGAATTATCTGTTAGCTGTATCATCACCTATTAGGGGATCCATGACATGTGCATATATGTATCCTGCTTGTGAGATTATTGTTGGGGATATGCATTTGTTTATTGATTTACTGCCACTGAACATTGATCATTTTGATGTAATATTGGGGATGGACTGGTTACAAAAATATCATGCTACCATTGACTGTGTGACCAAGCAAGTTGTTTTCCGTCCACCTGGGTTACCCGAATTTGTATTTAATGGGGTTGGAGTAGTACCTCATCCGTATTTGATTTCTTCTGTGAAAGCTGTTAAATTGATTAGAAAAGGGTGTAAAGGATATCTGTGTTCTGTATTGACTGTATCTACTGGTGATAATATTAAAACTGATGTGAACTGTATTCCTATAGTCAGAGAATTCCCAGATGTATTTCCAGATGATCTGCGAGGGGATTTGATTGACAGGGAGATTGAGTTCACCGTTGATGTGATTCCGGGTACACAGCCTGTATCGAAAGCTCCTTACCGAATGGCTCCAACTGAATTGAAAGAATTGAAAGTGCAACTGCAAGAACTGTTAGACAAGAAGTTTATTAGGCCTAGTATATCACCGTGGGGCGCACCTGTCTTGTTTGTGAAGAAGAAAGACGACTCACTGAGACTGTGCATTGACTACCGTGAACTGAACAAGGTAATTGTGAAAAACAAATATCCATTACCACGTATTGATGACTTATTTGATCAGTTACAGGGTGCTCAAGTGTTTTTTCTAAGATTGATCTCAGATCTGGATATCACCAACTGAAAGTTAAACCAGAAGACATTGATAAAATTGCTTTTCGCACGAGGTATGGACATTATGAATTTCTAGTTATGCCTTTCGGAGTTACCAATGCACCTGCTGCATTTATGGACCTCATGAACAGGATCTTTAAACCATACCTTGATGATTTTATTGTTGTATTCATTGATGACATACTGATTTATTCTAAGAATAGAGAAAAACATGAACATCATCTGAGACTTGCCCTGCAGACCTTAAGAGAACAGAAACTTTATGCAAAACTGTCTAAATGTGAATTTTGGCTTGACCATGTTATGTTTTTGGGACATGTTATTAGCAAAGATGGGATTTCGGTTGATCCACAGAAAATTGAAGCGGTAGTGAACTGGCCTAGACCAACCAATGTGACAGAAGTCTGAAGCTTTTTGGGTTTGGCTGGCTATTACAGAAGGTTTGTCAAAGATTTCTCCAAAGTTGCCTTACCATTGACTCAACTGACACAGAAGGGGATATCATTTGACTGGACTAACCAAAGGGAATCAGCGTTCCAACAGTTGAAAACTCGATTGGTGACTGCACCGGTTCTTATCTTATCCTCAGGTACGGATGGTTATACTGCATTTAGTGATGCTTCTCATAAGGGTTTGGGGTGTGTTTTAATGCAGAATGGGAGAGTAATTGCTTATGCTTCTTGACAACTGAGACCACATGAAAAGAACTACCCAACCCATGATCTGGAACTTGCTGCAGTGGTATTTGCGTTGAAAATCTGGCGTCACTATCTGTATGGGGCAACATGTGAAGTATATATCGACCACAAAAGTCTGAAGTACTTCTTCACAATGAAAGAACTGAACATGAGACAACGGAGATGGCTAGAACTTATTAAAGATTATGACCTACAGATTCTGTATCATCCGGGAAAAGCCAACACCGTTGCCGATGTGTTGAGTCGGAAATCGATTGGGAACTTAGCCTGTTTGCTCACTGGACAGAAAGAGTTGCTTAGTGATCTCGAAAAATCCGAAATTGAAATTGTTTTGAGAGAACAAGGTGGCACAATGGCTGCTATTTCTGTTCAACCGGCATTGATTGAGGAAATTAAAGAGAAACAGCAACAGGATGACTTATTGAAAAAGATCATCGAGGAGAGGGAATCTAAACCGAGACCGGGGTTCAAATTTGAAAACAATGTACTGAAATTTCAAGAAAGACTGTGTGTACCGAATGATACTGAACTAAAAAGAAGAGTTCTGCAAGAGGGCCACAACTCAAAATTTTCCATCCATCCAGGAACACGAAGATGTATCAAGATTTGAAACTGAATTTTGGTGGCCGGGAATGAAGAAAGAAATTGCTGATTTTGTATCAAAATGTCTTCATTGCTAACAAGTCAAAGCTGAACATCAACGACCCGCAGGCTTATTGCAGCCCTTACCGATACCGGAGTGGAAATGGGAACATATTACTATGGATTTTATTGTGGGACTGCCTCGCTCCAGTAAAGGTATGGACTCAATTTGGGTTATTGTTGATAGACTAACTAAATCTGCTCACTTCTTACCTGTTAAGACAATTTATAATGCGGATAAATTGGCTATACTCTATATTGATGAGATTGTTAGACTGTATGGAGTGCCTGTATCCATTGTTTCTGATAGGGATTCGAAGTTTACATCAAGATTTTGGCAAAGCCTACAGACTGCATTGGGTACTGAATTGAGACTGAGTAGTGCCTATCATCCTCAGACAGATGGTTAGTTAGAGAGGACCATCCAGACTCTGGAGGATTTATTGAGAATGTGTGTCCTTGATTTTCAGGGAAACTGGGAAAGCCATTTGCCATTGGCTGAATTCACCTACAACAACAGTTACCATTCAAGCATGGTATGGGTGCCTTTTGAGGCATTGTATGGCAGAAAATGTAGATCTCCGATTTGCTAGGCAGAAGTTGGAGATGGGCCTTTGCTTGGGCCCGAGATTGTTTATGAAACGACTGAGAAAGTGAAATTGATACAACAGAGACTGAAAACTGCACAAAGCCGACAGAAAAGTTATGCAGATGCCAGAAGGCGAGACAGAGAATATGAAGTGGGTGATCACGTTTTTGTGAAAGTGACACCGATGAAAGGCCAGACTCGTTTTGGAGTCAAAGGCAAGTTAGCGCCAAGGTATGTCGGACCGTATGAGATTATTGAGAAAATCAATCTGGTGGCGTATCAAGTTGCGCTTCCTCCTGAAATGGAGCATATGCATAACGTCTTCCACATTTTGATGTTGAGAGATTATCTCCGGGATCCTTTCCATGTGATAGAGCCTACTCGTGTAGTGTTGAGTGATGACTACACTTACGAGGAACGACCTATACAGATTGTGAATAGACGGATCAAGAAGTTGAGAAACAAAGAGATCCCGTTAGTGAAAGTTGACTGGCAAAACCATGGTGGTGTGTATGCCACTTGGGAAAGGGAAGATGACATGGCTAAGAGATATCCCGAACTGTTTCCATTGAATCCTGTCTTCTTCCAGAATAAAGGTAACTCGAGTTTAGAGGACTAAACTCTTTTTAAGGAGGGGAGACTGTAATAACCCTCACCACTGTTTACTGAATGACTACTGATTATTGTTAAACCGAGACTGATTATGATTGATAACTGAAGTAATCGAAATGCTGAATTAATTGACTGAAATCTGAAACTGATTGATTCAGTGCATCTATTTGAATTACATGTCTATCTGTTGCCCGTTTCATTATCTGTTTATATCTTTATGATCGAACTGCTAATTGAAGGCCTTATCGGCGGCCGAACCAAAAATCAATTAGTGTTTTATGATCATCATAATTTATGTGATTTTATGGTATAATTATTGAAAAAGTGATTTGGTATGATTAAATTAGATTTAAATAAGCTAAATTGCATAGTTGACATATTTACCTTAATGCCATTATGAGTGGCCCACTATATGATCAATATTTGAGCCTTGTACACTTGAATCAAACTTTTCCTCAGCTCATTTTGAGAGCATAACCGGCCTTAGAGAGAGAGAGAGAGAAAAAGGGAGAGTTGAAGTGTTCTTGTAAATTGCGTGGTAATTGAAGGAATTGGAACATAGGTTGCAAATTAAGCTTCCTTATCTTGTAATTGAAGCTCTAGGTAAGGAATTTAACCTCTCATAGTTGTGTTTAAGCTTGTTCATGCCTAGTCCTTGTATCCTTAGTGATTTGAGCCTTGAATTGGTCCATATATGTCAAATTGGAGCCTAGCTCATGCATGCATGCCTTTAATTTGAAGTTTTGAAGTTGTCTTTCATGATATGGTATATGCAAGTTCATAATTTTGCAATGGTCCATGTTTTCAACTTGTTTTTGGAACAATTGGCTCACTAGAGCATCAAATTGAAGCTTTGAAATGATTTGAATTCATGCATGTTTGCATGTTCATCTTGTTCATGAAAATGGGTTTGAATTTGGATTTAATTGACTCACCCTTGGGCCTTGATTTCACAAATTGAGCTTTGAAACTTGTTGTATATTGAGTTTAGATGTGTTTTCCAGAAATTGGGCCCAAGAGGTCGAGTTTTGAGCTTAGGAATGCTTGGTTTGAGCTTGGGAGGCAAATCTGGAAATTCCAGAATTTGGCTTCTACGCTCGAGCGAAGGATTCTACGCTCGAGTGACCACCGTTTACTCTGAGCACCGCTCGAGCGAAGGAATGGTGGCTCGAGCGTAAATTTCAAACTCTCAGAATCTTAGTGCACGCAGACGCACGCTCGAGCGAGAGAACCTACGCTCGAGCGAGGATTGTGTCTTACGCTCGATCGAGCGTCGAGCAAGCATCGAGCGGAGTTTTTCAACATCCAGAACTTTTTGCATTTTTGCAGACCGCTCGAGCGAGGAAGTCCACGCTCGAGCGACCCTACTGTTTTGACAAGCTCGCTCGAGCGAAGAAAGCCACGCTCGAGCGAGACCCTTGTTTTTTGAAAATTTTGTTAAGTGTTTAGAAGTGCATCTTTGCATCCTCATCCCATCGTAGGCATTCTTAGGCCTAGTTTAAGGCATCTTAACGAGGATATAGATGTAGAACCACACCGAGGCAATTTAGGGATTAAATTATTATTTTTCCCAACTGTGTAGCTTAGTGTGTGTTCACTCTGTACTGTCTAGGGTTGGCTTTCGAGGAGACGCTCTAGCCTACTGTAGCCCAGAACTCTGTGAGTAACAATTGTGTAAAGATATGTTCAAAATGTTTATCTTCTGAATACTGAACTGAACTGTTTACTGAACTGATATTGTTTACTGAGTGAATGTATGTCCTATATTCCGAACTGTACTGTGGCATCCTTAGCACCTACTGTTTACTGTTACTGTTACAGAGATCTCTGTTGGTTCCCTCGTTGGAACCACTACTGTTTACTGATTGATGGCCATCATTTATTGTTCGGTCTTTAAGACCTACTGTTTACTGTTATGCTAATGGATGTACCACATATGACTGTTTACAATACTGAACAACTGATATACTGATTTAATGAACTGTTTTCATTACTGTATGGACATTTATTCTAAACCTCTTTACGCATTGTGTTATTCACTGGGCTTTAGCTCACTGCTCATATATATATGTAGGTGTACAGGCACCGGACCAATGCTAGAAGCGTCGGGGTAAACTCCAGTTTTGTCAAGCCAACCAATGTGCCTCATTGCGAGGTTCCGAGCCTGCCAAGCTATGGTTTAAGGGTGTTTTTATTTCCCCGTTTGTCTCTGTACTGTTTTGTAATACTGTATAGACTGGTAGCACCATACTGTACTGTTAGTAGGGATTAAGTCCTTGTACTGAATGATTGTAAATATTGTGCATAACTGTTCTGTACTAAATGTTTATATGTATGAAAAGTCTTTTTGCATACAGACTATCATAGCTCGTTGGACATTATTTTATTACTGTAATGGCTTCCGCCATGCCCCTGTACTCTGTTTTACTGTATTACTGTTAAGCAGGCCTTCGGTAATCTCGGATTACTGGCCGGTTACGGTGCTAAACCCATAGGGGTGGGTTTGGGTCGTGACAATACGTCCCTATGTTTCTCCCTCTTCGGTTAAAAGCGTTCGGAATACGTTCCAATGCTCACACAATTCCGAAACACCGGGATACGTCCCTATGTTTCTCCCTCTTCGGTTAAAAGCGTTCGGAATACGTTCCAATGCTCACACCTTTCCTAAGCACCGGGATACGTCCTTATGTTTCTTCCTCCTTTCCGAAACACCGGGATACGTCCTACGTTTCTTCCTTCTTTCCGAAACACGGGGATACATCCCTACGTTTGTCCCTTCTTTTTGAAACACCGGGATACGTCCCTACGTTTCTCTCTCTCCGAAACACCGGGATACGTCCTTATGTTTCTCTCTCTTTCCGAAACACCGGGATACGTCCCTATGTTTCTCTTTCTTTCCGAAACGCTGGGATACATCCCTATGTTTCTCCTTCTTTTTGAAACACCGGGATACGTCCCTATGTTTCTATCCCTTTTCTGAAACATCGGGATACGTCCCTATGTTCCTTCTACCATTTCGAAACACCGGGATACGTCCTTTTGTTTCTCCCTCTTTGGTTAAGAGCATTTGGAATACGTTCCAATGCTTAAACCTTCTGAAACACCGGGATACGTCCCTATGTTTCTTTGCATGATCATAAGTTATGCTCGGCTTTGTGCATTGTCTTGTATTTTGCCCTTGCCTTTGGGCGCATATCTTTATCTGTAGCTTGTATGCTTTGTCTAAGTCTTCGGCCTTGTCAAAAATGGGTCATCTCTGGGCTTTGACAATCACTCCCGTCATTGTTATGACTTTCGAGTTCTATCAAAGAGGGGCAACTGTAGACACCCCATTTTTGACTGTCCTCAAGACTTGGACGTCATCGTTTGAACACTCGGTGATCATCCATGTTCGTGTTCGTCTCGAGTTCTCAGAGGTTTCGGCCGCGTGCCTTGCCTCAAGACCTCCCGACTTGTGTTTTTGCTTCTGAGGGCAGGGAATGGCTTGATTGGACATCCCCACACCTCACCGGCCATGGCTTGAGGCCACCGGCCCTGTTTTCTTGCCACCGGCCATTGGTGATGGTCGGTCGGCGCTATTGGTGGCCAGTTGGCACCTTTTGTGGCCGGTCGGCACCTTTGGTGGCCGGTCAGTATCTTTTGTGGTCGGTCGGCCATCTTTGTTGGCCGATTGGCTCTTTTTCTGGCCGAGACCTCTTCTTGGGGAGGCTTGACCCTTTTGAACCCCCTGTTTTAGCTTCTTGAGGAAGCTTGAACCTTTTGAACCCTTGGGTTTAGCTTCTTGAGGAAGCTTGAACCTTTTGACTCTTTGTTTTAGCTTCTCCAAGAAGCTTGAACCCTTCTAAGCTTCCAACAGAAGCTTGCCCCTTTTGCACCCTTGTCTAGCTTCTCTAAGAAGCTTGACCCTTTTGCCTAGCTTCTCCAAGAAGCTTGGCCCTTTTGCTTAGCTTCCCTTGGAAGCTTGCCCCCTTTGACCCTTTTGCCTTAGCTTCTCCAAGAAGCTTAGGCCTTTTGCCTTGTCTATATAAGGAGAGCTTCTCCTTCCATTTCAAGGGTTGAAAAAAATCTGATATATAGGATATATATATCACTCTCTTTCTATATCTCCCTCTCTCTCTACATTTGTGTGGGTTAGAAGGTTCAAAAGGGTCTAATTCTTGTACATTTACACTACACCTCTTAGCCTAGCACCTCCAACACCAACCTAAGCTTCTTGGAGGGTCTTGAGAGGTCCTAAGGAGCTGCATTTTTGGTCCATAAGCTGCTGGAATCGCAGCTTTGAAGAAGTTCATCAAGGGTGAGCACTATTCCCTCTTTATTCCCCGTTTTTGCACACACTTTTAGCCTTACTTGCAAGCATATTTTGGCTTTGTCATAAACTGAAAAAAGTCTTATTTTGAGCTCCTTTTGAAGTTTGTTTAAGAACACTTTTGTGTTTGGGGTCGTTTACCCCCTCTTAGGCCTTGTTTGGCCTCTTTTTTGTGCATTTTTGGTGAGCTCCGGGACCACCTTGTGTGGACCTCCTCACCACTGAAATCTTGAGGGATTTTAGTGGTGAGGATGGTGGTTTGAGGTCCTAAGAAGGAGAGGGCCATCCCCTCTCCTTATTGTCTTGTTTACTTGCATTTTTGGCCTTACAAAGGAGCCCATACTTGCATGCTTCCAAGCTTTGTTTCAGGCATTTTTCAGTGGGTTTTAGGACCCCCATAAGCCATTTCTAGAGTTGTCTTGGCTATGTTGAATGTCCTTCTTGCATGTGTAGAGTAGCCCTCTTATTGGCCTTTCAAAGGAACGCATCATTCTTGCATGCATAGACCTTGTTTCTATGGGTTTTTGGGGCTTATTTGACATACCATGTTACTATTTTTGGCTGGTTTAGTGACCTCTCATATGCTTCATATAGGTGTAGTGTAAACCATGCTTACTAGCCTATGTTGCATGTTGTTTTGGCCCTTCATGTTAGCACCTTTTGGCCATGCCTTGAACTGATTTCATGCATGTTTTGGACTGCCTTAGCACTGTTTTCATGCCTCATGGTCGAATAATGCTTGTTATGCATGCTTGTAGTGCAATGCCCATGCCTAGCTTTGAGTTTTGAAGCTTCTTGCATGCTTGAATGGTAGTGTTTTCATGTTTTAGGGTCATTTTGGAGTCATTTGGCATGCCATTTCAGATCTGGAACATGCACCATCATATGCCATATTTCCTCCTCGCCATGCTTTGGTAGAGTTGCATTTTTGTGCCTTAAGCTTGGTTAATGCATTGTGCATGCATTCCATGTATTTTGTTGCCTCACTTGCATCATTATGGCCACTAATTTTGGCATGCTTGCGAGCTATCCATGTTAGTTTAAGTCCATCATCGCATTTTGTTGTATGCCATGTATGTTTACATGTCTAGGTTGTGTGCCTATTGCATATTAGATGCATTGCATAATCATGTTGCATTAGCCTTGCTTGCATGCTTAGGTTGCATTGCATTGTGCATGCATCCCTTGCCTCTTGATCAAGCATGATAGAGGTTGGGGCCTTTGATGTGTTTTGTGTGTGCATTTCATTTGATATTGAAGTTGCAAACTTGGCCTCTTAGGCCATCATGCATTGAAATTCATAATTGATGGCCTGAGGGTCGAGGGTCATGCTCCCTTGAGTCCATTGCATGATAGGGAGTGTGTCCATGCATACATTTGCTTGAAAATTCCATGCCATACACTGTTTGCCCTCTGCTGCTGTCAACTGCAAGTTTCAGCAGGAAGAATTGGCCGGCCGGCAGTGTTGAGTGTCGACAGGCAAAACATGTTTGGCCGATAGCACAAGTTTTGGCCGATAGTACCATTCCCATTGCCGGTGGAATTGTGTTCTGGCCGGTGACATTCCAGGACACTCAGGCAGTGATTTAAAGCAGTTCTGGAAATTTGTGTGATCCTCAGAGGGGCAGGGCAGTGTAAACAGAGGCAACAGTGTTATGGCAGGGAGTTTCCGGGCGAGACAGATCAAGCATGCATCATCCACGCATCCCGAGGCAGGGCTGCGACCACCTTCTTTCTGCATTTATTTCGTTAATTAATTAAGGGTCTGTAATAATTAATTAGCTAGGATAGTTGATTTATTATTTGGCCTGTATATTCTTTTGGTCCCTCCGAGCGAGGGCGAATTGTAATAAGTGTGGGTGCGTGTGTGCATGTCTTCCAAACCCCTACTTCTTTCTCCCTTTTACTTACCTGCTTTCGATGGTTAGTATTAGGACATGTTTACTTTAGCATACCTTATGCAATGCATGCGTGCATCATTCATTAGTATTGCGTGCATCATTCATTAGGATTGCATGCATCGGGCTCGGCACATCATGCTAACTGCACTTGTATTTCAATTCTAAATTGAGTACTTGTTAGTTGCAGCATTTCACATGCAATCTTTAGGGTAGCCGAGCCTATTCTAGCTGCATCCTGCATGTGTTGCATTAGACATCTTAACATGAACTAGGATCATGCATATGATTACTAACTCGTTTCTGTTTTGGCTTGGAGTACTAGGTAAGCTTTTATGCTTTAGCATACTGCATGCGTGTGAGTGTTGCCATAATAGCATGATTACCTTGAGACTAGCTACTTATGTGATATAACTGCTTGAATGCCTGTGGATGGAGGTTGAATTACCTAAATTGGAATGATGCATTAAAACTGCGAGTTTTAAGCCCACTCGAGGGTGGAAAAACCTACATTTTAGCCTACTTACGAGTAGCAAACCATTTTCAAAACAAACATGCAATGTTTTGTTCCAATTTAGGTGATTTGATCTATACTTGTTTGCTGTGCGCACAACATAGTAATTCTAGGCTAATAACCGGAACAAGAATACATAATGTTTTCAAAATTGAATATCATGGTTAGTAGAGGCCGATCTTTGGATCGGGCGAGAGGGGGTGCTCATAGCTGACCTTCCCCAATCGTACCCAAGTTCCCAAGCTGAGGCAACTTTGGTGATGACGGACACGTGGCCTTTGGCACCGAGTTAGGGTTTCCTAAATTCCTCCATAAAAAAATATTTAGGTGGCGACTCTGTATTTGGCGAAGCAGTCCATGTTTGGCACTTCTTTCAAAATCTGTTTTTCTCAAAACGATTTGCCGAATTTGGACTCTTCGGCTCAAGATTAAGAACCGTGACAAAATCGAGTCCGAACTGTAGCATTGAGGTCCCTCGCGGACTTGTTACATTTCAGTATTGATTCAAACAAACAGAGTTGGAACAAGCGAGACCAGGCTCTGTCAGGAGAAAACTCCCAATGTTAGTCTTACTCAACTCCAGGTGGTGGCAAACAATTGCTTTTTCAAAACCAACCTGGACCTGAGTAAGACACCCCTTCATGCCTTTATCTCATTCAAATGCATCTGCGCTATCAAAGTTGCAACAAACTTAAGCAGTTCTATCTGAGAGCACAATCTTCAGTACCAATCTTACTTAGCTCCAGGTGGGGGCAAACAATTTTTTTCTTTTAAAACCAACCTAGACCTAAGTAAGATCCACTTACAAACTCAAGCACAGCCATACCACATATCCGTTAGCCAAACCGAGCACCAGTTCGGCCCCGAGGCCCCAACAATGCTCGGCCGGGGGCAAACAAGACAGAATCAGACAGAGCATCTATTTAAAAGTAGTACAGAACCAGACTGAGCATCTAT